>JARJCN010000058.1:0-317002 GCA_029282135.1 Mycena belliarum
TTCTGAAGTAGCGAACTCATGTTCTCGGTTCGAGAACCGGTCTCACGAGTCCGTTCCCCCTCAGCTTTGTTTACTGGTAGGATCTCAGATGGCCCTGCCACTTCGTTGAACGTGAAGACTTCCGTCCCATGTTCAACTTTAGTGTTGCCCAACCAATCGTTAAATAGTTGCGCTGCTGGCTCATCTCTATTGACATAGTCCTTTGCTGCTTGAAGATATGCATTCCGCATATCCTCGCTAGTAGCCGTTTTTCCGTTACTTGGTCTTCCATATCCAACGCAGACCAGCATACCCTTATCATCATAGTCCCAGGCGGTTAGTAATTCTCCCTCGCCTTCGAGTTCATCGAATATACTCAAAAATCCTGGCTTATCTCTGATGATGGTATTTCAGTCGACGTGCTTCTAGGTGGCCTTGCTTGTTTCATGAACCCTCTAGGACGAGTGGGAATAGTAACCCGCTTTCCAGAGTTAGGATCGGTCATTGTAATTGTCTGACTCCCATCCTTTGCGTTCCGTACGACACTTTCGGTTAAAATCTCGAAAGGCCGTCCAAGCAGAACCTTATAAGGTGCCTTACGAATTATATGGACTTGCAGATAAATCGTAAGGTCCTCGAACCTAAATGGTACGTTTCGTGCCAGGCCCAAAGTTTTCTCGACTTGGCCATGCGCACTTTGCATCATGATCTGAATACTTGGATCGTAAGCTACGCCTAGATTCGCTGCCTCTTCCCCTGACATGGACACAATTTGTGAACCACTATCTGAAATTGACTCAACAGCGCATTCGCCATTAATAACGGGATGCACACATCGAAGCGATGCAGAACTCATGGCCACATAGACCTGCTTGGGTTCTTCATTTGGAGACAAACTTTCGAGATACTGTAATACGGGGTCTCCCACGATCACAGCTCCTTCCGGTAAGTTTCCAACTTGTTGTGTCAAAATCGTGATGTATTGATCGAAGGGAAGATCATGAATATCTATGGCATCATCGTCCAGTTCTTCACTAGACTCGATATTCACCATAAATGGTAATTCATCGGTTCGCGAACTAGTGACTTCAGTTCGCGGACTTGCGTCTATGATCTTCTGTGCCAGTAAGATACCTTCCAACTCCTGATTGGAATGTGATCTTCTGGTCTTGGTCGTGTGCGACTTCAGGCCCTTTTGCAAGGCAGGAGAACCGCCCACCAGATGTTTAAATTTCACGGGTACTACCATCTCCATGATTCCGTCCAAAGTCTCTTTAGTTGAAGCGACTTCGTCAAGAAGCGATCTTAGGCTATAAGCCTTCGATTTGGCTGGCACTCTTTGTGACTCCGTGAATTTATCTGATGGCTTGCGAGGCAGTACCGGTTCGCGAGTTACTTCGCCCAGCGGCGTGACGTCCTTAAAAGGGAGCTCGAAAGCTACCCTTTTTGCAGTCGCTATGTCTGGGTCGGAATCATCCTCGGAATCTGTGACTTCCTCGACGGCTGCCCTTAGTCTAGATTTGACCTCCTCAGGTCGTGGCTTTTCTTTTGGCAGGTTCGCGGACTTGCCACTTGGTTCGCGAACCCCTTTTTCAGGGTACTTCTTTACCGCTAGCGGTTCAGAATTTCCAGCCCTAGGTGACCTTCTAGGTACTAGTACAACTGGTTGGTTTTTCGACGGTCCAGGCGCGTTCTCCGGAGGCTTCCGTCGTCGCGGAGCTTCCTTCATCGAACTGACTAAAAACCCTCGACTTCGGAGCTTTCCCCAGCATCGTCCTGGTTGAAGATGAATTGCTTATGGTTGTTATCCCAATGAGCTTCCAAAAACTGCTGCATCTGTTTCTTAGGGTTGGATAGGATCTCCTTAGGTTCAGGTGCCCTTCGCGAACTAGAAGAAGTACTATTGCTTCGTTCTCCTTGGCTCTGAAGCATCACCCTCATCTGCCCTTTTTCTGCGCGCAGTGTACGGATTTCATCATCTCTGGAGTCATATGCCGGAGTATTCTCTTCAACCTCGTAAGAATAGGTTTCCGAGAAATCATAGGCAAACAGATTATTATTCATAGACTGTCTGACTTTGTACTCCGCTGCTTTCTGTGCTTGTGGTTTATTTCTGGGCTCCCTTGGAATAGGTCTACCGTCATAGAAAAATGTCTTGCCATCCACAACTTTAATGACACCAGTGTCAATATCGTCATGTCTTTCCTTGCATTCCGCAATGAAATGGCCAAGCTTCCCACAATAAAAGCATTCTCGCGACATCCCCGGCTGTCGGTTCATAGGTGGGCGCTCAGGCTCCCCCCAACGTCTTGGAGCAGGCTCCGCGACTGGTGGTCGCCCTTTTTGTAGCTCAGCGATCTTTGTTTGCACATCGACCATATCTTTGTGATGAGCTGCACCCAATCTATCTAGACCAGCTGCTAGCGATGCCTCGATCAAGTCGACTAACTCAGGATCTCTCTTCGAGTCTCTCTCCTGAATCATCACGGTTTTCGCTGCCGTCTTTCTAGTGGTCTCGTGAGATGTCTCCGTACCATAAAATGGTACTGCATCATCCTGCACAAGTTCACTTGCAATTTCCAACATATCCGTCCAGAGAAAGCGATCGTCACGATTACTAGTCCAGTGTTTCATCGTGTCAAGCAGTTTCTGCTGGCTGACAGTGGCCGTTCCATCTGCCTCTGCTTTCTTTGCAGAAATCAGGGCAATACTAGAAGGCAAACTGCCAGGTGACATATTCCGTAACTTGTCGCGGATAGCGGTCACTAGGCTACGTTCACAGCATTCCAGGAAATGCGCTGTGATCTCGCGGTTCGAGATGCGAGCATTCGGGTGAATCAGCTTATCAACTTCAGCCCTAAACTTTCGCGAGAAGCTCATGAAGTCTTTCTGGTCTTCAAACCCAACGCGCGAGCGCTTGGTTTTCTTCACCAATTTCTCCAATAAAGCAAACGATCCCTCTTTACTCTCTCTGCACTCAGGGTAGTTCTGAATCACTTCTTCTCTAAACTCCCCCCAAGTCGAGCCAGGTGCAAAGGTAGCGAAAGCGCTCCATTCTCGAGCAGTGCCTACAACGCAATAGCGAATCGCGATGTTTTTTTTTTCTTCATCTGTGGTGGCTTTGACAGTATCGAAAATGTCCTCTAAGGTGTCGAGGTATTTTTCTAGCGTGTCTGGGTCCGCACCATCAAATTCAAGGGCATTTCTACCATAGTTATATGGCAGCTTCGATTTATCCATGACCATCTTTAACACTGGTGCTGTTTGAATAATCGGGGTTGTGTTGGCTTGCGAGTTCGAAATGCTAGCCGTCACGGGTCCTCTAGAACTGGTAGGTTCGCGAGGATTTTCGGGACTCGTAGTTCGAGATTGAACCGGTTCTGCAGGTGGACTCGAAGGTCTACTAGCGGATCGCGGCACGGACAATTCTCTACGAGTTTGGATTTCCAAATTCGCGTTTATACGGTTCTCGGTCTGAGAGCGTGCTTTATCTCTACCGCGTTGCGTAACAGTCGCTAATTCTGGATTTCCAGCAGGATCCCAGTCGCTATATCCAGCAACTGCGGAATTATTGGTAGTCCGCTTTGTGGTCTGAGAAGAGGCGCTTGCGGTCGATTTGACTGACTGCTGACGCTTTTTCCCCTTGCTATCTCCTGATGTACTTGAAGGAATCCTCCAAGCCAGTGTGATAACGGAAATATGGGTTTTTATGATTTTTATAAAAGTGCCCACGAAGTGTTTTCCAAAAGGAAACTACTCTTAGATATCGGTCTGTTCCGAAGAACTATTTCAACCTATCAAGGTCGAGGCTTTTCCACAAGTGAAAATTCAAATTGGACCCTCGCGGTGGGCTCCAGATGAAACGGTGCACCTGAGTAAGGGCTGCAGAATGGTGACTTCGCGAAGAGCGGACTCTAACACAAAACCCACACACACACACACAACTCACTACAACCAGTACAAAGTGCTAAGATTGAGTTCGGATCCTTCTGAAGTATACAGATAAGATGAATTCTCTCTTTTATTGAAGTGGGACAAAGTATCGACTCGACAAGTTTGGTAGAACTAAGTTCGAGATTACAATAGCTTCAGGTAGCTACCAACCGAAGAACAATCGCGAACACACGAAAAACACAGACAAGGGGTTTCGGGTGTAAGGATGTTTGTTTTTGTGAAAGTCTCCCCGGCTCAAGTCTCAACGACTTTAACACGGACGTGAACGGCTTCCTGACGGGCGCTTGACCAGGCCAGGCAAGGGAACAACGACTACGACCAGACTGCTAAACGCGTACAGGTTCCAATAGCCCAACTAACCGAAATATGACCAGGCTGCTAAACGCGCACAGGTTCCAATAGTAACGGCCGCCTGCCTCTAGCAACTTAACTGAGGACTTTATCGAATTCTCGCCGTGACCCTCCACGAGACGAGGTGTGCTTATCTGGAACTGCTGCCGTGACCCTCCACGAGACAATAGCGTGTACCACCAGAAGCCTTGCAAGCTCAGGAATCAGCAGTTAGCTATAACTGATAAATCTCAAGTTCGCGAAATTGTTAATGGATCAAGACAAAGATATGTTTTTGGTACACAAATCTCCGCAGATACAGAGGACACCAAAGCCTTTAGGACAGAACTAGCTGATGGGCTATTTCCTGGGGCGAGGATGAACTACTGCAATGCGTGCTCTACGTGCTATTTTATAGGTTTTCGCTAAATACATGACAGACTGATATGAGTAAACAGGACAAAGGAAAATGAGTAATGAAACGGATTCGGAACGGAATATAACGGCCACGCGTCCTCTGTATAGTGTCCTTGGTGAGGCTCGGCATCTTGCCAGTCAGCGCGAATGACCAGCCGAGCCATATTGGATATATCGCGGACATGCCGCGGGTTCGCGAACACGTCTTCCTCCTGCCGGGCCTACGCACTAGGCCGGCTTGGTCGGTAATCCGCTAGGATTACGTCCCACAGCTCCGTCAGAGCTCTACGTCTCCCTCCGGCTTGGTTTCGAACCCACATGTTCGCCCGGCACAGTCCCAGAAAGGATATTGAAAATCGCGATCGACAATCAATTCCCCTTTTGGACTGTGCAGATCCCGCGAAAGTGCTTGCGCACTTCTCGGTACATCGACATGATCCCATGATGGTCCGGGTGAGGCCGGACACTTGGTCTACTGGGTACAGAGGGTTCGCTAACACAGTACTTCGTGTAGCGAACTGGTCCAATGTCCGTCATTGTGGTACTAGGTCACTTCGCTACTTCGAACATGACTTCGCTACCTCGCTATCTGCTATGTTTCCTGGTAATGCATGATCCACACAAAGGGTGTCTGAGCTTTTGGGTATATATCTCCGGGGTATGGTATCTAGCCTGCAGGGCAAGCCACGTCCTATCACTAGGATCTGACTCTATCTGTCGGAGCTCGCTACTCTTCTAGGACTGTCTTTGTCTGGCTCCCATTTGGTAGCGAACCGAGTCAAAGTACAGATCCTCAGAATAGGAATCCTCTAGCATCATTAATACGCAACCAGCAGCGCGGAGCTCAGCTCTGGTTCTAATTGTATATCACCGGACGGGAGTCCTCTAGCCGTATGCTAGAAGTCGCTAAAAAGCGTGATTACACGGCTGGTCCGCTACCAGTCGTATCAGCGTGAGACTCCATTTTCAAACCCTTCCTGTAACGCTCGAGCCAGGCGCCAAGGTCAGCGGTAGACATCCTGTGAGTCTCAAGTCAGTTCGGTGTGTTCCACCTCCACTCATCGATATGTGGGACTCAAGCGAAGACCTGTCCAATTTTCTGGACTGGTCACCGCCTGTGTAAAGTCTTCCCATGCCCAGGTCAAGCATCACACTGATTCGCACTTCTGGCAGGACTATCCAGAAGCCTATCACGCGCACTGGCCCTCAGCATATCAGCAGCGGTTATACGACCCAGACGTCAGTTTTTTTGTTTTCAGTACCTTATCATCGTCGTCGGAATCAGAGCCAGCATTGTCCCCGGCAGAGTCGGATTTCTGGTTGACCAAGCCGACGCTGGGGTGGTCATCGGTGTCTGATGAGGTCTCGTCGCTCGAAGCGTTGAAGGGTGTCGCTGTCATTGTTGTGAAAAAGACACAAAAGATATGAGGGAATTAGGCCGACGTCCGCACCATGGCGCCCGCAATCAATGGGGTTAAAACTCCAAACTGTGCACAAATATTAGCACAAATATTAGAATAACTCCAGAACCAAATACGGGTCTCCGCTGCGCCGCTTGCATCAGTAGAATGGAGAAATCCACAGCCATGTGCAAGGATCATGTTCCGGCCTCCTGGTCGTTAACGTTAACGGGAACTGTGATCAATGTGAAGGATTAGGAAGAATCTCACATGCGTGATCTTAGCCAACGCGTTGGCTGGCCGAGGGGAATAGAAGTTAGAACATAACTTTTTGCAAAGACTCGCCCAGCCCCAAGACCTCCCCAAAAAAAAAGACTCTCTGAGACGGCGCACCTGCAATGGACGACTCTGACTGCGGCTCTGACTCTGACCGCGAACAACCCCCGCTTCACCGACCATCCCCACGTCGTGGTCGCTCCGCAGTGACTGGCTGGACTTTCAGTATGGATCCGCCTGGCCCTCCTGTCCGGGCCGTTGCACCATATCTTTACCTCGACTGCCTCCTCAACCAAAACGAAATCCTCATTGAGCGCGAGAAAAGTGATCCAGTTTATCGCGGTGATGTGCGTACCTTCATTGTGCACCCTTCACTCCCTGATGATCTACGACCTAGGTGAAACCAGGCAAATCCTGTGCACCACCTCCCCAGGTCGCAGATGAGTCTGACACTGATGAAGATGATGAGCTGACTCTGCAGAGTCGCGCATCCCTTCCCGGAACGCAGGCCATTAGCCCTACCACGACCACAATCGAGGCACCCAAGCCGCTCATCACATACGCAAAACGCGACAGGCACCGCATTCAGGTTGCACGCGCTGCTGCTGTGGATGACAGGCGCCGTACCGTAGCCACACGCCGTTCTAGCCGCATTTGTCGTCGCCACACCCGCTGCTTGGAGATTTTGGTGGGTCGTAACCTTGTCGTCGTACCCTGGATAAACGAGTGAGCTGTCTCGCCAAACTCGCTCATTGTCCGCTAGCTTACCTCTGCGCAGCTTGCCTCGCCCGGTTGTTGACTCCACAAACTTGGTGATCGCTGTCATTGTTGGCGGTCCAAAGGGTCAATCTGCCTGGTGGGACGGTGTCATCAAGGAGATCCACCGCGACATGCGGCGCATGTACCGCAATGGGCAATTTCCCGATCTGGGAAAGGTGGACGCTTCCATCCGTTTTGGAATCTCCACCGGAGAGCGTTGCCCAGTAAGTGTTCCGCTCATGGCAAACATGGAACTTACCCGCTGATGCAGAAGCCTCACAACATTCAAAACAGCCCAGCAATCGCTGCCGAGGTAGCTTACACCCGAGAAAGTGATGCCTGGAATGCGGTGTCTGGCTACCATAATCGTCAGTCAGATTGGCTCGATACTCGATTAGTTGACGTACCTCCATCATAGACCTATATGCACAGTTCATGCCCCGCGGTCACGCACATGTCGCCACACTTCTGGCTGAGCTCATCGATGGGCGTCCAGTGTCTCCTCCGTTCAATGACTCCGTTTTCAGTACCGCCGAGATCAGATTCTGCAACGCACCGGCAATTGTCGATTCCTACAAAAATTACTATGGCGCGCTCGACACCATGGAAGTAATCACCTCGATCGGGACCTACGATTACAAGAAGGGCGGCCATATTGTGTTCTGGGACGACAAGAAGATCTTTGAGTTGCGCTCAGGTGGTACTGTGATGTTTCCGGCTGCGTCAAAAAGATATTCGTTCTTACCAGTTGCCCCCAACGAGAAGCGTTTCTTGTTCCGACAGTTCTGCAACGGCGGAGCTCTACGTTGGGTGGAGAAGGGCGGCCGGTCGGATAGCGACTTTGAGGCGGTTGCGTCAGAGGAAGAGCTTGAGGCATGGGCCGAGAAGCTCGCGGCGCGGGGATACGCAAGTGCCAAGAGGTTTACCAAGTTGGAGGATATTCTCGTCTTGTAGTGTGCTTGCTCAATTGATTGTGTCTGCCCATAATCCAGAGTCGAAGGGACCCGGAGACGATATTGTCGAAGGGATCCAAAGCTGATATTGGGAACGTGGCATCACCACGGAAGTCGGTCCGGGCACAGCCTTGGCACTGCCACCCTTAACAACGGTGTAAGCTCTACCATCACACAGCCACTGGTAGAGCTTACACCGTTGTTTCGAAAATGGCTGCTGAGATGTTTTTCACAATTCTAACTGACGCTACATCATGTAGTGTACCACCAGATATATCGTACGGAAGGAATTGTGAAATGACAGACAAACACTCAAGTACGACAACCGGAAAGAATCAGGAACTGCCATCACCATCACCCTCGCTGCCGTTGCCCTCATCATTGTTGGGTGCGCTGTCGCTGCGGGCTCTGCGCTTGTAATCATGGTAGGCCTCCTTGGCGGCTTTTAGTCGCTGCGCACGGCCGATGCGCTGCCGCCTTGCCTCAGCATATGCCTCATACGCCTTATGCCCGTACTTGGCTGTATAGAGTCTGGTGGCCGGTCATTATTGCGCCTTTTCAGTAAAGTAGCGACAAACCTGACTCGGCGCTCAGCCTCCCAGAATTTCAATAGCCCTCGGTTCCTGGGTGTACTGTCTGCCACGACAGTGCACCAAAAAAAAAAAGGCGTACTTTTCGCGGTACGCGGCCTGGTGTGCCTTAGCGCGCTCGGCTGCAGCTGCCTGTTCTTCAGCGGAGCGCTTCTTCAGCTCAGCACGCCACCTGTGAGGCCGGGTCAGCACCAGGGATTACAGTGTATAGGTCACGCACCGTGCCATCCGGAGGCGCGCTTTTTCATTCTGTTCACGCTTTCGCTGTACGCTGAGGCGGGAGTCAGACATGGCACATGAGTATAAGGAGGACTTGCCTAATCTCATGCGGAGTCGGACCCGGTGCAGTGTATTTAGACTTCATTGGGGGATGAGGCGACATGATGGTAGAGGGAGAAGGCGAGACGGCTGACAAACAGAGCCCAACGGGCGATCGGCTAGATAACAGTGTACGTCGAGCACTTTGTGGGCACCTTGAGCAACATCGAGTGAATGAATAGTGGTTTAGTGCACCTGATGCTCAAGGGAACAAGTATGACTATCCTTCGGTCGAGTATGAACGGTGGGTGGACGTTTAAGACTTCAAAAATATCACCCCTAGACTTTGTGGTGAGTTCGGTGGCCACTGTAAAGAATTGTGTGGATATATGACGAAAATGTACAAGCTGAGAAGGATACTTAGCCAGAAGACGTGTGTAGTAGCACTTGTGCGCGATATAGCGTTCGATTTTGGAATACCTTACTGGTGCTTGAAGGAATGTTATTTCACGGCAGGAGCACGTATGACAAGTTCGCCGCTTTGTTTCTCAGATTACGATGGCAGCAGAGTGAATTGAGAGCAGTGGGTTGGAGAGTAGTGCCAGAGACAATATAGGAGCATGAGATCATGTGTTTCAGGCGGGTTGAACGAGACGGAACACGGTTGAGGGTCGAAGACGGGGTAGGTGGTATAAGGAAACATGAACGTAGGCTTGATGTCACTATTTGTGACCAGTTCGTACCGCGTACAGTATGCAAAAATTGTTAGAAATTGGAAAGAAATCGAGGTCACTCAGCCATTGAACGGTAATGAAGCTTACCAGTATACGCAACTTTTCCTCACTTCAAGTTTCTGGCAAATGTGTTCAAACATGAGAAACTATTGACTTCGCCGGATAGGCGCCGTGGAGAGTTACGCTTAACACCAGATTTGTGGAGAGTTACACGCCAGCATATCCCTGCTGAAGTTTATCAAAGGTGCAATATCTCGGGACGTTATCTTGTGCAAGACGGGGAAACATAGAAACCAATATATTGGCAGGGTACGGTACGCAAATGGGTAAGGAAGCGCTATAGAAATGGATCGTCCGGGTCCACCCCTGGATAGTAAGTAGGCAATAGCGCCTCCGTGTTCCCTTGCCGCACAGCCGCTTCAAACTTCCGAAGGGCCTCAAGTTTCCCCACGATAGATTGGTGTACTGACTTGCGCACACCAAGACAGTTGAGTTGGCATTCCAAACTGTCCGCGACCATAAGTCTCAGACATGGAGAGCATGGAAAAGTGTGGGACTTACTGGGAGCGGTATACGCCAGGCTGAATGCCCTTATATACAACATACCAGCGATCGTCAATGGTTTCACTGCCGTTGAGAGGATTTGGGCAGTCGAGGCTGGAAGACGTGATGGGCTCCGGGAGACGAGGAATAGCAGGGACCGAGGTCGATTGAGCGATGCGGGTCCAAGAATGTGCTTCAGCGTAGGCAAAAGCTGCCCGCGCATCAGACACAGAAGTGTATCCACGGAAGATGCAGTTGGAGATGCCGTTGACCTGCCGCTTGGCTTCGTCCCTCGGAATCAATCAGCAGAGAGTCCAAGCCTTACTGTGAATGGATCGACACGCACCAGGTGAGGAAGACACCACATTCTAAGCCACAGAAGACAGCATACGCAACTTTCTTGGATGCTGGCTGCTTCTTCCTAGGCTGCACCGCGCGCACATGTCCAGAAGAAATGCCCTGTGTAGCCGCACCAGCGATAGCCCTATGCGTAGGTTAAAAACGGTATTCCTCAAATATATGACATACCATTCTGTTGTAACCCCACGCTTTGTCGGGGACTCGTAGATGTATATAGTAGGTGCATGCCGGACATCAGTGTGAGTGCGTGGTCGATGACTTGGGAAGGTGTGTGGGTGTGTGGTGGTGTACGGCGGTGGCTGGGAGGATGGAGTAGACGGTGAAGCCGGTGACGGGGTGCAGTCAGGGTTGTGATCGTCAAAAGCAAGACGGGCTAGGAGAGCAAGCAGAGCAGGGTTATCGGGGTCGTTCGCTGCCATGGGCAAGGAGGAGCGGCAGGAGAGTTCCGAGGAACGGGGAGCAAGCGACCTAGACTGCGGATACACGGAAAACACCGGAAGGCAACAATCAGAAATCAATCAGAATCAATAGAACCTGATTGAAGTGCTCCGAATTTTGGGACGCCGTGGTTTTGAAGAGCGTTCCAAGTGAGGATACTGAGTAGCGTGGCCCAAGTTATCCGGACCCACTGTGAGAAAGACTCAGGAAGAGCAGAGAGGTGGCTAGGAAGTCCGTAGAATAATCGGGGGAGCACAATATACCGGTTAGAAATTCAAACAAGGGAGCAATCATCAGGGGTATTTGAGTGTTGGATTGTGCTTGTCACAATCATGACCCCGTTTGGTTCCGACGTCCGTCCCAATGAGCATTTGATCCGTGGATCGAACTTAGTTAGACTTAGTTGCCTGAGACGATTTGCCAAGATTTGCCACATCAAACCCGAATTGTATTAGATCTGCGAGTTGTGATGAACAATAGTAACTACGTGACACTAGGTAAAGACGCGGCAAGGGCCCGGGGTAACGCTAGAAGTGGTGAATAATTAAGAAAGGCCCAGAAATAAAAACAACTGACCAGCACAATCAATTGGCGGCGACGACACCAACCATGTGGTACTGGAGCATGTCGTTGAAGGCAGCAACGGCAAGCTGCTGCGACTTGTACGCCTTCATCGCGCTACGGGAAACGCCGCTGGTAGCGCCGAGAGCGAGCGCATGGCTGATGGTCACCCCGACATAGAGGCCGCGCGTGATGCAGTACCAGTACTCTGCCTGCTCGGTGATCGCGTCTTCCGCAACCAGCCCCAGAGGACCAGTAGGCACAACAGCGTACACCGAGCCAGCAACCCAGGGCCCGTGGGTGAGAAAACCCCCGGGCACCATGGCAGGAGCAGCCGCAGCGGGGGTGACCAATTGGACAGCTGGAGACGCAGGAGTGGCAGCTGCGGCAGTAGACGCTACATGCCCAATAAGAGAGAGAGTGAATATAGTGAAGGTGGAGTGCTTACTGGGTGCCGGCGCCATTGAGGCAATGGCGGCAGAGAAGAACGATTGAAGGGCAGCCAGAGCTTGCTCTATAACGACGCCTGTTAGCATATCCAAGAGGGCAAATGGTGGACGAACCGTTGTTACCCTGGGGCGAGGCTGCTCCTGAGACAGACGTCTCTGTCTCAGGAGAAGTAGTGGGGAGGTGGGCCATTGTGGGGAGGAATCAGAAGTTGGGGACAAAACACGATCAAAGAGGCTGACCTTTAAAGCATTCGGAGCCTATAAAACTCCGCCTTGATGGTCGCACGAGGAAACGGCCGCGATGTGGTGCCAGAGCGCATCGCGAAACAAATACTCAAATAAACAAAAAGAAACAGGGATTGCTGCGTATCCCAAGCATCACATTCAGCCCGCCTATAGACCAGAGAGAAACCAGCATAGGTGAGCTATATGAGAGACAAAGAAAGTACAAGAGACTAAACAGCGCCGAAAGCAGTGATGGGTCATAGAAAGCATCCCCGCAAGCGCATTTCCAAGGAAGATCGGAAAAGTTTGCGTGGCTGGGCTGAAGGAGTCCGCGAGACAGTCCTCAATGCTCATATGGATGCCTATACCGCCGCCTTGGAGCAGGGGTGGCAGCAGGAGCGCAAGATGTGGAAGAAGATTTGCCTTGAGTTTCATGGGCGCATTGATTGGAGGACAGCAGACCACGAGGAGCCTGTTTTGAGGGATTGGGACCCAGCCGCCATGAGAGTTCCAGAGGTGCTGGATGAAGAGGAAGAGTTGCGCAAGCGCGCGCGCGTCAAAGAGCTCAATAAGGTAAGTCGAGCGCGCCCCACGTGACATGTTACTCATGGCCCGCCAGCGAATCCGCCGCTGGTACAAATACCGTATTCGACGCCTTCGCAAGAGTAAGGGGGCAGCTGGGCTTGATCCATCGAAGAACCCATATGCAGTCCTGCTTGCCAAACTCTCGGGTCTCACCTCACCGCCAAAGGCTAGACAAGCCTACCAGCAGTTTATGCGTGAGTGCTACGATGAAAGGATCGCCCCAAAAGTGTCAGAGAGATGGGAGGCAGAGCGAGGTCAACGCGCCGAGGTCGGAGATAAATCCAGGCTGCCAAAGGCAGGCTTTCGAGCGGAGGTCGCCCGCAGTGTTTTCGCGGCACTGCCAGGCTCGGAACGCAAGGAGTTCGCGGACAGGGCAAAGAAGGAGGGAGCGGAAGCACGGGAGGCGTACCTGAAGGCCCTGAAGGACCCTCCCCCACAAGATCCAGCGTCGCGTGCCAGGTGAGTTACGCATGGATTTCCTGTATTGATATTGACAATTCCTGAGATCGGGTCTTTCATAGGTCCCATTCTGCAAGGGATTCAGGAGTACACGGGCCTTTACTCTACGCTTATGCTGGGAGGGCCGATGCCTATGTACGGCGGAGAGCTGAGCACGACACAGTACGTGCGCATCAAAGACAAGTGCTACAATATGCTGACCTCGCTTTGCTAGCGTCTCATTTGGGCGTAACAAGACGGCGCTTGCACAGCACTGGCCCCAGTGGGACAAGGAGCGCTTCGCCGCAAACGTCCAGACCTTTATGGTCGATTTCCTGAAAACTGCATTTAGTGAGCTTCAGCGCTGTAAAATTGTGAAAAAGTCTCATAATGCGTACCTTGCAGCCTCAGAGGACTGTGCAAAGGCCGCATTGACGACGGGGGCTGCGACGAGCGAGACGGCATCCTTCCCGTCGCCCACTCCGGCTGCTGCAGCGACTGCCCTGAGCGGGGCAAGATATACCATTGGTCCTGATGCCGAGAATGACTCTAGCTCGTCGGACTCAGACTCGGATTCGTCCAGCTCAGATTCGGATAGCGAGTCGGACTCGGATGAAGAAGAGGCACGACGTCCTCGCAAGAAGCGCAAGGCTACCCCGGAAACGGGTGCTCGGGCATACGAGCGCATGCGCCAGGCCAATATAGCAAAAACCAAGGCTGCTGGGGCAGCGCTCAAAGACGCCCTTTCAGGAATGCTGAAGGACTTCCAGGCTGATGGTGAAGCACCGCCTGTGCCTCCGCGTCCGAGACCCAAGCCAAAAGCGAAGCAGCCCAACGCACCGGTGCGGAGATCCAGAAGGAATGCCGGAGATACAACGGTGGACGACCTCGACATGAGGGTTATAGACGGGCTGGGCCTGGAGGCAATGGATGTGGATCCGACCACGAGCACCCCATCCGAGACTGCCCCGACATCGGACACGTCGCCTCCGACATCTTCGGCGCCCTGGGAATCAGCTGCCCTAACAACGACACCGCCTTCTCCGAGTATACCCCCGAGCATGCCTCCAAGCATCATACCCCCCGTCTCCACGCCGCCCTCCTCGGCTGGCGCTATCGCGAGCGCCCCGGTGCCCCCGAGCTTCATCCCGCCGTTCTCTACGCCGCCCTCCTCATCTGCGCCTTCAAGCCCGGCTGGCGCTAGCGCGAGCGCCCCGGCGCCCCTGAGCTTCATCCCGCCGTTCTCTACGCCGCCCTCCTCATCTGCGCCTTCAAGCCCGGCTGGCGCTAGCACGAGCGCCCCGGCGCCCCCGAGCTTCATCCCGCCGTTCTCTACGCCGCCCTCCTCATCTGCGCCTTCAAGCCCGGCTGGCGCTAGCACGAGCGCCCCGGCGCCCCCGAGCTTCATCCCGCCGTTCTCTACGCCGCCCTCCTTATCTGCGCCTTCAAGCCCGGCTGGCGCTAGCACGAGCGCCTCGGCACCCCCGAGCTTCATCCCGCCGTTCTCTACGCCTTCAAGCCCGGCTGGCGCTAGCGCGAGCACCCTGGCGCCACCGAGCTTCAGACCGCTGTTTTCCATGCCGCCCTCCTTGTCTGTGCCTCCAAGCCCAGCTGGCACTAGCGCGAGCGCCCCTGCGCCCCCGAGCATGTCACCCTCGAGCATAATGCCGCCCACTGCGGCATCCGCATCAGGGTTGCCCACTGCCGGATCTGCGCCGCTCACAAACACGACACCTCTGAGCGCGTCTGGCGCTCTGCCGCTCATGATCGCAAGCGGGGGAACCCCATCCTCTACATCTGCACCGCCCATGAGCACTGCACCCGTTTGCCGCTCAACGCTTATGCCCTGCCCCGAGAAAGCTCCGGCATGGTTTGTTGGTGCCCGGACGGTGCTCCTGAAAGTGGACTTGGGTCTCCACTTTGACGCCTTGATTTCGGTGTGGACCCGGCTTGAGTACGCATCCCGCTTTGAGCAAGGACCCACCAAGCTGCCTGCCACGCATCGCCCGAAGGAGATTATGAGGTGGATATCGGGACGGCGAGCCAGTGCCCCTCCCAAGGTTACTGACACGGCCGTGTACGCGGTGCAGTGGCAAACCTGGTGGGACTCGCTCCAGCCCGAGTGGAGGCAGAAGGGCAGAGATGGAAAATGGGCGAGTGAGGAGTACGGAGGAGGTGGCAGTGAGTGGGGGGAGCTCTACCAATGGGGGGTCAACGGAAGCCTCAGCTTACTGGCGTCTCTGTACTGCTGGGGCTGTGCCGTCGTGGAGAAGGGAGAGCCCTCAGACACGTGGCAGGAGGCGGTTATGGACGTTACCTGGATGCTTGAGGGGATGGCCATTTACTACGAGAAATTCAAGCGTAGATTCTGATCATGTAGTATGTAGCATTGCAATGGACAGAGAACGTCGCTGAATTGAAATGTGTAAGTAGCTCTGACTAGCCAAAAAAAAAAGTAAAAGAAGTAAAAGTAAAACAGGGTGTGGGGTTCGAACCATCGAGTAGATGGGACAACAACACGCAAGGCACACGGAATAACTACTACACAAAGGAGACCATATCTTGTGGGCTCTGCACAGGTTATGAGTCATACCGTGAAGGAGCGCAATCCAGGAAAAGTAAAAGCAATACATCGTGCATTGCCTGCAAAACAGGGAATAATAAACTGATAGAACCACCTTCGGCTGCTGGTGAAGGCCCAACAATTTAACCCGGTTGTCAGGATGCCGAGGGTGCCGTGCCTAACCAACGATGATGCAAACAGCAGGTCATTTGACAGTCCCTCAGGGACACTGCAGTGTATGTGGGAGTGCAATGGAACATAGACAAATTATAAAGACAGCATAGGGCACATTTGTGGAATATTCAGGGGTGGATGGCAGAAGGCCGAATTTGCGGCAGCAGTGGCGTGTGATATACACAACTATAAATATGGTGTGCGGAGGTTTCATTGAAGCTAGAATGGGAGTGAAACACTGCGGCTCACATAAGTAGATAGCTGTTCATTCAGGGGATGAGGCTCACCGAATAGCAGGGGGCAGGAGAAACAGCAGCGACAATGCCGGCTGCAATGCCGAACACGGCGGGGGCCGCGGAAGAACCCGAAACTATCGTGGGAATGAGAATCCAGCAGGAACAGCGGGAGAACCCGAAACACTCGTGGGAATGTGCTCGAGAATCCAGCGGGGTACGCCGAGCAGGTACCCGGAAACGGTATCCAGGACAGCGGGAGAACCCGAAACGCTCGTGGGAATGTGCTCGAGAATCCAGCGGGGTACGCCGAGCAGGTACCCGGGAACGGTATCCGGGACAGCGGGAGAACCCGAAACTCTCGTGGGAATGTGCTAGAAAAATGCCGTGTCAGATCAGGAGAGATCAAACAATAAACAAAGGCAAAATACAGGTTCGAACTAATATTGAGGTCACCATCAGCCTATAAACACGCACAAATGGCTCCTGGGGGGCCCCAGGGGGTCCTACAGGCCCTGGGGGCATGTGTATGACCCTAGCCAACCAGCTGTACAGGTCCGTGGTTGCATTAATGACTTCCTATGGCTACCACCAACTGCATTAGCCTATATATTAGGGCTATGGCTCAGCGGGGCAGGCACAGACATCCTAGAGAGATTGGTAAAGGTGGCTTGAGGAAGGAAAATATGGGAGAAAGGTATGGGGTGGTAGCCGGAGGACCGCCCAGCGCACCACGCTGACTATAAGTTCCGACCCACTCTGGTCCGCCCCAAGGGACATCCGTCACGACTGGCTGCCATCATTGTTTCGTCGGAGTTAGACACCACCATCCCATTATTATTAGACCCCGTGGCAGGTGACAACCGTCGAGGACTTGTCGAGGACATCACATATCTATTAGATGGTCCCAATGCCGCGCTACTACCCGAAATCAAGTATCTCCCTCGAGGACGGGGTGTTGACGGGGCGTGCAGGCACGGGACGGGAGGCATGGACCAAATTTAAATTCCAGAGCAAGAATTCAAGTTGATGGAAACAGCTATACCACTGGGGTTGCAGAACACGAAGATCACCTTTCATTGAGCCATCAAGTCCATGTCTATGAGAATTGAATTACTAAAACGTGTAATTGCAATTGTCCGAAGGCGTAGGCGCAGGGAAGTTGACTTGAATCTAATCTGAATCTGTGGGATCTATATATTTGGATTTGGCGCTTTGAGCGGCACTGAGTGGTGCTGCTGGTCATTTGATTGGCTGAAACGACCGTCGTTCGTGGGACACGATGATGGCTCGGTGAATGTAGATACTTAAAAGAAGAGCCACAAGCACTTCCACAGCACACCCAGGGAGTTTCTGTAAACAGTGGTTGAAATCTTGACACCTTTCGGGGATGTGATTTGGGTGCCCCATGAAGCTATGGTCGCCGCAGAATTATTGGCTGAGCTCACGCTGTGCACTTTTGTCGCTTCTGATCGATGGGTGGAGACCTATTAGGCTAAATTCGACTTGAACTAGCTTAGCTCCCGCTCGAAAGGACTGATCGTGATACCAGCGGAGAAATCCGAGGCGGGCCACTTGGGTGCAGGGTAAGATTCCGTAAAACATGGCATAGATAATTGGTCACCGGAAAAATACGCATACCCCCAAACGATTAGTCTTACCAGGTCTTACAAAAGTGCGACATCAGTGGATCGTTTATGGGTACGTACACCCCAGAAAAGGAAGTCTTCTAAGTCAAGCATCACATCAAACACGGCTATCTCTCAGTCGAGTCCCCGCTCCAAATAAACTCTAGCGCTTTTTGCTCGCTTTCTTGAAGCGCGAAATTTAAACTATAGTACTTGATTGGATCTGTCACTTTGCGAAACCGGCACTCTTTGGTCTCCGGTACCATGCATCATGACTCACGGCGCCTCCACTGTCCAGACCCTGACTGATGGTCCTTTGCGGAGACTCGCCCGAAGTTCTTCTAAACAGGGCAGAACGTTTTCTGCAAGGGCGAACTTACAATCTTTCTTTGTCTGTTGGATTCAGCTTCCGTACTGCTTACATCGGCCGCCGGACCAACGGATGGCCAGGGGCGGAGGCCGATCTGAGCCTTGGATGATTATCATCATTCCCAGCTCTGAACCAGTCTCCAAAATAGATATTTGGACGCAGAAATCGTTCCTGTGTAACACACGGGATCTCTACTCGTCGCTCGAATTTGGATGATAAGTTATCTTCCTCTCAAGTACTAGCCGTGACGGAACACATCTCATCTGAACTGGCTCTCGTGCCTCAGATCTCCGGCTTGGACTCGGGTGCAACCTTGAATCAATTCCAGATATCGCGGGCAGGGACATCTTGTGGATCTCAAGGAAAAGCGCTGGAACTACCATCAGAAGCACGGTTATATTTGAGTTTTATTTATCCAGCCCGCTCCGAACGTCTCACATAACGCCAGCGTTGGGCGAACGACGGCAAGCATGCTTTCCCACATTGATCTGCAGATCGTAGTTGGGGGCGCTTTCGTTTGTGTCGCAATATGCTACTGGTTTTCGCGACGCTCTGCGAAGCCGCCCGGGCCTTGGGGATGGCCCATTATCGGCAATCTCTTCGACGTGCCCACAGAATTTGAGTGGATGTACTGGGCTACGTACAAGGAGCGCTATGGTACGGCACTGAATTGAACCAAGCTGGGTCGCACTTATCCTTCCGACATAGGGCCCGTCAGCTACACCACGATTCTCGGGAAAGAAATCGTTATCCTCAACACCATCAAGGCATGCAACGATATGCTGGAGAAACGCTCTGCCGTTTACTCAGGACGACCTGTTATGCCGTTTGCCGGGGAAATGTTGGTTTCTCAGATTGACTTTGGGCCTGCGGTTGAAACTCACCTGTGTTTCTAGCGTAGGATGGGACCAGCAACTCCTCCTGGCTCCCTACGGCAAACATTTCCGTGCCATGCGAAAACTTGCCCACAATCATCTTGGGACCAAGGTGGCAGCAGCCGCATACTATGACGTCCAAGAAACCGAAGTCAAGTACTTCATCTCGAGGGTTCACAAGAGGCCGGAGAGCTTTGTGGAGAATTTGCGCATGTGCGTCCAACTTGGATTGACTTGTCGATCTTGTTCACGATACTTACAAATCGAAGCTCGCTTGGCGCAATCCTCCTGCGGCTGTCCCACGGATATACGACGCGCACCGACGGCACCGACCCCATCGTGAATCTCGTCGAGATTGCGTCTCAGGACTTCTATCAGGCCACAAAACCCGGCGCATGGCTGGTTGACATCATACCCTGGTGTACGTCCCAGACATCCGGTGAGCATTGATACTCAAAATAAAAGTAAAACACGTCCCGGCGTGGATGCCTGGCGCTGGATTCAAGCGGACGGGCGCGAAATATCTGAAAACCAATGTTGACCAAACGGATAAGCCGTATAACTTTGTATTGGAGCAGATGGTACGTCCCTGGTTGACTGTTCAATCTGAGACTCCAACGCTATAACCTCCTCAGCGTGCCAAGACCGCGTTACCGTCGTTCACGTCCAACGCGCTCCAGAGTGGGACCCTAACCCTCGAGGAGCAGTATGCCCTGAAGTTCATCGCCGCCGCGTTGTACGGCGGGGGGTTGGATACGGTGCCTCCAGCTCTCGTCCTCGGTTTCATCCGCTAACTGAACCAAAGATGACCGGAGCGCTGAGCGTCTTCTTCCTCGCGATGGTCTTGTTTCCCGAGGTCCAGCGGAAAGCGCAGGAAGAGCTTGACAAGGTGGTCGGCACCGCGCGGCTGCCCACGGTGCGTGACCAGGAACATCTGCCGTACATAGCGGCGCTCCAGAAAGAGATATACCGCTGGCGTGTGACTGTACCCGGAGGCCAGTTCAGCGCGCCCCGGCATAGTACCATTCTGCGCTGACGTCGGTCACCAACAGGAGTTCCTCACTGTGCGACAGAAGAAAATGAGTATAACGGATTTTTCATCCGGAAGGGCACCATCATCCTAAACAACCTGTGGTGAGCGAAACCCTCGACGTACCTGCGGCGCATATGTTTTACAACGTGCCGTCTGACCTAGGGGGATTGCGCACGATCCCGCGAACTACGAGGATCCGATGGTGTTCATGCCCGAGCGGTTTCTCGGGGAATCCCCCGAGCTCGACCCTGCTGCGTTCATCTTCGGCTTCGGGCGACGAAGGTACACTAAAAGGCATACCTAGACCGCTCCTTCTGAGAAACAAGCAAAGGTGTCCCGGGATCGAGGTCGCCGAATCCACTGTGTTCATATTCATAGCGACCGCTCTCGCGGTCTTTCGATTTGGGAACGCGAAAGATGAGGCAGGAAACGAGGTGCCGCCCCTCGACGAGTTCGTATCCGGGTCTGTTTGGTGGGGTTTCCTGTCCAATTGACGTGACATTTGGGCTTATTCGTGTATAGCCATCCAAAGCCCTTCAAGTGCAGCATTGAGCCGCGAACTGTAGACGCGTTGCACTTGATTCAGTCGGTCAGCAGCGAGTTGCCGGAGCGCGTCCCGTCCGAGCTGTAGGAGTGATGTAGTGAATATTTTCGAACAAGCATGGTTGAACGGGTCGTCGATTGATTAATCAGAGATGCGCCAGACGTTTCAAAGAGGACTGGGCAGCAACCAAGAAAGGAATAAAGCATGGCTTGCAATGACGATTTTACAGCTTCTGGTTCACCTCCGTAATGTCGACTATCTGATCGAACCCTGGATAAGCCGGCAGATTCAATTGGAATTTTTCCTCCATAGCCCTGTCTGGGTGTTAATCACAGTAGTTTCCCATAACTACGACTTACCTGGGAACAAATCTGCCCCCGAGAAAGTGCTGTCCGCGGAAAAGGCGGACACCTTCCTTTGGCGCAGTCAGGCTGATAAGCACGTCCGGGGTCAGGCCGACGCCAGCTTCATTGCCGGCCTCAACATCCCAGCCAGACGGTATGTCAACCGAGACGATGGGCAGGCCAGAGGAGGTGAGCAGCGGGAGCGCAGAGTCGAACGGCGCGCGGATGGGGCCTTTGAAGGAGAACCCGAATATGGCGTCCATGATGACATCCGACGACTTTAGCGCGGTGCGGAGCGCCTGGTCGTCGCTCTCCAGCGTCGGTATCTGCATGTTGCTGCATTGGGTGTGCAGACGCTGCACAGGAAATATTAATACCGCCCGATGGCCGTCGTCGTTCAAGTACCTGGTATATTTCTTTGGAGCCCGGCTACAGGGGATTCGTGTAAGAGATCGATGGGGCAGATATCCGGGCTACCTTGGGCATGTAGATGGTTGGTTTGTACCCAAACATCGCTGTACATCCGGTTGAACGGGAGTCGACGGTGCGCTGAGGAACTACTTGCATAGGTGGCGGGCAGCCACAAGCCCATCTCCGCCTGCGAGACAGGTCGAAATTTGCGTTATCGACGGCGGCGTGTCGTCCTACCTTGATTTCCGGGTCCACAGCACACGAGCACTCGGCTGTGTTTATCAGCACTGTATACTTTTGCGAGGGTCTGTGCGCAGGCTAGACCTGCCAGTTCCATGAGCTGCTTGAGGTTGAGTTCGGTTCCAAGCTTGAAGACGTCAACTTGCCTGACCGATACTGAATGCCCCTGCAGCGCTCATGAGTTCATCGTCGATCTATTTCGTCAGTTATCGCTAAGGGAGAGTGGCAACGGACTCACTTGTTGGGCAAGTCTCGCTGATAGATATCGGAAAGTCATTGTTTTGGCGAGTGAGCTGGAACGAGTTGTGCGCGACTCGAAGTCCGTGTGAGAAAACTTGGAGGTTGCGGCTTGAAGTTGTGAGAAAATGGATGGCGCGGACACACGTGATCGGTAGTCGCGGCCCGCTAGCCGTCATTCCAATGTGACTGTCATTATGACATTATGATTCAGCTATAGCTTGCCTCCTCTTAACTGTGCCAGCTCTCCTGTTGTTGTTCCCAGCTGCTGCTCCATCAACAGTGTGTTCGTGCGCTTGGAGAAGGTTGAAAACTGATCTCGCTGCTCTATTTTAAGCAGGTAGGCATGAGCTGTGTACAAAGAGGTATGCGAATGGGAAGTGGTAAGGCTAGGAGCTCACCGCGCCCAAACCCTGATGTCATGTGCCGTTAAATTCAAAGCCCTCCACACCTCTTGAGTCTTTCAACTCGACGCAGCCGATGGAACAGACGTGACCTCTGACGGTAACGAGATCGATAAGCACGGGCTGACCAGTCTTGGCTCTATACAGCAGGTTGCGTATTCGTTTGTTGAAAGGGTCCACAATATCGTTATGTGTCCACCCTCCCTCGTGCATGATTTTGAGCATCGAGTATTCTGCGATCACATTACACGAAGTTCAGGGGATGTTACGAAACAACGCACCGTTCTGCTTTGGTCAGTACACGATCCCAATCATGTAGGTGCTCGATCACGAGGAAGGCCGTAGTTGGGGTGACGCAAAGTCCATGACACCGTGGAATGCGGTCTCCCATCAGCCCTCGTAGTGCGAGAACTCACAGACCAATTTTTCTTAGTTTTTGACATTTTGAAAGCTACCATCGAAGGCTCGCCACCATTCTTCGTCAAGGTGCCGACGTATACAGTCCCGTGAAAGCCTTCAGATACAAGATACAGGAGCTCGACATGGAACCCCCCGGCGGCGAGCTCTCCCTGCCAAGAGCCCGACATCTGACGCTGCCCGAAAGCAAGAGTGGTTCTCGTAGTGCGAGTGCACTCGGAGGAACTTCCTTGGGCTGTCCGGCCGGTGAAGTTGTCGCTGCGATCTCCATCGTTGCCACTGTCGGAGCTGGAGTCGTCCGATAGTGTTGTATGGTCCCGGCCGAACTTGTTGTAGCCCAGGAGGTGGGGTTCAGTGGACGGTTTTACGTGAGTCGATGAAGGATGGGAAATAATTCCGCGATCCAGGACAACCTTGCCCCATCAATCCCTTCAAAACGACGGGCAAGAGTAGTAGGAGAAGACCAGTCTGAGCACCCGCTGGTGCAGCCTCGCTCTCGAATATGTTGGTAATTGGATCTGCGTTCTCTGGGCTAGCCTCATCGCCCCAATTACGTCGATTGTAAGTCGGAGACCACAGCATGTGGCCGTCCGTCCGAAGGCCGACGCAATAAGCGGTCACAGAACCAACAATCACCCAATCGACGTTGTACGCCGCGGCATATAGTGCACCCTTGAGAACATATGGTGAAATGATCATCGATGTAGTGGGGAACGCACCTTATTGGCCACTATCCACCAATTCGGCTGGTCCTGGTCCTGCGAGACATCCTCTTCTACCTCAACAACGCCGCAGCTTAGCCCTCGCCGCACCAGCTGCGCCACGGCCTGAGGCAGAAGGTTGGCAGGCTTGTCCTTCATGCCTAGTATATACTTCCCAGTGGAGGCTAGATGTATCGTGTTGTCGATTCTGAAGGATTTTGCGTCGCGAGCAGCCTCCTTCACAGAAAACTTCAACTGCTCCGGACCGGGTGCAGGGCTTGTCGCCTGGATGGCTTCGAAAGTCTTGATGAGGAACGTTTGCAGTAACAATTCCGACGCCTCATTTGTGCCATTCTCCGTGTCTTTGTAAGTACAGGATGTTTTATCGCCAAAGGCGTCTTCCCAGTCA
Organism: Mycena belliarum; assembly: GCA_029282135.1. NCBI lineage: Eukaryota > Fungi > Basidiomycota > Agaricomycetes > Agaricales > Mycenaceae > Mycena > Mycena belliarum. Next base: position 23,833 of record JARJCN010000058.1, read on the forward strand.
TCGGCCAACCGAGAAACGCGAGATTCGAGGGCATTTTTAAGCTGCTGATTTGTGGGGAGGAGACGATCAAGGTCGGTTTCGATCGCCTCGATGAGCTTGTCGACCATGCCGGAGGCAATCGACCATCCAGTTGGCGTTTTTCAAACTGCTGAGCCCGGAGGATTGGATTCTCGGAGATCTTAGTGAATCCGACAGTTCGGCCCTTGCTGATAGAAAGCCGGGGAGGCATGAGCCTGCGCCGCAAGACTTCACTGGGATGCTGCATCACGATTGTGGGGAGGTACGAGCGAGGGGGTTTGTCAAGAGAGACTAGGTTTGCTTGGGAAGTTGGCCAACTTGGGACAACGACTCGGACCGGACGCTTGTGTCACTGTGACCCGTGAGCGCCTGAGCCGTGACACATTATTGGGGGCTGCCAACCACCTAAGGGAGCTTCTACGCTGTCACGTGAAGGCCTGAGAGGGGGGTTTGATAGTACTAGTAAAACCCCCCTCTCAGGCCCGTTGAAGGCGCAGGAGAGGGAAGGCCATTCCGCTTTAGGAAGTGACATCACTCATGGGATCGCCGGCATTTTCCATGCTTCCCTGTCCCGCTCCCGCTTTCCGTGCGCGCGCCTCGTGGCCCTCGCCGCCTCCCGCCACTGGTGATTGCTTTCGGCCATCGGCACTGTGTGCTACTCTGTGGATGTATACCTCTCTGCCTAGGCTTGTTCAGTACTCCCCCTTGCTCACTGTTTCAATCTGGTTCAGTATAGCGTGCCTCCGGCCTCCCGGCACAGCTATTGATACCTACTCTCAGCCTCCGGGACCTCTTTGCACTCCTAAATAGGCTTCTGCTGAGGCTTCTGGTCGCCTTCTGGGGCTAAGTCATTGTTGGCTAATGGCCACTCGTGGCCCCCTTTCCGGGGGCCGCCTCCCGCCTCCCGCCTCCCGCCTCCCGCCTCCCGCCTCCCGCCTCCCGCCTCCCGCCTCCCGCCTCCCGCCTCCCGCCTCCCGCCTCCCGCCTTCCGCCTCCTACTCTCTGCTTTGACCACACTGCTCTAACTCCAGGCACAATGTTGCAATTTGCCTCCCTTTATATGCCAATCTCCAGGCTGCTTTCATTTTCCAATCATACCTCCTGCGCCCTCCCGCCTCCCGCCTCCCACCTCCTACTCTCAGGTTTGACCACAGTGCTCCAATTCCTGGCGCCACATCCCAGATTACCTCCCCTTTCAGACGTGGCTCTGTGCCAACCTCCGACTCGGAGCTGCTTTCATTTTCCTCCTGCGCCTCCGGCACCTCCAGCATGTTTGTTTTAGTGCCTCAACATTACTTGCACCCGGTATGTATTGGACCCGGTGGCTCTGCTTCCCTGTAATGGCACGAATTGCCAGAGGCAAGATTGTCATGAGGTCGTTGATGTCACATTGAAGGCCTCCGGCGATATCGAAGGCCTCCGACAGTCGTGACAAATGTGGGACAATTCAGCTCTTGTCTCATATTTCAGCTCACTCAATACATATTGGGCTCTTTCTAACCCATTTCATCTGTATTAGAGATGCACACTCCAATATCCAACCTGTAGAAGGTGTATTGAAGCCGAGACATGTACATCGAAGGCCTCCGACACCTGCTAAAATAGTTTCACCTTACAATCTTGTTACCGAATCTCTTAGAATTATGGGGCATCTGAGGGACTCGAGAAGCTAGAACGAGGTGTATTGTTTACTGAACACCGTAGGCCCGGGGTGAAGCTCGACGGACTCGAAGGGATGTTCGGGCCGGAGATTGATCAACCAATCAGAAAGCATATAACGGTTTGTTTAATCTAAAATATTCACTGTATGCTCAATTCTACACAGAATTTGTTGAGACTATGACCAAATAAAAGCTGGATGATGCCCGGAACTTGAATAAGTATTGTATCATAGATTATTTCGACATTATCGTTGGTGCACGAATAAGTTCTAAAGTCAACCAAGTTTCATTGTTGAATCATACAGTGCATCGCTAAAACACGATATTCGAGACCAGGCAAAAAACTTGAACTGAGAGATAGCTTCAACAACATCTTAACAAGATCTCAGACTGTATACACAGTCAATTGAAACCACCTTGAGTGGGGATAGTGCACAAAAGCATCTGGGAGAACATCGAAATTTGACTTATTTGACTTTTATAAGTTATATTTGGCAGCTTCTGGGAGCCAGTCCACAGTTTCTACACTCCCTCACATACCTGGCCTATCATGCGGGACCCATATAGTACTGGGAAATCGACGAGGATCACAAATAATGGCCTTCAACACCTTCAAGATAGGTATTTTCCAAGAGCTGCAACAATCATCGAAAATATGCAACTGCAGTGAGTGCTCGAGGGCTAGATTCATAGCACACCTAGAGCCACAGCCAAAGGTGATTCCACATTCTGACTGGATTGTAGCAATCTCCAAAAGTTTAGCCACAGTGAAAAACAGAAACATATATTCATCAATAACTTGTCTAAAACACATATGTGGAATGGCTGAATTCTCTACAGCCCAATTTGATTGAGTACAGATTTGAGATTGAAGGATTTCACCACCTTCGGCACCTCCATTGCCTCCAATGCCTTCGATGCCTTCGATGCCTCCGACGCCTCCGACGCCTCCGACGCCTCCGACGCCTCCGATGCCTTCAACGCCTCCGGCGCCTCCAACGCCTTCGAAATCTTTGACAATATGCTAATCTTCCAAGATCACTGTCAAGTCGCGCACGACAAGCTGGATCTCTTGAAATCACTCATCTTTTAATTGAGGTCCAGCCGATGGCATCCAACACAGCAATGGATGAGAGAAAAGTCACTGGATGCACCGCTTTGAAGCAATGGAGTGCGGGAGGTTTACAGTACCATGTGGTTTTGAAAGAAGGCGGTAGAAGCCAGCAACAAGATATATCCAGGACCACAAGGACAGGTGGTGGTGGCAGGAGGCGGTGAAGCGTGGTGCGGCAAACGGCAAGCGGAGGCAGAGGTATAGACACCAGCAGTAGCCCCAGAAGACGATAGATGCGAAGAGCGGAGGGGGGTGGGACATCGATGGTGAGCAAGGCAGACGGCGGACAACATCGAGGCGGGCGGTGCGGGAAGCGGGAAGGGGGAAGCCATCGCAAGAAGTGGGGGGTCGACGGCGGGGACCGGCACGGGCGGCGCAGGATGGGGAGCCGGGGTGGGGAACCGGGGTGGTGGCGAGCGCGGGGCGGGAACCGGGGCGGGAGCGCCTGGGAGCGCGCGAGGTGGGAAGCGAGAAGCAGGAAGCGGCGGCGACAAGCGGTGGTCGGGATGCGCCGGCGACGAGCACGTCACTGATGGCATTTCCCAAAGTGGAAACCACCGTCTCCGCTCCGTCGCCTCCGACGGGCCTGAGAGGTAGGTTTTACTAGTGCTATCAAACCCCCCTCTCAGGCCTTCACGTGACAGCGTAGAAGCTCCCTTAGGTGCTGCCAACAAGCCAACGCACTTTCCTTCTAGTACAAACTACTTAAATCATCCCAAACGGACCCAAAGTTTCTTCAACCTCTCTCTAGCGCTGCTAATGAGGCAGTGACTCGTAGTGCGCCTCGCGTTTTGGATGTTGCCGATAGGTCGTGCCACGTCCCCGGCTTGGATTGCGTGCGCCCTTGCTCGTTTGCAGGCCGTCATGTCGCTGACCCCCTCCCAGGATAACTCTCGCCGGAACATGGTCTAATACAGCCTTCTTCACCATCGAATTCATCACCGCCATCATTTACATGCGCAATTGGGATCCAAGAAAGCCTTACAAGTGCTGGGTTTACGCCATGCTCCTGGTGGACTCCTTCGCGTCATTCGCGGTTTTCGCGAACGCGTTTCAAGCGCTTGTCTATAGCCCGCCGAATGTTCCATGGCCTATATCGATGGGCATAATCAGCAACGGACTGTCGACATTCGTTGGACAGTCGTTTCTCATTGTAGGCCCTCCAATTCCCTCGCAAAGCATACTTTTGCTGAAGCGACCGGCCGTCAGCACCTGCATTGGCTGATGTGACTCGCTCATTTCCCAGCCCTCAGTTGGTTCTGACTCTCAATCGGATGTAGAACCAAAAAGTCTCTCGTCAGCGGATTCCTCATGTTCCTGGCAGTCGCGAATGTAGGCGCATCAACCTGATACACGTAACGTTCTAAAGGCTAGCCGCAGCTGATGACATCCCTGGCCATCGCCATCAAGACCACCCTGAATCTCAATCTCGCGTTATCTCGGGGTCGTACCGCCGTGCGTCACTAGTACTACGCGTTCCTCTCGCACTCTTCCAACAACTTTGCAGGCCCCAACTGCTTCGCTCTATCATCCAATCCATCTGGGCTCTGCTATATTGGTCGCCTCCACTAATACCAGCATCGCGGTTGCTTTGGCGTCGCCGACGTGGAGCACGATGCCTTTCGCCCCGCGGTTCCGGAAGTCTGTCACAATTTCCTGCGTGCGATGTACCCTGACGCCAGCTGTCAGGCGGCTCCAGACTGTATGCACCAATGCTTTATCTTCGGGGGCACTTGTGGCCGTTGTGACTCTGTTGGCCATGGCCCTACTCCTCAGCCGGAAAGCCGACATGGCCCTCGCATTTCTCGCGACGTTCATATGCAGGCTCTACTCCCTCACCGTGCTCGTGAACCTCATCGTCCGGAGCCGGTACTTCAAGGCGCGAGAAGCGGCTGATCACGGCCGGCGCCAGTCGGCCGCGGGCGACGGTGCCATCGTGACCTGTGCGTCTCCCGCCTCGCTCTCCGCCCTCTATCGACGTCGTGCTTATACTCGTATGCATATGCTTAGTTACAAGCGCCCAGTCGCGTCGCAGCCATGGCGCCTCTGAATCCCCATTGCCGCTGGGGACCATGGGAAACACCGAGAGCAGCGACGGGCCATCCGATACATACGAGTCGGATGGCAAAACCGATCTGCACAGTGTAGTACGTCCTCTTGGTCGTCCTATATTGGATCTTGCTCAACGCGATACATGTAGCTTCCTCTGGGATTACCCAAATCTTAGGGATGATCTCGAGAGCCATGCTCGTTTGCTCGTACAATGTACCTGCGCCCCGCCCCGTAAGCGCATGCCTTCGAAGGAAGCGGTGCTCCTTTTTGAGACCACCACCCGTGTTTAACTGGCGATTGTGCAGTACATTTCTGTACACTCAAGTACACGTTCGGCATATAGTCACTCAAGGAATTGATGCCCCTATTTTTCGTCCGGATTTGGACATCTCGTTCTGGGGACATCTGAATGTTGGAAGTCTTCTCTCGCTCTACGTTCGCCACTTGCTGATGTGAACCATTAAACAGCCTCTTACTGGGTGCTTGAATCGTTGCATTGTTACAGCTGGACATCCCTTTTCGGCCTGTTCCAATTGTGGTTACGGAGTGTGGCCACAATGTGGGCGTGCGTACCCCGAGCTGATACACCCGTTTGCGCCGTCGCTATCCCACCGAGTCAATCAGCGTCAGACAATCCCGGGGCGGATAGCCGCAGCGGGCAAGGTGTGGTGTCGATGAAGCGAAACAGGCGCCACAGTGGCCACACCACTTGTATTCCGTGTCCGCGCCTCCAAAACCCCGGCTCGCATATAAAACAAGAAGGTCGCAGTTCTCGTTGAACCCAGCAGTGCTCCTCCCTCACACTACCCCCTACTCTCATTCTCCTCTCCTCTCCCCTCCCTCCCTCTTCCTCGTATCCGAATGACCACTATTATCCGAAGGCGCAAGTCGATGGAGTCTAGCTGCGCGTCGTCAATCCGAAGCGCGGACAGCGTGACTTTGCGCTACTCTGCATCTACGGAATCCTTTAGCACTGCTGTCGAGCAAAAAGACCCACCTTCTCGATTTTGGAGACTCATACGTAAGATGCGTAAGAGAGGGACAAGAAGGTGGATCCATTATTGCGATTTGTCGGACCACCAGGCTTAATTCTTCTCATAGCCAAGGGTCGAAGACCGCAGTAGAACTCTCAATCGAGGATCTCACATCAGCCAATAAGAAGGCTTTGGCGTCGTCCTACCACCATCCTTCTGCCGTCTGCAGGATATCCCGCAGGTGATATCGACCATCGCTCCGTCGCAGAATACCGTCTGATTCCTCGATCTAGGCTGAATTTGACGGCCGTCACTGACGCATATCTCCGACATCTCAAACGTTGGAGCAAAGAGATCGGGACTCATCTAGCCAGGTGTTCCCACAGCGTATCCAATGGCCTCAAGCTGTCCGGGAGACTGTGAGTTTGAATTTTCGCACCACTACATATGGACCGTGCTGACTTTGAACAGTGCCTGGGAGCTTATATACCTGTGAGTGCAATCTTTTCTTCGTCAGCGCAATATACCAATCAATCCCTGGAAGCCTCACCAGATTCTCGGCTAAGCTGGTGTTCCATACAATCAGATATACTTCACTCGTGTAAGCCATTCAATTACATCTGAAGTTGTTCAAGGGTTTCAATGACTCCATCAGTGTCATTTCCATTGTCCTGGCCGGAATCGTACCGTAAGGAAAAGAAATCTCCACCATTTTATGACTGACCTCCTCGAAAGTGTCACCGCTATCTTGATTTGGCCTCTCGACATGCTTGAAAAATTGCTTGAAGTCTGTGCCTGCCCGAAGATAGTAATATCTTTCGTGCATGGTATTTCTATGGGGTGTGTTTTAATTTTCCCTTTCAACAAAGCAGATCTCTGATATCATTTTAGGATTGCCTTGCCTTTCGAAGTCAGCTTCGGAATCTTTCGCCTTTTGGCTCCTAATCCTGAAGGCGTCGACCAGTAACGGTTACGACCCATGATATCATCACTAATAATGACACTTTTGTATTATGACTATTCAAATTAAATGCCCCACGGTGCGGTCCATAGATGGACGCTATCGATATGTCTGTCTGCACCACGTGCTGGTCAAAGCGTGCATTATCGTGAGGAGCTATGAAATACAAGAGATGCTATCTGGCGCTCGTCATGATCCGCTCTACCTCCATCTGGACCCGAGTCCGCGCAGAAGTGCCTACAGCGGAGGTGCCCCCAATCAACCGGCCCTCGGCAAAGCCCACGGTGGTGCCCCGGTAAACCAATTCCAACATTTTGAGCCACTGATGGCCCCAGACCTCCAGCGCATGCGAACCGAGGACGTCGAGAGCAGCTGAAGGACAAATTAAAACGCAGTAACGACGCGCAAGTCAATCAAAGGAATGTGTGCGCACTGTAGATAAGCTGCGCAGCTACAGGCGACTCCAGCAGAGCATGATCGCCCATGATGCGCGCGAACCACATCCAGCACCGAGGGAGCTGGAACATCGGGTGCATAGGCCGCGTATGCGGGGGGATCTTTAGGATGTGAAAGTACAGACGCATGTCGCCCGCGATGCGGGTCATGTACTCGACGATCGGCTCCAGTGCGTCTCCTTGCTGGACGCTTCGGCGGTACCCCATCGCCTTGTTGCGCACCGCCTCGTTCGGCCAGGGCTTGTCGTCAACGTCCGTGGGGGGCACGGCACATGGGAGGGGCCAGCCGCCGCAGCGCTCCACGAGCTTAGCGAAGAATATGTCGGGGAAGGTCTCGAGGCGGTCGAGCAGCGAAAACGCAACCTGGGCAAGAGGGATCGCGGCCTTTTTCTCTGCCGTCACCTCCGTTTCCGCTTGCAGGAGGATATTCTTGGCCAGCGAGGAGAGAAGACCAGTGTAAAGCATTGGCGGGTGGCGCTGCGGAGGCATGATTATTTTGTCATGGATGAAATCGGTCTAGAAAATCAGATAAGACAGTTCTCAGCATGCAATGGAGGCGGCACTGACAATATCTCTGATTGCTCTGGGATCGTTGGTTAGTTGTCCGATTTTGGGTGTGATCTTCCGCCGTTGCTCTCCCCACGCGGACTTCCTAGGTTTATCTGACTTGATAGGCCTCATGGTTTCCGTCTTCAGTGTCTAAAATGGGGGTCAGCAGCGAGAAGAGGAAGTAGGAAGTAAGAGGCACTAACAGAAAGGATCCGACGCGCATTCTGCCAGTCCTCGACCGCAATGGTCAAGCCAGCAGCCTTTCGCTGGTCTGCTTCTGCAGCAAGACGATCAGTGCGCTCCTTCTCGTCCTGAATCCTCTTCTTCTCTGCCTCCGCCTCCTTAGTTTCTTCTTCTCTCCGCCGTCGCTGCGCGTCTTCCACCGCCTTCCGCTTGTCCTCCTCCTCTTTCCGTTGTTTCTCCTCCAGTTCCCGTTTCCGCATCTCCTCCTCCTGCCTCTTCCGCTCCTCCAGCTCTCGGACCTTGCGTTCCGCTTCGAGCCTCGCTCGCACCTTGTCCTCTTCCAGTTGGATCACCGAGTCTATTCGCTGCCATAGAAGCTTATCCCGCTCTTGCCAGCCCTTTCGCAGCTTCTCCTCCTCTGTCTGCTGCTTCAGCTTGAGGGAATTAAGCTGTGCTTGCACCTCCTCCATCTGGCGCGCATGGAGGGCAGCCAACCGACGGGCTTCTTGCGTCCGCGCCTGATCCAATTCATCATTAATCTTGAGCTGCATAGCCTTCTGCTGCTTGCGTGCGACGCGCTGAATATGATATAGGTTAGAAAGCCAGATGGGTGGCAGCAAAGGATCAACGCACAAATGAATCTTTGCGCGTCTGTTTCTCCCACTCTTCATATGGATCATGATGTCGTGTGCGAAGGCGTATCGCTGCGACAGTATCCTCAATATGCTGTTGCTCCGCAGTTTTCTTTGTTTTCGCTCGCGGCGTTCTGCGGTTTTGTTGTAAGTCTAGATAAACTATTCGGGGTCTGGGGACCTACACCTGCGGTTGTGGCACCTCTGACTCGGACGCGTAGCAGAACGCGTCCGAATCTGGATCATCGGGTTCGGAGATGTCTGATTCCTCGGAGTCGGTCAGTAGGCCAAACGTCGACTGGCTCCGTCGTTGTTGGCTGCCGGAACATCGGTTTGAATGGTACCGAATGGACGAAATGCTCCTACCGTCTTACGGGAGACGGAGACAGAGATCTTGGAACACTAAATCGCATTCTGAGAATATGTCGGTCAAGACGCCAAGTCGCAGGCAGGAAACAGTAGCAGTTCGTTAAATGAGGAGAGTTCGAGTCAAACAAGGCCAACCGGGGCAACCCAGTCGCGGCGCACGTGCAGCCCGAGTCCTATAAGCTCCCACCAAGCTCCCACTGCCCGTGTAGCCTCACTTACTATCGCATCGTCCCATGAAGCTGGGGCTGCGCGTCGTTGTAACTGCACTTTTGGGGCTTTCGGTTCGGGCATCACAAAGCCTCGAAACGCTGCGTCTGCTTGGTGCCCAAGGGGTCAATCTATGGAAGCTTGAGAAAGCCGCTGCTCCCTCGGCCGCCAACAAGTTCTTTGTGCAAGATTCTTCTCAACTTAGCCTAGAAATTGAAGAAGATGTAGCTGGCTTCAAATCCCAGTGGTTCCGTCAGCCAGTGGATCACTTCTCCAAATCGTCCAACGCCACATATCTTCAACGGTACTGGGTGAACACGCGTCACTACAACGCCGAAAAGGGTGGCCCAGTCATCATACTCGACGGTGGAGAGACTAGCGGCATAGTGCGTGTTGCGCCTTTGGGTCGCGAATATCAGTGAATCATCGTTTCTAGGACCGAATACCCTTCTTGGACACTGGTACGTGTCTAGCCCACGAACTCCTCAGAAGGGTTATAGCTTTGCCCAGGCATCGTTGAGATCCTTGCACGGAGCACAGGTGGCGTTGGTGTGGTCCTCGAACACCGATACTATGGTACGGTAAAATTACACCTGCAAGATCGCTCGGAATAAATGGCTCTGTAGGAAAATCCATCCCTGTTTCCAACTTCACCACCGATAACCTGAGGTATGGAGAAAGTTCTACGTAGCTTCTTGGATTCTGAAAAGACTTGCAAGGTGGCTTAACAACGACCAGTCGGCGGCTGACAGTGCCAACTTCATGGCAAACGTCAAATTCAAGGGAATCAGCGAAGACTTGACAGCGCCAACCACTCCCTGGATCTACTACGGTGTGCGTACCACCTCCGCAGCATGTTTGTTGCATCTGCTAATCAAAATACGTGCAGGGATCCTACGCTGGCGCCAGAGCTGCTCACATGAAAATTCTCTATCCCGACCTCGTCTACGGCGCCATCGCTTCCAGCGGTTCGTTCTAATCCGTTGATTCCGTGTCTCATCTTCCTGACCGACTACCAGCCGTCACTCACGCGTCAATTGTCAACTGGGAATACATGGAGATTATCCGCCAAGCCGCAGACCCGAAATGTTCTGCGCATCTCGAAAATGCGATTCAAACTATTGATGGAATCCTCTCAACTGGCCGCCTGACGCGCGCCCTCAAGTCATTGTTTGGCCTCTCAGAGCTGCGCCACGACGATGACTTTGCCTCCGTGATCGAGGTGAGTGATGTTGCCCTTCCGCTTCCATCTGTAAACGACATCCCGTCTCTAGTCACCTCTCGGCTCGTGGCAATCCAAGTGCTGGCATCCCGATTTCGCATCCACGCGGTTCGACGACTTCTGCACAGCGCTCGACAAGCCACCTTTCGGCTCCGGCATGGTGTCTCTGAGCGAGCTGCCGTATGGCGCCCCGGAACGCATGATTACTCTCCCTGGCGATCTTACGGTTGACTTTACAATTCTTAACTATGCGAGCTATATCAAGACGGTGAGTTTTTTGCTGTCGTGCGGGGGCATCTGTCGCTGAACCGGTGACCGCTGCAGCACATCGTCTCGCAATGTCCTGAGGGCGTCAGCACCGACGAGGTTCGACGCTCTGTCTTCGTTCTTCATCCATCTGATGAGAGGTAGTGTTTCGGAACCTATGATGATTCGAAGTATGAAGACACCGACGTCAACCAGGACTGGCGCCTGTGGCTCTTCCAAGTCTGCACAGAGGTCTGCACTACCGTTTGATGATATGGAGATCGTTGTTAATGCTTTTTCTAGTGGGGTTATTTCACCGTAAGCTATCTCCCCAGAGCGGTGATCCTTTTTTGTTGATCACGGACCTGCAGACCGCTCCTCCTGACCCGGCACACCCGCGGATCGTCTCGAAGCTGCTCACTCTTGGTTATGAGTCTAAGATCTGCCGCCAGGTCTGTCGGAGGAGCTTCTCAGGTGTAAACTTCTAACATGGCTCCAGGCATTCCCTCCAGGCAAGCACTTCACCGTCCCCAAGATGCCGAACGTCACTGTGGTCAATGTCCTCGGCGACTTCGACATCGCTGCTGACCGTCTTGCCATCATTGACGGCGAAGTCGACCCTTGGCGCCCGGCGACACCGCACAGCGACTACGCGTTCGACCGCGAGGACACGATACTGCGACCTTTCAAGATGATTCCCGGTGCGCATATCTTGTCTTCTTCATCTTACTCTCATCTCACCCGAATTCTAGGCGGTGTGCACCACTACGACGAGTGGGGGCTGCCTGACATAAATGAGGAGCCCCCGCAGATCCGCAAGATCCACGAGGAGATGATCTTCTTCGTTAGCGAGTGGCTGAAGGACTGGAAGGCACCCACGAAAACATCCTGATCCGTCAATTTTGCCTTGGACTGCGCTTCCCATCGTTCGCCCGTGTGTATCTATCTATACTATATAATAACAGAAGGGGGGCAAGGTCCATCCCACAGTCATGTGTCATTCCCGGGCACGGCTCCGGCCCATGGGCTCGTGGATATACGATTATAATATCGACTTGAGGGAGCGCTCGGACATGGTCTTGGAAATGGACATACAACACGACACGGGCTCCTGCTTGAAAAGACGCCCTCAGGCTCGGGTTGGATTCTTTGACGTGGCCATCTTTCTGCGTCGCCGTCGGGATTCCCGGACCAGTGCATCCGGCTACCTGTCATGAAAAATGTTACTGTAGCGTTGGGTCTTCGGCCAAGAACATCGGCCTCATAAAAAGAGTGGACGTTTAGCCAGATGTTCAACGTTCATATACATATCTTGTCATTGTCAACTGCCGTATCTTCCAGTTTCAGTCACCGAGTCCTAGTCATGACGGAAATGTGGAGCACTGCCACTGTCGTCCACAGCTCTGACCGAATCTGAATCATATTCGTTTTGCTTATAACCGTCGCGCGCCGTCCAGGGCTCGCGCCCATACAACCCCTTGAGCCTTCACCTATCTAGCACCATGTCTCAGATCAAAGTCCTCAAATCTCGGGACATACCAGGACTGGCAGAATACATCGCGTCCGACAAATGCAAGAACATTGTGCTCATGGTGCGTTCATAAACAATTGTCTTTCGACCCATTCAACAGTAGATTCGCCTGAAGCTAGGTGCAGGTGGGATATGTTGCCATGACCTTGATCTACATAGCTCTCAATGTCGTTGGAAACAGGCGTGAGTACTTCCGCCGGAATCCCAGATTTTCGCTCGCCCGACACCGGTCAGTGACGCTGTTGTTCCACGCCCGCCTCTTTTCATCTCATAAATCTGTTAGGACTCTACGTATGGGTATATTTTCACCTCATAAATCCGGCTGACACCGCCGCAAGGCTAATCTGGCGAGACTGAGGCTGCCATATCCCGAGGCAGTCTTCGATATACGTTTCTTTCGCAACAATCCTGAGCCATGTTAGTTCCCACCTCTTCTACCGGGCTGACCGCCTTATCCATTTTCTAGTCTACACATTGGCGCAGGAACTTTACCCAGGAAGGTTTCGGCCAACAATCGCCCACTCCTTCGTCCGGCTCCTCGCAGCGCACTCGCTGCTACACACCTGCTTTACCCAAAACATAGATACGCTCGAGACGATCGCTGGAGTCCCCGCCGACAAGGTCATCGAAGCGCATGGGAGCTTTGCGAGCCAGCGGTGCATCGATTGCCACCGGCCTTACGACGACGACAAGATGAAGGTCAAGATCCTCGCAATGGAGACGCCCAAATGCGAAACTTGCGGTGGGTTAGTCAAGCCCGACATCGTGTTCTTCGGCGAGGATGTGCGCAGCATGATCCCGTTTATCGTTGTATGCTTACGGAACAGTATCCCAGCTTCCCGACGAATTCATCAAAGCGATCCCGAACGTGGCGAAGGCGGACCTGCTTATCATTATGGGGACCTCCCTGACCGTCCACCCCTTCGCAGGTCTGGCGGAGCGCACCGGCCTAAAGTGCCCACGGGTTCTGATCAATCTCGAGGTTGTGGGCAGCATCGGCAGGCGGCCCAACGATATCGTGCTTTTGGGGAAGTGCGACGACGCCGTGGAGAAGTTGTGCAAGGAGCTTGGGTGGGAGGAAGAACTAAATGCCCTTTGGGCGAAGACGGCAATGGAGCCTGCATGGAAGGATGCTCAGGAGGCCGAGGATGAAGGTGCGGCCAAAGAGGCAGCTACCACAGATGACCTCGTCAGGGTCATCACTGACGCCATCGGGCGGAAACTGAAGCTGGATGAGGCTGCGGAATCCAAGGAGAGCGCCGCAGACGAGGAGGAGACTGTTGCACTCAATGAGGAAACCAATGCAGTCAAAGCGGAGGAGTCGCCTGCGTTCAAGGCTGCGTCAAAGGAGGAGCCGACTGCAACGAAGGAGGAGGAATCGACCGCTGCCCATTCTTCGAGCTCACCACCGCGGAAGGAGAATGCTGCACCAAACGAGGAGACTGATGCAGTCAAAGCGGAGGAGCCGCCTGCGGCTCCTGCGTTCAGAGCTGCGTCGAAGGCAGAGTCGACAGCATCGAAGGAGGAGGAGTCGACTGCTGCCCCTTCTGCGGCTTCACCATAGCGGAAGGAGAATGCTGCTAAGGAAGACCTTGGACTTTCTAAGGATAAGCTGTAAAACACAAGGAATCCCCCTGCGTGTAAATGTAAACACAACCCCCCTGTGTATCTTGTGATTGTATGCACCGTTTGTTTCACGCCATCGGATTCATTTATTGGCCCATTCGTGTTGCTAAGAAGGCACTTCACTCTACGCGAGTCCCCGGAAGTGACAGCAATGCCCAATGCCATTGCCGCTTTGCAATGGTCACATATCGGTCACGATGCTTCGACGCGTAGATTTCGAGCGACGACGGAGGACAGAGTGTCAATGCAAGTTCCCAGGGCCGAACGAAGGCATGAGCGAGGAGAACCCGTTCGCCACGAGCACCATCGTAACATCTGCTTGAAGGTCGACAGATCCTGGAGCTTCACTGCACGCCGTTCTTGACGCAGGAAAGCCTTTGGCAACCTTGAAGAGAGCCAAGTAAACAACGTACAACCAATATGAAGTATTGTGAACGGCTGAATCTCGTCAGAATCGGAATCGAGGATCCCGCTTTAATTAGCAAGGTCCAGTCCGACGGCTTCAATATGTCCGCTAGAGACAGCAATTCACCCCAGATATAGATCACAGCGATCGTACCCCAGCGGCAGGCTGTATAACGGCGAAAGCTGTGATCACAAGACCGTCGACGAGGAAAGCCCGGGGCGGTTCATGTCGTCAAGCAGACGTCCGGTGAAGGCGTACACGTCGGGTGACCACGAAAATGGCGCAAGACATGCTGCGAAGAGCACTGCAACCCGCGTTGGTTTCGCGGAACGACTGCCAGTAGCTGGATATTGACAACTTGAAAGACATAAGCAAATTCGCACTCCTCGACCCAGATTGGCAGTTATATCGCTAGATCAAGTTTCCTGGCATTGCACCAGAGTAAGACGACAGTAAGAGAAGCGGGGGATGAGAGTCAGAAACAGGGACCGAGTCCAATGATCCCGGATGTCATTTATTTGGCCGGGTCGAGGACACCAATTAACGCGTCCCTTCCGTTCTTACCACCACCACGGTGGATAACCTTTCGTCCGGGCCTGCCTCTACAACGTCTGCTCACCATGCCTGCTCGTTCGCGTCACTACTCGCTCTTTTCGCCCCCGAGCCTGTCCATGTCCGAGCTTGTCAAGACGACATTGTCTCACGATTCTACCGATATGCTCATCGACAAATGGCTCGAGCACCGCGGATACGGTCACGACGCATACCACGACTGGTTCCGGGACGTCCGCGAGCGTAAACACGCTGCACACGACCAGCAGAGCATCGTATGGAACAAGGGGGATTTTGTTCCGGAAAACATCTTCTCGCGTACGGTCGACACGGGGCGTCTCATCCCCCTTGACCGGACATGGACAACCCATCTATACCACCACCGCTCAATGCAGGAGCGCAAGCTGCCGATGATGCCCGTGGTCTTCACCATGGTGCGTTGTTCCAAGCCTCCTTTTACCCTGAATTTCATCCCTTGCGCAGCTCCCAGAGTTAATGTTACTGCGGGGCATGCACGATGGCGGCTGCGACGAGATATTCATAATCGTCACCGATCTCAAGCGGCAGGAGATGGACGATGTCACCGCGTTCTTCAAGCTCGTCTGCCGAAACACGTTCGGCCGCACCTGCAAGCCGAGTGTCGAGCGGCAGATTCAACACGATCATATGCGCATCACGCACACCCTCGCGCGCCAGCGCCGCACGCCATGCTTCCCGCAGATCGACCTCACCTTCCGCGCCCTGCTCTACGAGAAACGCCCGCGCTTCCTCATCCTATTCTCCCACCAGACGACCTCGTACTCCCAGATCATCTTCACTCACCACTCGTACGTCCCCGCGGCAGACCTCTTCTTCGACTACCCCACCGGCTGCCCAAACCCATGCTGCACGGACGACTGCGAAATGATTCGCTTCCCGCGGCGCGGGCCCGAGGGCGCCCAGGTGCTCGACATCAAGCGCGGCGGGCGGTTCGGCAAGCGTATAAAGCGGCGGCAAATGTGCAACTGGATCGACTGCGATGTGTGCTTCAACGAGGACGGCATCGCGTTCACGGGCAGCGACAGCGGCAGCGCCGAGGGCTCGGAGAGTAGCGGGGAGTCGGGCCGCACGAAGCTCGTGAGCCAGACGTGCAGCAAGTGCCGCCTCGTCAAGTACTGCTCGCTTGATCATCAGCGCAAGGACTGGGAGGAGCACAAGCGGGTGTGCTCCAAAGGCATGATGGTTTAGCGGTGCTATCGAGGACTACTACGACATACCCACGACACGACATATACTTACCGCTAATATTCGGTGTTTATCCTTTGTTCTACTTACTCAACTCACGGTGTGCGTCTTGAACGCTTGTATATACGCTACATGTGTATCGCGACTCCGCAGTGTTCTGTACAGCCTTAGCTATACGAGCGGTTTATGCCTCCGAGCTCAAGGGTCTTCCTCAGGGTGTGCGAAGAACATGCAAATGTAATTTAAAGCTTGAGTATCACAGAGTTCTCTGGAATACACATGTAGTATGCTATGCGTGCGGTCAAGCACGAGGTATTATGTACAGCCTGGGCTCGGCGAGCTGATATCGCGGGCGAAGGGGTCAGCTCCGGCGCGGAGCGATGCGGAGCAGCAATCCGCGAGGTGCGGGGCTGAGGCTGGCTGAGGCAATGTCGGGCGAGTGCAGCGCAGCTAGCGCATCTTGGGTGTGGCAGAGGCATCCCTCTAGGAGGACGCTCGCCGGGCACCCATGCTGCATGCACTGTCCGAGGCAGACTTACTTGGGCGACCTGATTTGGTGTCGTCCATGTCGACAATCGACGACAACTCCATAGCGGAAGTGTGCGGTATTGGCGCTGGGGGGACGGACAGAATGAGCGGCGCTTGCGCGAAAGCGGAATGAAGTGGAGACACACGGTTGTCCCTTCGACGTACTCGGTGACGTGCAGCGAGTTTGGGGAGGGACGTGGGTTCCGGTGGATGAAGTTTACAAAGACGGTGAGCGTATACACGCGGCCCAGGATCGCGAAGAACATGCTGAAGACTACAACGAAAAGAAAGTATCAGCGGGGCATCAACCCGACCATGAGGTGCATACTAATTCGGTTGCCATCTTTCAAAAGTGCCTGGACCATTGAGAGGAGCGTGACCGTGGCGACGACGGCACCAGATGTCACCGCGTTGATACACACGGAGCGGACGAGGCTGGCGAAATGTCAGAGGATCTTGAGGGACGGCCAAACAAACCACTGACTATTGCGTGGATGAGAACACGGGGTGTATTCCGCTCATCGCCCATACCATACTCAACGCGATCGAGATATCCGCGACAGAGCATGTTATCGCTCCAACTCTGATGAAATATTAGAGCTCGAGGCGATGGGAGAATAAGCTAGAAACTTTTTACACGTAGCCTTTCCACAGATAAGGCGACGAAAGAAAGACAATGTTCATCGACTGTTCGAAGGTGAGCTAGTTGAAAGCAACAGTGATTAAATTACCGACTTTATGTAATGAAGGCCTTGAACGCCTCGTAGCATTCCAGAATGATTCGCCTATTATCCAATGGCTTCATGCCTTCGACCCATCGACGATGCGGTCTCGGGAGATCAGGGAGATGCACCGCCACAATTGTCGGGGTGGTGGGGTACTCTCCGCGTTCCACACATCGCACCAATTCTTCGGTGAGGGGGACCTTGTAAAATGTCGGACTCGTCCCAACCAATAGGACGCCTGGGACGACCTAGCAATACGGTTAATGCGCAAGGTATAAGAATCAAACTGTTTCTCACCAAGCTCTGCAGACGGGGGAGACCTGAAGCGGTCCTGGTCGACTGATTCACCTGATACGCCGCGATTGCTTCCGCGATAAGTTGCGCGTAAGCGTCGGTGGGACCTCCAAGGCGCTTGTCTTCCTGAACGAGGAGGATGATGTCGTCCATGCTTCGATCTAGGATGGAGACATCTGGTTTGGCGTACTTGGACTCGCCACAGATAAGGAAGCGAAGTTCCTGACGAGTGCGCGCCACACGCGGCCGATGGATGTACCCCAGCGCGTGGAAAAGGGACACCGCAAAATCATTGACAGCCGATTCCTGCGGATTGGAAGCATCCATGGCGATGTCTAGGAGACTGAGGAGATCGTAGTTGGCATCGGAAACGGTGTCATTGGCGTCTTGGACAGTGAGAATCTCGTTATCGATCATAGGGGCGGGGAGTTGAGCGACTCCGAAGAAGGTAGTGGCATCCTGAAACGAAAGGTGGATGTTATATGCGTCGGTTTCATTGTGTGTCCAATCGCTCCCAGATTTCGCAGAGCGGATGATATTGGCCATTGGAAGCAAATTGGAAGTGGTCCGACTCCGAGTCAAAGTGGGAGTGGGCAGCGGCAGGTAATTTGATGGGCTGATGGCTTGTCTCACAGCCACATCAAAACGCGCCACACTTGCTCCGACCCTATATCTCGTTTCAGCTCACACCAAAAGTCAAAAATGGATGAAATAACTTGGATATAACTATCATAAGATGTGCTAGTAATTAATTATGATTTGGGGTGTCTTGTTGCGTCGGGAGTCGTCGAGTCGGCCACTTTGGAGTGTATAGTCACACTTGTAACAGAGTTGATGGCAGCTGTTGGCAGCTTCCGCCGGTCGGCGTCTACCGCTGGATGAGGCCCGCGCACCGGACTCGGCCGACCGGCAAACAGTGAATAAGAACCTAACCCGTAGATTGGTTGGGGCAGATTATCCTGCCGAAGCCAAGGCGCAGATGCCGAGCGGAAGCTGACTTCATTATTCGCACTTGAAAAAAAAAATCCCAACCGATCTGTCCAGTTCCTTATAAAACTAAGTTCTATCTCTTCATCTTGATCTCCCTAGGTACACAGACTCTTAGAATTTCCGGGGCATCGATTTGTGTCCGGCAGAGTGGGAATAGCATGCGCAAATAGACCACTGATGGCCTGGTCGCTGCCCACTCCCAGTCAAAGGCTACGGCAACACGTGGCTAAACATCACGTGATGACGTCACTACCACCAAATTGGGCAAACACAAACTCAGAAGCAGCCAACGGCCCAACGTTGAGAGACAGCATCGGAGAGTCCCTCCACTTCAAGACATGGCAGGAAAGGAAAGCGAGTATGCGAGGCCGTACAACGCGCGCCGTACTTTGAGGCTTGACCGGTAGCAAGGCGGATTCGGGGCTGCAACGTAACGCATTGCCATGCAATTATTGCGCTCGTGTATCTAGAATTACCGCACTAACGCCCGCTTCAAAAACTCGGCCATCTCGTCAAAATGCGGAGCATACAGTGCCTCCGCGTTGGGGGCGTAGTCGAAGGAGTGGTTCGCGCCGTCGAGCACGAGAATCCGGACGGGGACGCCGGCACGCTCAAGCAGTTTGTGCATGTGTTGGGACTCGATGAGGGGCACGGCACTGTCGATCGAGCCGTGGCAGAAGAACGTCGGTGGGAAGTCGGAGGCGACGTTCAGTGCGGGTATGACGGCGTGGTGCTCGGGCGGGATGAGCGCCTGCATTGCGTCCTGGAGCGCGAGTGTGTCAGCCGCGAGGGGGGTATCGAGAAGGGGACGGAGAATGGCGGAGAGGCTGGGCTCGTGTTGGCCTGTGAGGTAATCCAATTTGACGCCGAGCTGGAGGTACAGGCGCGCGAGGGGCATGCGGGGGTTCGCGGGCCACCCGGGTGTCGGCGAGGACGCGGGGTGGTACGAGAGCGGGGAGTCGGCGATCGGGCCGAGCGATTTGCATTTAGGGTATATAAATTCGGAGAAGTTTTGGGGGTCCAGCATCTCTCGACCGAGAAAGAAGATCTCGGTTTTCGGGGTCAGGCATTGTGGAATCTAGGTTTGGTCAGCCATGCATGATCAGCAGGTCTTGCGACTGACGAAGGGGTTGCCACCCATAGCATAAAGCGCGAGCACTGCACTTGGCTTGGGAGATACATGCGCTGCGGCGAGATACGCGCAGTATCCTCCAGCGCTGGAGCCCGCGACCGCGATAGACAATGGATCAAGGCCAAAGCGCACATCCTCATCACTTGTCTTGAAGCACAGCTCGTCCTGACGCAGAAAAGAGAAGAGGTCCTGGATGTCGTCTAAGATTTGATGAACAGTAACACTAGGAAGCAGGCGATAGTCTGCGGAAAGGAACACGTATCCAGCTGCAACGATCCGATCTTTGGGGACATTTAATGGGATATTGAGAGGCAGGGCATAAACCGACCTTTCAACCAGTTAGGAAACCAGCTGGTGCGGTTCCCCACAGTAAGACCGCCTCCGTGGAAGTAGACAACAGCGGGCAAACGGGGATGTGGAGATTGTGGCTTCAGCGCAGGCGGATAGACATTGAAATAGATGGGGACTTGATCCACGGTCTTGTAGCAGACATCTAAGCAGTCCATGTGTTGCTGGAAACGGAGAGTTGGCAAAGTCTAAGCAATGCTTAGTAATCATTGACGGCCCGGTGGCTCTGCGGCGTTCCGATTCGGACTGGTCGTGGTTCAGTGTTCAACGTTCAACGTTCAACGGACGCAGATATAGCAACTTCATGCATTGGTCAAGGCATCAAATATTCGAATGGAATTTGCAGAGATACATTTGCGGCCTGATCTACATTCGGCCTTCTTTTTTTGGCTCAAAACTTACCCAACGAACAAGAATACTAGAGGCAGAGAGAGAGAGAGAGAAAACAAGACTTCTCGGCTCTCATCTCCATTGATCATTCCGAACGGTAGTGCTAAATCCATGAATGATTAGGGGGAAATAGATCTTTGAAGCAGACTAGCGCACCCCGCGGATGGCGACTCGAACTCGTTGTTGGGGTCCGATTCCCAGGACGTGAGCTTCCCGTTGAACTTACGGATGTACTTATACTGGATGTCGCTCGACGCCGGGACGTTAACGGTAACTGCACGCGTAAGTCCGAGTCAGTGAGGGCGCGACGCAAGAAAGAAAAAAGACGTACTGCTCCAAGTCGGGTAGTTGGCGGGCGACAGAATAAGCGCAGAATCGGGGGACCAATTCTGCAGAGAGGCGGTGTTTCCGGTGATGTATATGTTCTCTGTGAAAATTAAGGTACTTGTGTCAAGTTCACTAGCCGCGGGAGCGATGTAGACTCACCACCAAGGACGGTAGTAGCAACGACATTGAACGTTACAGCGACGGTGCCTGCGGAGCCGCCACCGCCGCCACCGCCGCCACCTCCGCCACCTCCGCCACCTCCGCTGGTTTGGCAAGTCGAAGGGACGGTGAGGCCCGCTGCACCCCATCCAGGTGAAGTCTTCCCCGCACGGGCCTCAAACATGGTGATCGCCGCTGCGTAACTCCAGGTCAAGTCCACGGCACTCAAGGGGCTGCCGTTGGATCGACTGTACTGCTCGGCCAGACCACCGTTGGAGGGCTGAGAATAGGCTGAGTATACGATAGAACGAGCGAAACGAACGGAACGAACCGTGTACTTAGCATGGATAGCGAGGAAGCCGTCCGCGAAGGTTTGGACCGCAGCGGTCAACGTGGTAAATGTCGATGTCGAGGAGGCATAGGTGCCGACGGCTACTGACGGCGAGAATTGCTGGAAGAACGCAAGCGAGATCGAGGTGACATTTAGAGATCCTTGAGCCTTCCATACAATGAGCGCATCATAAAGCTGTTCGGCGACTGCTGCGGTGGTAAGGTACCAAGGCTACATTGAACAATGATGATTGAAGCATGAATCAATTTGCGGAATGCAACAGTGAGCTTACATTACCGCCCATGTAAGAGTCTTCTGCATACCGGCCAGTCGCAACGGCGGCATTGGAGGCAATCCCGTTATTGATAGCATAGATGGACCGGAAAGAATCTACATAAACCTTCAAACTCGAGATGGCCTTGTCCGAGCATGGTTGAAATGTTATCGCATCCTGGGAGGGAAATACAAAGTCAGAAAAGTTAGCGGCAGCTTTACAACTGGAAGCTTACACAACCGGCGGCAGGGTCAAAGGTGTGGATCGAAGCAAGGGCTGTGTTCGCGTCCTTGCCAGAGCGGCCGCCCCCGGTGTTTGCGGTGATATAGCCGCCAGTCGGGTTCCAGTACGACTGTAGGAAGCACAGAATATTGGCAGCCTGCGTTTGATAATTGCTGACGACCGAGGTCTGGCCAAGGGTGGTTGCGAGGGCAGCCCCCTCGCGCAGGGATCGATGCTGAACAGCGGTAGTAAAGAAAGACGAGCTTGAGACTTCCTCCCAGAGATCTGTAGAGCATTCAGGGTCCATTACCAAACAGTCGCACTTCACGCACCGAACTAGAATTAACAGAGGTATTAGAGGCATAGACATGGTGTAGATGCTGAGACTCACAGTAGTCTGATTCCAATCGGCCGCAACGTAGTCGAGGTCAAGCTTGATAAGCGGCCAGAGGGTGTTGACGACTTCGGACGTGCTCGCATTTTTGATCAGCCAGTTGGCGTATGCGATCATGGCCGTTGCCCGCAAAGCAGGTCCGTCTTTACGGCGTCAGCGCGAAAGTGACGCAAATTACGATACAACACACCACGCTGAGGTCTAGAAACGATAGCGAGGGTCAGACACGATAAAATTCAGATGAAAAGCTTATCAATACCTTCCCCATGCACCTGTAAAAGCCGTTTCATCAACATTGAACTTGGGCTCTCCAAGCCCGCCGGACGAGACGGTCCCGCTTGGGTTGGACACTTGTTGCAAGATGCTTTCCGCCGTTATAAAATTCTGGATCGGCCCCATAAGGGTGAAGTCTGCTCCGGAGGTGAATCTTACAGTGCAAATCAACACCGTGTAATTAACTTTTACGTAGTCGAGCTTACTGGTCTATGAGGGCCTTGAAAACCAGAGAAGAGTCTCGCGTCCATGTAAATAGGTAGTTCGGATTAGTTGTGCTTGGGCTCGCGATAACCACGCCAGCCTGCCGAGAAAATCTTCAGTGGGACGAGAAGAAGACAACGCTGTCTCAAGACCTTTGCACCCTCCGACTTGGAGCCAGAAGCGCCGATATTGGCGAGGATCCCAGCTTTCGCAATGGGGGACTCGGTGGCAACATAGCTGTCGACAGACGTCTGCGCTAGAATACCAACACAGACAGAGAGGAGAGAAAGAAGGGTGCCACGCATTTTTATCAGGTCGAGTCTTCAAACCTGCGGCGAAGAGCAGGAATATTACCTCTTTATACCTTTTTTCAAAGAATGATGGCCGAACACGACGGAGCACAGTTCAAGAAGTCTTGGATCATGGGGAACCCCATTACACGCGGTCCTGTTGATCAACGTAAGCGGGGTTGGTGGCAAAGTACGGCAGACTTGTCTGACGAACCCTACGTAGTAGAGAATCAATCGCACAAGAGCGTTCATTCTTTTGAAATCCGGGGACCGGGATCTTGATTTCTCAGGGTGGTTATCAAAACCGAGCAGCCGACTCGAAATTCACGAGGTATTCGCGCCCACATAAACCCATCGGCACCAAGGTGGATATTATTCATTGCTTCCCTCTCTATGCGGAGCGACTATTGAAAGATCAATCATCAGGGCCTTGCAAAATTTAGCTGCGATCCCGGGGAGTCCGAGATTGGGCGTTCAAGTACAAACGTCTCAAAGGCCATGGAAATGGTCCACTTGGGTATTACTTCAGCAGTGTCAATGACGGGCAGGTGTGATATGTTGCATTCGTATCTTGTTGTCAGAGCGGCAACCGTTCTACTATATAAGTAGACGTTAGCATCCAAATTGGGACATGCACAGTAGAAATCGCACCTCGAAGGATGGAAGGGGTCGTCTACCTCGATCGGCGATAGAAAAACTGATTGCTCTCGAAGTAGAGAGCCTGCGACATTTCGCGTGAAATGGGTGGAGCGTACAACCCCGGCAACCAACCGGCAACTCGAAATGGGGCGCGGTGTCGCGTGGAGCGCCCACTAGGTAAATCTATTGGCTTGAAGTCGATCAGCCAATGCGCACATTAGGATGGAAGGCTCAAGCTTCGCCCTCGAGACTCCAATCGCAGTCAAGTCTTAGTAAAGAAGCCCAGTGAGAAGATCAGCTGCAGACTATCTCGAACCAAGTGGCGTCACTTTGGGTGGATTTCTTGATATATCCGGGATGCCAATTTTCTTTCGGGGGTTGAGGTGATTTTGCACACACCAAAAAAAGAGTTGGCTGTCACCTGTTGCTGGTCGAGATCGTACTACAGCACGGGGTCGGAGTACTGGGAAATGACTTGCGAAATTGTGGGAAGTTGGTGGGAAGCTATCAGTAAGTGATAGTAGTAGTCTGTTACAGGTCAAGGTAAGCTTTGCGACGGGTCGAGCTGAAGACCCAGTACGAAGTCGAGTTGGATTGGCCAGACTCCGGGCCAGAGCATGTTACGAGCGAGAGTTGCGGTGCAGTCTTGGTGCAGTCAGAGAACAAGGTGGATTTGTAACCCATCAAACGAAGAGCACTATGGCAACGTAGAGTGATCTGCTGCACCGTGCAGCGATCTGCTCATGATCCGTGCCCTGCCGTGTGATTAGTGATGCGGCCGTCCTGTCAGGACCCCGTAAACATGTACCGTACACGTGTAAACATGTACCGTGACGGACGTCGCATTACCCTTCTCTCGCCCGTTGCGTTCTATCCGCCGTCTTCCCTCGTCAGTTCACCGGGTCACCACATCAAGCAAGTCGAGCAAGCACTTTTCAAGGCCACCAAGTGTGAAGGCCCCTAGGGACATGTGACTTTGAACAAAACCATCCTCGAGAGACGATATCTGCGAGGAGCGCAGCGGCCATAACACTCGTTTTACCAGCACTACTGGCTTGCATGGATACCACCTCGACACCATCGTCCTCGCCGTATGCTTCCTCCAGTCCTTGTCGGATATCTCCCAAGTTGTCTGTCTACTGCCATCGCAAAGTAGGCTGCGGCGGAACCGACACCGAGCGGAACCGGCACCGAGCTCAACACCACTGCAATGGCAAAACATTGCACAAGGGCTCCGTTCCAAACGCGAGTAGCAGCACGGAGATGGAGGAGAGCCAGTTGCGGGCACTGGACCAGGCTGCACTGCCGACGACTCAAACAGTCTGCCATTTCTTTGCTGTCGAGTACGTCTTCAAACTCTTTCCTCCAGCTGCTCTTTGCTTAGCTCACTGTACCCTGTCCTTCCGTAGCGATTTCTGTGATTCCTTCAACTGGTGCCGCCGAGACGGCCCTCACTGGGACAAGACCATCGAATTTTATACATTTGTGCATGATGTCGGTGGTGCATATTGTGTAATAGACCAGATGTGTCCAAGAATCTATGTGCCCTTCATAATCAACTATATTCTCGTCTTCGCTCTGAGACCATTTATTTGGGTGATCGATCAAGCCGCAAACCGCAACAACACAAACTAGAGTCGTTCTTTTTCATCTCTTTCTCAACTTACTTACTACTTTCTAACCTCGACTTTCGTCAGCTGCGACTGGTTTCTTCTATCATACCTGGCCTTATCTCTCTTGCTCTCATGGCTGGGCAAGAGTTGGTAGCTTTCACCAGTGAAAATGACGACGCAAAGGTAAGCTCTGATACGATGTTTTCGTTTTTTGGCTTATGTCTCTGGCCAGGTCTGCCAGCGATGTCATTATCCAGCCAACGAGCTTTTCTTCATAGAGAGCGACAACCCACAAAAGCCGGGTAGACTATTATGTTCTGGTTGTCGCTCTTATTACCGTAATGTCGGGCGGTCTAGTAAACGGCCTCAACCAAATGAACAAGCAAAGGGTAGGGTGTCCACCATCCAATCTGCTGCATCTCGAACGGTTCTCAACATTTTAACAGCCGTCAACCCTGCAGACATTTATGTCGCGAACCTAGCAGCGCAACGTGGAAATCGTAAGCTTCTGGTCTGCTGATAGGTTCCGTTGACGCATTTAGACTACCAAGGATCCGGTGCAAGCCAGTTCTCTGCCCTTGGTCAATCCACGCCCTCTCAGCAAAATCAAAGACCTCCGCCGCCACCACTGCGCTCTGTTTCCAGCCAGAGCTCGATGCTGCCGCCACTGCCACCACCTCATTCTCTGTCCCGCCAGACCTCAATGCCGTTACAAACACCCCACGTGTCTGGCTTTGATCATGGACATCGGGGTTCTGGTGCATCCCAGGCGGGGCGGCATCCAGGAGGACCACAGATATATACTCCGGCTCACCATTCACTGGCATCGGCACCGTTATTTCCGAAGATTTCTAGCCTCACCACCAATCCGGGGTATACGGAGGCCCATGCGCAGTACGAGCAGATGCGCAACCACTTCCAAAATAAATGTTATTCCGGAGGTAACACTCAGACTATTATCGTTCGTTGTTGGCTGGCAAGAATGGAAGGGAGAAAACAAAAAGAGACGACGATACATGTAAGTCAGACCACTAGCTATATTTGTATGCACCACTTACCAAGGCCTAGGATATCTATAAAGCGGTCGAATATATTCCTGTGAACGTCGGGGCTGCAGACTTGAAGGAGATCGTGTTCTATGCACTGCTCCCACAGATAATCACGTGGCTTCGTGGCTACGATCTTGCCAAAATCGAATTTACTCTACGGAAACAGCATTGGATTGAAGTCACTCCCAAAGGCTTCCCCGACGTCAACGCAATTGCAGACGACTTCTTTACCCTCAAAGCTGGTAAAACTGGGGGTACCGTAAAAATTTTTAACAACAAGAACCCGGCTAAGCTCTTTCTCGGTATCGACAATTCAACCTACAATGCTATCCTCGAGCATTTTGAGAGATTGGATAATGCAGATGTAGAGCTGATGAGTGATATCATCCCCCAGGTGAGATCGAGCCAAATTATGGATCCGATAACATATGCTAACTGTTCAGTCACAGACCACTCCCACCGCCGGCTCTGATCTCAAAGGCAAGGCCCCACAACGCAAGGGTCGCAAGCAGCGTGAGAAACAATCCAGCTTGCGTTCACCGTCGAGTCAGAACTGGTCCTCAAAGCAGAATCCCACCGAAAACAATGTATGTTTTTATGTAGGACAATTAACATCCCAGTCCGCTAAATTTCTGCTTACAGGACAATGGCCCCGGTGTAAATACAAGGCCCGATCGAACACCATCACCAGATCCCAAACGTCAGAAAACTGTGTCCAGCGCAGTGGATACTTCTCCAGAAGCGTCTACTATCAAGAAGGCTCTTCGTCTGCAAGTAGCACCAAGGGCCCGAGCCCTCAAAGGATTATGTATGTCCATATTGCACCTCCTCTATGTTTGTCCTGACGAGTATCTTAGTTGATAATGTTTCGCGCGACTTTCTCATCCACATCTTACCTTCGATAACTTGGGCGGAAGTAATTGAAAACCCCAACCGGTTTTCCAACCTAACACTAATTGCTCCACGACACGAGGTCATCTACTACAACGTGAAAACCAAACCTTTGTTCGGCGGATTCAAAAGTGCAATTCCAGGCAGGGTTGCACAGCCGATCTTCGACTCCGGTACTTTTGATGTCTGCCTCAAACAAGGCTTTCACATCAACGATGAGAAAGAGAAGGTTCTATATGATCGCATCTCCCAGGCTATATTCCTTGGAGGCGAGCTCAATCTCCTTGGGTGGGGTACAACCATGATGAACATGGTCTACAAGTATATGGAAGGGCGGGAAAAGTCTGTTGGAAAGCCGGTGTTCGAGGTGCCCAAAATGCGGTTTGTTCATGCCGGCCTCGCAATTGCCCAGACTGAAGCGAGGGACACTTTCATGGTTGAGGAGTGGATAGATCCGGAGTGCGAAGGAGAGTTTGTCAAATATATTCATAACAGCTCTGGCCAGCCCCGTCGCTTCAACAACGCAAAGTATGATTCACGCGCACAGTTCCTTTCATTTTGTCAGCATGTGCAATACTTCAAGACTGACAAAGCTGCATATATCTCTGATTTCCAAGGTGAGCCTGGAGATAATCTAGGTTAACGCCTCGCGGCTCTAGGCTAATATGATTTCAGGAGGACTGAATCTTCTTACTGATCCTCAAATCATCTCTGACCCGTATTTTTTTTTTCGTATCTGCTGTCAATGCACTGATATCTATTCAACATAGGGACCTGGGCATCCAACCTATCTTTGGGGAAGGTAACACCAACTATAGCCTGCTCGAAAGCGAACACACATGCAACGACTTTTGCAAATTCTATGGTGTTCCAACCGGAATATTCAGGCAAGAGGATAAGCTTGCCCCCCCTCAAGCCTCAAGCTCCCTACGCCAGCTTTCGCCATCCAACTCTCGTTCCTGCAAGTTCCCATCCCAAATTGCCCCAACCTCCAAAGGCGAGCTGCTTGAGACCAAGCAGACTCCGAAGTGTGGGCCTACCACGTACAATCTGTACTACAAGTAAGACTGAGGCGTATATTCCACGGGCAGTATGTATATATCCATAGTACAACCAAAAACAATGCCTATACTGCTTATAATTCATCCTAATATCGAGCCTACTCCAAGTCGCAAACAAGTTGAAGTATTAGTAACGGACCAGGCCGGGCCGGTAAATGTCCGAGTCGCGTGCCAGCCTTTCCTCTGAGTCTCAGTCAAGCGCCAACTTGGCAGCGTGATTGCAACTCGATCACACGACGTGTGGTTTCGCAGCTGCTCACTCTCATGGACGGGCTCAAGGCGCGCTCAAACGTGGTTGTTATGGCTGCTACCAACCGACCTACTTCCATCGACCCCGCTCTCCGGCGTTTTGGTCGCTTCGATCGCGAAGTCGACATTGGTATCCCTGACCCAACTGGCCGCCTCGAGATCCTCCGCATTCACACCAAGAACATGAAACTTGGCGAGGATGTCGACCTGGAGCAGGTACGTGCTTACCGACTTTCCATATAGCATTCCCTGATTGACTATCGATAGATTGCCGCTGACACCCACGGATACGTTGGCTCTGACGTGGCTTCCCTTTGCTCCTCTGAGGCTGCTATGCAGCAGATCAGAGAGAAGATGGATCTCATCGACCTCGACGGAGACACCATCGATGCGGAGGTCCTTGACTCCCTCGGCGTCACCATGGACAACTTTTGATTCGCGCTCGGCATTTCCAACCCCTCTGCCCTGCGGGAGACGGTTGTGGAGGTGCCAACAGTCAAATGGGACGTTGTTGGTGGTCTCGAGATGGTCGAGCAGGAACTGCAAGAGACGGTCCAGTACCCTGTGGAGCACCCCGAGAAATTCCTCAAGTACGGCATGTCGCCTTCAAAGGGTGTTCTTTTCTACGGGCCTCCTGGTACGGGTAAGACAATGCTCGCCAAGGCAATTGCCAACGAGTGCAATGCCAACTTCATCTCTATCAAGGTCATTTTTATCATAATCCTTAGTCGTATATCTCTCTAACAAGCTTTTGCTAGGGCCCCGAGCTGAATCCGAGGCTTATGTGCGCGACATCTTTGACAAGGCGCGTGCGGCGGCGCCCTGCGTCATGTTCTTCGACGACTTGTACTCGATTGCCAAGGTGCGTGGCGGGGGCAGCGGCGATGGCGGAGGCGCGGGTGACCGTGTCCTCAACCAAATTCTGACGGAGATGGATGGCATGAGCGCGAAGAAGAACGTGTTCATCATCGGCGCGAATAGGCCAGACCAGATTGACTCGGCGCTCCTGCGTCCTGGGCGTCTAGACCAGTTGATCTACATCCCCCTGCCCGACGAGCCATCGCGGCTGTCGATTCTCCAAGCGTGCCTCAAGAAGTCGCCCGTCTCCCCCTCCGTCAACCTCAACCTCTTGGCCAAGAACATGCACGGCTTCTCTGGTGCCGATCTGACGGAGATCTGCCAGCGCGCGGCCAAATTGGCGATCCGGGAGAGCATCGAGTTGGACATCCGGCGTACGCGAGAAAAGCGGGCGAAGGACGAGGCTGCCGGCGAAGACGACATGAAAGTTGAGGAAGATGCGCGGAGGAGGAGGAGGACCCCGTTCCCGAGATCACTAAGTTCGTCATCACGCTTTAGACTGCTGAGCGCTGTTTGCTGATCGTTGCCTGTGCAGGGAACACTTCGAGGAAGCGATGAAGTTTGCCCGCCGCTCGGTGTCGGACCAGGACATCTCGCAGAACCTGGCGCAGTCGCGCGGGTTCGGCAACAACTTCAAGTTCCCGGAGGGCGAGGGTGGGTCGGCTGCGCCTGCCGCGGCGCCCGCTGGGAATGCTGGGTTCACCGACGACACCGCAGATGATGATTTGTACGCTTAAAAATGTTGTTGTTCTCTTTTTCCAAGCCCTTAGCATAGCACATGAATTAGATTTGAAATTGCCGTCCAAGGGCTTGAGTGTGATTGTCTGAGCTCGAGACGAGTCGGAGTCGAGTCTCTTTTCGGTAATCACAAACACGCGTCAACGCGTCTCCCGAACATCATGTCTATGCGACTCACCAACGCGCTGTCGGCGTCGTCGCTCAGGGAGCGCCTCTCGATGCTCACGACACGCCGCTGGTCCCCGTCGCCACTGTCTTTCAAGCAAACATCAAGTCGGTACTGTCTCGCTGTAGCATTCCCTGAACCCACCGTATTCCAGCTTCGTCCCAGCAAAGGTCCCTCGAAAACGGCGCCTCCAGATGCTCGCCGTAGCCATCTGGTCTGTGGGCATCATCCTTGCAACTGCATCTTTTCTCCTCCTATGGTTCTGTCTCTGCTTTCCTCGGCTTGCATGCGGAGCTCATGTGGCGCACAGTTCCTACCCACCGCTATGGCTGCTCTTGGGTTTATACCATATATGGGCGCGGTGGATCGACAGAAGTCCGGAGCATGGTGGGCGGACCAGTCAATGGCTCCGCTCACTGAAATTTTAAAAGTATTTTGCGGACTACTACCCTGCTTCGTGCGTATTTTCTTTGGGGTGTTGTGCATGTTCCTTACCGTGCGGCAGATTTCGCAAGGCGCGTCTTGTTCCTTGGTTTGGGGTGTTCGCTCATGGCGAGTGCAGGAGGCAGACCTCCCTGCGGATAGACCATACGTGTTTGGGTATCACCCTCACGGTGAGTAGGTTTTGTTCTCTTTGATCTGCCAATTTGACTAGGGTACAGGCATAATTGGAATGTGCATGCTTGTCCTATCCTCTCGCAGCGGTCATAGTAAATAGGGGCGCTCTCGCGACGTTCGCTACTGAAGGTAGGTGTCTCCTTCCCGACCCTCGCCCCAGTATTCAGAGTTATGCTCTTTCACAGCGACAGGCTTCTCCGCCGCCTTTCCGGGTATCAAGCCCTACCTGCTCACGCTCACCAGCAACTTCAGCATCCCGTTCTACCGCGACATCATCCTCGCGATGAGCACCTGCAGCGTCAGCAAAAAGTTGTGCTCCAACATCCTGCGGGCGGGCCCAGGCTCTGCAATTACGATTGTTGTCGGCGGCGCCGCGGAGAGTCTGAGCGCACGCCCGGGTACGGCGGACCTAACGCTACAACGATGGTGCGTTCCTTGTGTACTTCATGCCGTATCAGGCTTATCGTGTTCGCAGGTTGGGCTTCATCAAACTCGTGATTCGACATGGGAGCGTCTGGCGCCTCTGCCTCGTTCTTGGTAGTCCTTTCTGATGAGAATTCTAGCGCGGACCTCGTCCCGGTATTTTCTTTTGGCGAAAACGACGTATCTAACGTCCCCTGGATCTTGGTCGTGTCACACAGCGCCCCCAGATGTTCTCGCAGAACCTGGCGCATCCGGGCGGGTTTGGCAATAACTTCAAGTTCCTGGAGGGCTGAGGGTGGGTTCAGTTCCCTGGGTTCACCGACAACGCTGCAGACGATGATTTGTACACTTTGAAAGGTTGTTGTGCTTGTTTCCCTCGTAGCAAAGCACATGAATCATATTGAATTGCAAAAGTGTAGTAGTGTAGTATGCAAATCACCATTCTTGTATGCTCCAATGTCACTAATCGCTGTTCACTGACTCATCTCCTTCGTCGTATTCATCCTCGGAAGATGTGAAGTGCACATATTCGGGACAGCCATATACGTTGCGTGATGTTTGTCCGATAGTGCTAGGACCCGCAGCATCAGGGCTATTCAACTCGCCGTTCGATGGGGGCATTTCGACCATTCGTAATGGCTGTTGACCAAGCATCAAAGGGAGCTCCTCCTCGTTGATTCTGCGCTCGGTTTCAGCATGTAATGAGAGAGGAATATGCAGATCTTGTTCCACATTGGGAACCCGCATGAAATAAGCCAGAAGCTCCCGATAGACGTCCCAAAATGTGTCGTATGTTACAAGTGGCTTCCCCATTTGAGTGTAATATGTGTTCGCCCAGCGGTCAAACTCTGGTGGTGTGAGTTGAAATACTTCGTGGTTTGCGGGTGCAAATTCGGCTTCGACCTCATCAAGCAGTTCGGGGTTCACGGGAATCTTTTTGAGGTTATTGACTTGAAGATGCATCGGTACCGCACTCACCTTGAAATCTACAATGCCAAAGAAGTCCGGTTTGGCACGCAGAAGCTCCGGGATTCCATGCGGAGTGACCTTGTTGCGATCTTTACGTGGTTTTGTTTGATTGCGATGAACGACCCAAAGATCCAGTTGGACCTGAACAAATGGAATCGCGATCCACCGGAAGACAAGGCTAAGATAATCAGTACTGAGAGCCGATGATATGATTGATGCACACACTTTTCGATGGGAATCCCGACATCATACCATCCATTTTGAACGCCCTTCTCAAACAAGTCCTCTAACCCTGGAGACAAATCGGCCCTCATAACCGACCAATTGGCCTCGCTCTTAGGGTTGTTCTTCTTAGTTTTCCACTTGTGTTGTAGAGTCCCGGCCAACTCAGGATCCAGAGTTTGGCGCATGATGGTTTGTGCATTTGCGACCCCGTTATTCTCATTTCCGGGATCACTTTGGGTATACACAGGTATCGCTTCCGGCACCAGAAGAATCAGCCTAGATGTGTCATGTAGATATGGAGAAACCAAACTAACCTTCAAGCTTGCGGCACGCGTCTAGGAAATACTTGACGATGAGTCGTGGATTTTTGTTAGTCCACCAAACTTGCAACCAATTATTAAAGCCAGTGAATGGATCGATGTTATTGTGGAGCCAAAGTCCGAAACGTGGGCCCCATTTGTCGTGCTGGTCCTGGGTCCAGCAATCGTTGACACCGGCAGCATAGAACTTTGTGCGGCGAAATTTTTTCCCTTTACGTTGGCGCATTGCATCGGGCTCTATCTGCCTTAAAAGCTCCTTTACCGTATTTCTAAGTCGTGTCAAAGGTGGTCAAGAAAAATTGACACACGACATACTCAGATGCGCGTATCTTGAACTCTTGGCGTAGATTCTTGCGGACGGCAAGTATGCCTCGGTGAGGAAATTTCTTCTTGATCTCCAAGACCTGCTCCTTGATGCTTTCTGTAGTGTGCTTTTGCTGTCTGGTCCGTTTCAATCCAAGCTGTTTCCGCAAACGTCTAACCGAGATGACACTAGAGGCTGATTCAGTATGCGATGGTGGCTGCCTCAAGCCCAGACTAACGAGCAGCCATATTGTTTTGTATCATAGTGGGACTTCAAGTGCTCCGCAATTTCTGTGTCTGGCAAGTCCATATCGAAGTACGCTTTGAACGGTCCTCGGATGTCCTCCAAAGGAGCTATGAAGGAATTCAGCACTTACTGTGTGTTATTTTGCTGGCTCGAACTCACGGAGAGGTTTGTGTTGATTAGGCATAGCACCGAGGTTGAAAATTCGAGAGCTGGGGGTCTAGGTTACATGTCGCGAGGGCGGTGGATGGCGTGCGAAACAAAGTCGTGACAGCATTTCTGACTAAATCTATATCAGTCAGCGGAAGTTGCAGTTCGATTTCTGTTCTTCATGGACCGGATGGACCGTGCCGTTCGTAATTACCAACCAGAACATCTTAAATAAACCTCTGGAGCTGATATTTGCAGAAATTGGCTGGGTTCCAAGTCTCCCCCGCTTCCACGGAGCCTAACTGGAACTCAGCTTTTTTCGAACTTCAACTGTGACGGCTTGTGACTAAGCTACTGCACTGCCAACTTGAAAGGAATTGATACCTGACCACGTCGACTTGATAACACAAGATCTATTCGGGATTGGTTCAAACATTCAGCTTCCAGCCTATCTCAAATTTACGGTTCCCGGATTTCGACGATGATATAGCTCAATATTATCAGTACTGTGACTACAGTTGAAATGAACAACCGGCCTCCACACCTCCAAGTCAGAGTCAGATAAATTGAAAGGAGGCCATGGACATGTTCAGAACAATCTACATCTGAGATCCTCAGGTATCTATAAGTATGATTGACCGTCAGAGTATCGGGTCTGCGGGGTCCTGACACGACGGCCGCATCACTAATCACACGGCAGGGCACGGATCATGAGCAGATCGCTGCACGGTGCAGCAGATCACTCTACGTTGCCATACTCCTCCGATCGTTGTCGTCACTATCTTGAAGGCTGTTAATTTCGTCGAATTTGATGTTTTCCTTCGTGAGGCCAAGAAATTCCTCTGAGATCGCATCCAGTGTATACCTCTTGTCTAGCACCCCTTCACGGGAGTATTTTTCTTGGATGTACTGGTAGAGATCCAGTTGGAGACGGCCGGCCAACACTGGCGCATCCTTCCAAGTCCGAAAGGCTCCGGGACGAACCTTGAGGGCCGTAGCCTTCAAACCTGTGTTGAGATGTGAGTTCGGCTTCACGATGTCTCCATTTCAAGAGCACGAACCCTTGAGCCGTCCCAAGCACGCGAAATCCGACAATCTCAGCACCTCAGCTCGTAGAAGAAGATAAATGAAGTCATAGCGCGCGATGTTGTGACCGACTACCAGATCCGGGTCGCTCGTAACAACGAATTCCTTCCAAGCTAGCAGCATTGAAGCTTCATGGCGGAAAGCCCGAATTTGCACTCCAGAAATCGGCGCGCAGCCTCCAAGAGTGAAAATGGTTCGATAGCTGCGAGTTCCTTGTTCGTTTCGTCAATGTAAGGGCAGATAGGAATGAACGAGAAACACACCGAATTGGATGATACTACTGATTTGCAGGACCGGCATCTCAGCCGTTCGGTGAAAGGGGGTAAACACCTCGTCGTCCCGAACTCTGGTTTCGATATCAAAGCTCAAGGTGGCCAACGGGAGCGCCCGCTGGATTTCAGGATGGAAGACAATATCTTCGTGCCTGTAGGAATGACCACATGAGTGACAAAGACCAGGTAAGATCGTTGCAATGTACTTGATTATGACCTCTTCCTGATTGTGCGAAAGCGTGCTGCCCGCTGCGACACCCCGGAATTTTCCCTGTGGGAGTTCCATCCAGTTCATCGCATTCACCTAGTATAAGAAAAAGAATCAGTTGATTCGGGTGCTTCGAATCGCCGAGGATTCAGACCTTGTAGCGGCACAAGAAAATTTGAGCAGCTGAACGCCTAGTATCTTGAGGAAGTGTTTGCAGGTTTGTGACATGGACGAGAACCCTGGCGCCGTCCTAGCGAATGAAACACTGAGTACACGGCCATTTCCAGCGGAATAGAAAAAAAAACGCACTATTGTCCTTCCAAACACGAGAACGATGTCGCCGTGTTGTTGAACATTCACTTGCTGGAAGACTACAAAAGGTCAAGATCCAGCTTAGTACTCGAAGCTTGAATGATAAACTGGACGACGGACTCAGCGCTTTTTTCATGTCAACAGCCACGGGAGGCGGATTCGACAATGATACATCTGTCAAGGCACCGATTGAGCCATGAATATCGATGGAGTGTTATTATTCTGCTTACCGTTGGGTGCCATGTCTTTGAGAACGTCGGCGAAAGAATCTGAAGGTCCCAATGGTTTGGCCCTCTTGTTGGTAGGCCCATTACCGCCCTGGGGATCAGGGGAGAGCGTCTCCGCAGTTCTTTTTCTTGATACGGGAGCAGCCATTGGAAACGGGACGTTGAGCGGTGATATAGTTCCAGGGAGGCTCCCAAAGGCAGGAAAATGACAAGACGACTCTGGAACGTCGCTTTTATGTCTGGGCAACCGGAAGGACCCCGAGAATCCACGGCCCCTGGCCCATTAATCGCCCGGGTAGAATACGGAAGATGATCACTGAAAGATAAAAAAAATGCAGAAGGAAAAAGATACGTGGGCAAGGCGAGAAAAGATGGCAGGCTGGCGACATCAGTATGCTCATTGAGCTCCCAGGGTCTAGTGCATGCATTGGAGCAATACCTCATGAGTTCGTTTTCAAGGCATAGGGTGTCGGAGTTCCAAAGATGACCAGAAACATTCAATTGGAACCATGAAGTCTCGCGAGTCGCCAGTTATCGTCTGGATTCAAGTTTGAGGCTCGGGATCCCGAATCGATGGGTGTCAATGGGACCAGGGCAAGAGGAAAGGGGAAGAGAAAGTTGGGTGAAGCTGGGATGAAGCAAGGATCCAGGCGATCCCAGTAGGTATAGTATGCGCTATATACTCAACTGCCGAATCGAGTTCTTCGGGCGACGGGAGAGTTCAAACGTTCAAACACGGCGGTGCCGGGGAGGGGTATCGGGGGGTCCCATGAAGGCCTGATCATTGATGGGGCACTCCGGATTCAGAGGCGGCCGATATCAAACACGTCCACAAACATAAGCAACGCGAGTGTTGTTGATTCTAGCAAAGACGACGCGTTTGTATGAGTCTCCCTGAGCTTGAACGCGTCAAAGCTGCTGTGCAGCTGCTGGTGTATGTCTTCAGGTCTCCCCAATGCCTTTGGAAGGAATCGTATATGGAGCCGAGAGCAAACATAACTAAGAGGTTCGTTTAACGGCTATGTGGCTGTGCCCGCGATATTAGTCAATCCGTCACGCGTCTTTTCTTGGCCACCCACTCTTGCTTTCCACCCCCATCTCCCCCGCCCTCCGCCCAGTCCCCCTCCCTCCCGCTGTCACCTTTCCCGATGGCTTTCGTGTACAAACGAGGTAAGCATCATTGCCCGTCCTGACACATCCTGGGCTCACCGACGCGTCTTTTCTTCGCAGATGGGTATGTGGACCACGACGCGCTCGACGTACAATACCGCGCCTTATTGACTCTTATCTCTCGACAGACGCAAAGAGCGTGTCTTCTTTGACAAGGTGGGTCGCCGCGTCGCGTTGTCGCGTCGCTCGTCCCGAGTATTGACGCTGCTCCCAGATCACCACGCGGATCGAGAAGCTCATCTACGGGCTCGACCAAAACTATGTGAACCCGATAGAGTGCGTCTCATGCGATGCGTGTTGCACCCTCTGACTTTGGCCTAGGGTCACTCAGAAGGTCGTTGCTGGCGTCTACAACGGCATTACCACGATGGAGCTAGATGTGCGTGTCTCGCATTCCATGTTTTCGCTCCTTCTCACCCTCTCCAGAACCTCGCTGCCGAGACTGCCGCCTACCTCACCACCAAGCACCCCGACTACGCGATTCTCGCCGCTCGGATCGCCATCTCGAACCTGCACAAGGAGACGAAGAAGAGCTTCTCGCAGGTCATCTCTGACCTCTACCACTATGGTACGCGCACATCTACATCGTAGTCTCACATGCCCAAACATCGAACAGTCAATCCCAAGACCGGGAAGCCGGCGTCGCTCATCGCAAAGGCGACATACGACGTCGTCACTGCTAATGCCGCCACCCTCGATGCTGCCATCATCTACAACCGCGACTTCAGCTACAACTAGTTCGTCTCTCATTTGGGTGCCACTCGCATGCTGACTTTCTTAGTTTCGGATTCAAAACGCTCGAGCGTTCATACCTCCTGCGTCTGGAAGGCCGTGTCGTGGAGCGGCCTCAGCACCTCATCATGCGCGTCGCCGTCGGTATTCACGGCTCCGACCTCGACCGCGTCCTCGAGACGTATAACCTCATGTCCGAGCGGTACTTCACCCATGCCACTCCAACCCTCTTCAACGCCGGCACGCCGCAAGCACAGCTGAGCTCGTGCTTCCTCATCTGCATGAAGGAGGACTCTATCGAGGGCATCTATGACACGCTCAAGAACTGTGCGATGATCAGCAAGAGTGCTGGCGGCATTGGCTTGAGCATCCACAACATTCGTGCTACCGGGTACGTCTTCTCTGCTCTAACCTCAGCTGCACTGCGTTGATGCGTCTGTCTGTAGATCATACATCTCCGGGACGAATGGCTACTCCAACGGCATCGTACCCATGCTGCGCGCGTACGACGCGACGGCGCGGTACGTCGATCAGGGCGGAAACAAGCGGCCGGGCGCGTTCGCCATCTACCTGGAGCCATGGCACGCCGACATTTTCGAGTTCATTGATCTGCGCAAGAACCACGGCAAGGAGCAGATGCGCGCCCGGGACTTGTTCCTCGCGCTTTGGATCCCCGACCTCTTGTGAGTGGAGTGCGCTGCCGAGCACCCACGAGGCTAACCTTCGCCCCAGCATGAAGCGCGTCGAAGCTAACGGAGAGTGGTCGTTGTTCTGCCCTAACGAGGCCCCGGGTCTGCACGAGGTCCACAGTGCCGAGTTCGAGACCCTGTATGAGAGGTACGAGAAGGAGGGCCGAGCTCGCAAGACTATCCCCGCGCAGAAGCTGTGGTATGCGATCCTCGAGGCGCAGGTGGAGACGGGCGGTCCGTTCATGCTGTACAAGGATGCTGCGAACTGTGAGCGTCGTCGTCTCGTCCCAACTCATGAGGCTCATTGTCCTTCCAGCGAAGTCAAACCAGAAGAACCTGGGGACGATCAAGTCGTCGAACCTCTGCACGGAGATTATCGAATACTCCTCCCCCGACGAGACAGCCGTTTGCAATCTCGCTTCAATCGCCCTCCCGAGCTTCATTTCCCATGGCAAATACGACTTCCAGCGCCTGCACGACATCACGAAGGTCGTCGCCTACAACCTGAACCGCATCATCGACGTCAACTATTACCCCATCCCCGAGACGCGCCGCTCAAACATGCGGCACCGGCCCATCGGCGTCGGGGTCCAGGGTCTTGCGGATGTGTTCCTCGCCCTGCGCATGCCGTTCGAGTCGCCCGCCGCCAAGGAGCTCAACCAGCAGATCTTCGAGACGATCTACCACGGCGCACTCGAGGCCAGCGCGGAGCTCGCCGAGCGCGACGGCCCGTACGAGACGTACCAGGGCAGTCCCGCGTCGCTGGGCGAGCTGCAGTACGACATGTGGGGCGTCACGCCGAGCTCGCTGTGGGACTGGGACACACTCAAGGCCAAGATCGCGAAGACCGGGCTGCGTAACTCGCTGCTCACAGCGCCCATGCCGACCGCGTCGACGAGCCAGATCCTCGGGAACAACGAGTGCTTCGAGCCGTACACGAGCAACATCTACACGCGCCGTGTGCTGTCTGGCGAGTTCCAGGTCGTGTGCCCGTGGCTGCTGCGCGAGCTTGTCGACCTCGGGCTGTGGGATGACAACATGAAGAACATGCTCATCGCGCACCGCGGCTCGGTGCAGAACATCCCCACGATCCCCGACGACGTCAAGGCGATCTATAAAACCGTTTGGGAGATCAGCCAGAAGCGGATCCTCGAGCTCGCGGCGGACCGCGGCGCGTTCATCTGCCAGAGCCAGAGCCTCAACGTGCACCTGTCCGCGCCGACGATGGGCCAGCTGACGAGCATGCACTTCTACGGGTGGAAGCGCGGGCTGAAGACTGGGATGTACTACCTACGCACGCAGCCCGCCGCGCAGGCGATCCAGTTCACGGTCGACCAGAGCGTCCTGAACGACGTCAAAGTGCAGAATGCGAACGCGCTCAAGGCTAAGGCGGCCCTGAAGGTTGCGGCTGCGCCCGCCGCCAGCGCTGTTCCTGCCCTCGTGTCCACCACCGGTCTTGCGTCGCCTGCGTCCTCGTCCTCGTCTGCGCCCGCCACACCACCGAAAACGCGGGAGCGCGTTATTACGATCAAACAAGAGTCTGTCTCTCCTGAGCCTCTGCGGTTCTCCTCTGCGCCCGTCGCCGTCATTGCGCCGTCAGCGAAGCCGGAGGCGGAGGCGGAGGCGGAGGACATGCTTGCGAAGATGGCGCTAGAGGACCCCGACTTCGCCGCGGCGCTACAAAAGCTGAAGGACCGCGAACTGGAGGAGGCGAAGATGTACTGCGCGCTGGAGAACAAAGAGGACTGTCTGATGTGCTCCGGCTAGTGACCCATGTAGATTTATGTATCATTCTTTCGCTCTGTACCATCTATCGCTATGTTGTACCTGTATCATAAATTCATAATCATCTCGGATTTCACTCAACAAACCGCTCTTCTGCATCTCAGTTGCGCCTTTTTGGCAGGTGCGTCCTTTCCCGACGCGGGTGTCGTCGGCTCACCAGTGATTATACAGTCCAACTTCACTTACAGGTACCCTGAGATGCTCACGGAATTCACGTAGATGATCTGCGGAGGAAGATTTCGGGAACCCAACCGTCTACGCACCCTCCTATTCCGTGCGTGTAGATACGGCTTGTTCATTCTGTTGTGTGGCAGTTCATCGTGTGCAGTTCGCAGCCCGCTCACGCGCTTCGCAGCCGGAAACATCGCGGGGCACATCGCGATCAGGGCGCTAGGCGCCGGGCGCCATCATACGTGCGCATGGAATCTCGTCGGTGACTCCATTCGGCGCTGCAACTCGAGGAGGAGGGATCCTTGCTAGAGCCAGCCGTGGCGCGCAGCTTGCACAGAATTTCGTAGGGATTGACAAGCGGACCCTCCTGCAGGATGTAGTTGACGCCCTGGTTTCCATGTGGCATGATCTCGACCAGGAAAGATTCCGATGATAAGAACTTCAGGCCGTACATAAATAAAGTTAGTAGGGCCTCGCATAAGCCGTGGTCCGATAATTATTACTACTATCGCCGACTGCCTATCGAGCCAAACTAGCTTTCGAGCCATTTGGCCTTTACACGATTAAGGCCGCTTCTTTCTACCTAGAACTTGCCTAGAACTTGATAATATATTAGAAGACATGTTGAGGCGCACCTGAGTACAGTCTTCTGGGCAGAGTGATGGTGGTGCCGTCATGCTGTGCCGGCTTTCGGACCGGAGGGCGCGGGAGAACACGGGTTTTCTTATTTTAAACCACCTCGTTCTCCACGACCACTGCACCTATTGACGCCGCCCCGGGCTCGTTCTCTTTGTCTAGTGTCTGGCTACACTCAGAAACTGTTTACGACCCTCTGGCGCCCTCTCTACCCACTCTGCGCCCCGAATATTCTGGGTTTGCGCACTGCTTGGCAGCATCTGTTCGGCCTCTCGGTGTCTTCTCATGCATCCCTGCATGTCTATTCTCTGTTCAATATGATTTTTTTATCCCCCGGCTTATATCATGGCTTCCTGAGTACTCGGTCGGCGATAGCGGGCTGGAGGCAAACACCGACAACGGAGCAATACATACCTGCCGCACCACGGCCCATGGCTCTTATCCAGCACATATTTCCTCTGTAACATCAACGTACAGTGCCTCAGAGAGCCATGGTGTTGCCTGAACCAGTTCATAGCACTTCCGGTGGTTAGAGGGAGGCAGACGAACGGGTTCCCACGCCTGGCTCGGATCACCGTTTTCGCCATTTTTGGACGTGCTGCGGCAAGATATTCGCCGAGCCATCAATTCTTCACCAAATCCTGGGATCCGACATACATTCCACTCATACGAACCTAGACTACATTTCAGCACGCTAGAACCCTCAATCACCTGCCCTCTTTGACCTCCAAAAATGAAAAAGCCTCAAGGTGGCTCGATAGCCAGTCAAAGATAGTAGTCGTCGCTTTCTGAGGTGCCTAGGTAGCAACATGCTCTAATGGCTTGGGCATCTGTTTATAAGAGGCTATGTCCGAAGAGGAGTTAGAATAACTCGATCCATATCGGAACTGCATGTGCCCCCCCCCCCATAAAAAGTTCACGTTCATCCAGTTTGAACCGTGAGAAATTATATTTGATCCAAACCCAACCACGCCCATTTGTGCATTTCAGGGGCCAAAAGCAATGTCCCTCTCAGACTAGCTCGCTTGGGGATAAACTATAAATCTCTGTGGCAGCAGTGCACACAACCTCTCGCAAAGACTCCCATTCCACTATCACACCAATGTTATGTGACACAAAGTTCAACCCATAATCGATATCGACTACACCTAAAACGCCTTGACCTCCCTCTGAAACCGCGGCGGGTTCCTCTTGAATTTCGGATCCTCCGGCGCATCCCTTGCGCCGGGCTTCCAAAAATCGAACTCCATCCACGCGTTCTCCGGCATCTGCAACTCCGTCGCCGCGATGTACTCGCCCAAGTCCGGGCTCAGTGGGATCACCCCCGTCTCCAGGACGTATTGGTCCCACAGCTTAACGAGGTGCGCGAGCCTGTCGGGGTGCGCCTCGGCGAGGTCGTTCGTCTCGCCCGGGTCCGCGACGAGGTCATACAGCTGCCAGCGCTCGGGGCCCTTGGGCTTAGGGATGAATACAATCTTCCAGTCGCCCTGGCGGCATGCAGCGCGGCCCTGGTGGATCAAGGATGGTTAATTGCTGGTTGCCGACATCGAAAAGGGGAAAAAGAAAACATACACAGGTTTCCCAGCCTTGGATAAAATCCTTCTCGTGGATGCTGTCCTGGGTGCCCGAGATCCAGGGAAGCATCGTCTTTCCGCGCATGTACACGATCTCGCGGCCATAGTACGTCGGCGCTGGATGCTTGACGCCTGCCATGTCGAGAATCGTCGGCGCTGGTGGTTGAAAGATAAATTAGTTCGAGAATATCTCCAGAGCCAAGCTTCCCACCGAGGTCCATCACAGTGGCAAACTTGTGGGTGATCCCAGACGCCTGCGCAGCGACGTTGATCCCTGTGGGGAACTTGCAGGTGAACGGCACTCGGACACCGCCTAGGATTTTTCCCAAATCGATGTGGTTTCACACACGACACGAGTGATATGCTGACCTTCGGTCGTGAAGGCCTTGTAGAGCCGGGAGGGCGCAGTGGCGGCCTGGGCCCATCGCGGTCCGTACCAGATAAAGCTATTGTAGTTCCCGAGGTTGTCCAGACTGCAGCACTTTGTTAAAAGCGTGCAGATATGATTCCGAACCACACGAGCCTGTTGTTGTAATATTTCGCCAAGTGCTGCATGACGCTTCCCTGGACAATCGGATACGCTTCGTACGCAGCGCCTTCCGCACCTTTGGAATTCAAACATAAGGTCAGCTCAATTAGCCCAGGGTTGAGATTGACCATTGCCCGACCATTGTCGCTGAAGAAGCACACAAACGTGTTGTCCAGCTCCCCGTTCTTTTCCAGAAAGTCGTACACTTTCCCGACATTGTCGTCCATGCATTCAACCATTGCTGCATACACTTCCATCGCCCGCGCAGATTTCGCCTTCTCGTCGTCGGACATCTCCTCCCATGCCTTGACCTCCTCTGCGACGACCGGGTGTGGTGTGATGTCCTTTGACACAAGCCCGAGCTCCTGAAGCTTCGCGAGGCGCTTGAGGCGCAGGGCGTCGGGCCCGTCGGCGTAGACGCCGTGGTACTTCTTGATGTACTCTTGCGGGGCTTGCAGCGGCCAGTGCGGGGCGGTGAATGGCAGATACGCGAAGAAGGGGCTGAAGGAGTTTTTGAGAGAATGTTGAATCAAGAAAGAAGCAAGAAGAAACGGACCGCTCCTCCTTCCGGTCCTGGCGGTCCTTGAGATACTGGACCATCTTGTCGCCGTATCCTGAAACATTGTGAGGTGAAAAGCGAGAAAAGGAGGGAAATGGAATACCGTTGGACGAGTACCACCCCTCGGGCATGGTCTTGACGTAATCCCCGTCCTCCATGTGCAAGCCGATGAAGCAGGCCTCTAGAAAAGTCGGCGTTTCGTCTTTGTCTATGAGCAGTCTGTCGTGTGATAATTTCTAGGTCAGTTGGTGAAGGGACACACCAACGAGCTGGGGCTCATAGAGGAAGTGGTTTGAGCATGCG
Source organism: Mycena belliarum (assembly GCA_029282135.1). Taxonomy (NCBI): domain Eukaryota; kingdom Fungi; phylum Basidiomycota; class Agaricomycetes; order Agaricales; family Mycenaceae; genus Mycena; species Mycena belliarum. The sequence goes on from JARJCN010000058.1 coordinate 67,465, forward strand.
GGAAGGTGGGAAAGAGATCGCTCGAAGCCGCGTGTCTGTGCAGAGCGTTCCTGATTCCAAAGCTTGTAAACAGAAGCCAGATAGTGTATCGGCGAAAATGCTTCATACCTTGGTTAGACTGCAACCATAGTAGATTAGTGCTTAGTCCGAGAGCCTTTCGGCTGATGAAAACGTACCCAAGGTGCCATTTGCCTAGGATTCGTTCAAACTTTGGAAGGTGGGTCAAAAGAACGGACACGAACCTGCCATAAGAGTCTCATACCCTCCGTCCCGCAGGACTTCGGGCAGAGTGGCGACACGTTCATTGAGATAGCCCTCATATCCGGGCATACCTGTAATCTTCATGAGGTGGGTTTTATAGACGAGCGCTCCGGGTGTTTTACCTCGCTGAGGTGCTGTGCTACCCTTCCCGCTCTGGATCGAACTGTTGGTCCATTCGATGAGATTGCCCAGCCCCGCAATATGGTGATCAGTGCCCGTCAAGATCATCGCGCGACTCGGCGAGCATGCCGCTGAACCTGGATCATTCGCGACACTGGAGGAAATCGGACTACTGTAGAGTTTCGTTCAATTCGGATGTCACACGTCACAGGGCCCAAAATTTACGAACATATTCGTGCCTGTCACGGGTCACCGAGAGAGTTTATGAACTTTCAAAAGGTGTCACAAAATCGCGAAAAATGGGACAAAAAATTGCATTTTTCGCCCAGTGCGCGCACCGCTCGGTTTTCAAACGGCGCGCGACCAAAAATAGCAAGTTCCCATGGCATGACTTGATTGGGGCCAAATCGGGCTGTTTTCTGCTGTTTTCATTTGCTAAGGAACTGCTTCCTGAGTGTATGTGAGCCCGGCCTGGCTGTTTACCGGCCTCTCCCGCAAAAAAAAAGGGGCATTTACGAATTTTTTCTTGCGGTCACGGCCCAACCGGCCGATTTACGAAATCCGAAGTTCGGATGGGCGGGTCACAGGTCACAGGCGCGGAGAATTGAACGAAACTGTACAGTAACGCACCAGCAGCATGGAAATCGGTGAATCGCACACCCTGACGCGCTATCTTGTCGATGTTGGGGGTGCTAATCTCACCTCCGTAGCAGCCCAAGTCACTGAAACCAAGGTCGTCCTGTGAGAAGTCAGATTCTGCACAAAGTTGAACCACTGGTCGGTGTAGCACTCACAGCAACGATGACTAGGAAGTTAGGGCGGTTGTCGGACATATTTAATGGCTGGAGCCCAAGAGCAAGGGAAGATGAACGAGGACGAGTAGAGGGAGGATCAATCCCGATGGTTACTATTAACTAAGGATCTCCTAAGCTTTGACGGCAGAGTTGTTGGAGATATGTATCAATTGAGAGCATTCAATTGAGAACATTGTATGTAGGACTGTCCACTACTGTTCAGCGATGAGAATTTGATGCGTCTCGTGGTGTGAGACAGGTGTGAGACGCACCGAAGGTGCTGTCAGGGTGGGGCCGGGGGCGAGGGGATGACCTGGAGCGACGAAAACCCTTCCGACGAAGTAGAAGCGTGCTGGGACAAATTTACTCAACTCTTCGGGCTCACTGAGAGAAGCCGACGTAAAGAGAAAGCTGGAAAACAAGGGGGGGGGTCGAGAGAGAGAGAGAGCAGTGTGAGCTGGGGACGATCCGTGACGATCGAAATGTATCAATGAAGCGACACACGATGCGACAAACCTACTTGAGCGTGCTCAGTGCCAGTGCTTGAGCACTTGATCCTTGTGCGACCCAAATGTGATGCGCTGTTACCGAAAGTCGTGCGCCGACTCTCGTACACCCCCAACTTGATACGATGTTTTTCACGTTACTAAAGATGTTTTCAGGAATCAGGAGATGTCCGGGGGAGGTCTGTCATAGAAGTTAGCGGGACATCCTATGAGTTCCATCATAATGATGGTTCTGCGAACCAAACGCAATTGAGTCTGAGGCTTAGTGTAGAGAGGGATCCGGTCAATTGACCTTCCGGGACTGAGAATTGAACTGATGGGATCAATAGCAATGGTTGTGTTTGTACTGGATGGCGACGGTTTGTTTGAAGCCAATCCTTACGCCCTCTCTTTTCCCCCCGACCCCCGACCGCAAATGTCGGCCGAGGACGCCCTTGCGGCCGACGTAGACGCATCCATGGATCCTGCGGCCTCGTCCTCGTTGTCTCCATCGTCGAAAGCCAAGGAGGCCGAAATACACGAAAAGTACCGTAGTCTCAAACGCCGTTTCTTCGAGCTCGAGGAGGTCAGCAGCAGTTATCGACCTCCGGGGAACCCTCTGACGTTTGTCAGAAACACAAGGAAACGAGCACAGAGCTTCTGCGATCGGGAGAACGGAATGCCAAGATGCGCGAAGAACGCAAGTACGCGACTCACCCTATTCTACGCTCCGCTTGTAGCTGACGAGATTTTCAGTATTCTTCTCGACCGTATCATCGAGCTGGAAGCCCAACCTGGCTTTGTTATGCCCGCGGGATCGCCCACAGAAACCTCGCCGTCGGGTGCATTCCCTCGCAGCCTGCTCGATGCGCATGCGCGTACATCATTCACCGACAATCTGCGCGCAGCAGCCGCAGAGGACGATGCAGACGCCGACGCCGAAATTGACCCAACCCTATCCTCGCGACACGTCCAGAATGACGACGCGACTATTCGCCGTTCGCCGCGTCGAACGCGCGGTAACAAGAATAAAGACGCGGACGGCGAGGGCGACCCTTCCACTCAGTCCCCCGTCATGGTCTCAACCACCGGCACCCGCCTGCGTATCAGGCCTGTTGGTGGCGGCGAAGAGGGTCCTTCCTCAGCTTCTTCGTCCCGTGCGCTCGACGCCACCCGCTCGGCCTCCCCGGACAGCGAGGGCATGCCTGTCGACGACGAAAACGACGACTCTGGCGAGTACTCGCCTCATTCAAAAGGGAACAAAAGACCCCGCCTTAGCAAGGACTATACCGGCGATGGGCTCGTTGCGGTTCCCCCCGAGCCTAAGGCCACGCGTCGCTCGTCTCGCCGCAGCGCCGCTGCCACTGCCCCCTCGGTCTCGCGCACAAGAGTAATCCAGGCTCCGAAGAGCGCTGGTACCCGCGCCAAACCCGCCGCCGCAGCCCCGCCAGCTGACAGTGGCGGCGGGGAGTCCGCTCCGCCCAAAGCTGAGTCGCCCGCACTAGACAGCGGCGCCGGCATCAACGGGCATGTCCCACCTGCCAGTCCAATGACCCGCCCCGCCAACCTCGCCTTCAACCCCTACTACCCCTACCTCGCGCCCTCCCCGTCCACCGCACCCAACCCCTACGTGAACCCGTATGCGTATTATATGCCACCGCCTATGCCTGCCGCATACATGCCACCGCCGCAGTTTGCCCCGCCGCGCCCGCCCGCAGAGGCCCCGCGTGCAGCCAAGCCAAAACGGCTCAAGGCGCACACAGTGACAAGCAAAAGCTACAGCATCCCGATGGTCCCGCGCGACAAATCGGGCAAGCCAATGCTCCCGCTGAACGTGGGGATCATGACGGTCATCAGCCTCGGTGCTGTGTGCATGCGCGAGCACTTTCACACGGAGCGCTACATTTTCCCCGTCGGGTACGAGGTGACGCGGCGGTACCTCTCGACGGTGGACGTCGCGGCGGAAGTGGTGTACCACTGCACGATCCTGGACGGCGGCGACGGACCCAAGTTCCAGATCATCCCCTCTGACGTGCCGGACCGGCCCATCATCGCGGGTACCGCGACGGGCGCGTGGTCTGCGATCGTCAAGCAGGCGAACGCTATCCGCCAGCGCGCGCATTCCAATTCAGTCTCGGGTCCGGACTTCTTTGGGCTGGGGCAGAACACGATCAAGCACCTCATCCAGGAGCTGCCGAATGCGGACCGGCTGAGGGACTACGTGTGGCAGCAGTTCGTGGAGGGGGGCCCGCTCGGCGGACGGCATGCGGCGGTCATCCCTGCGCTGCCCGAAGAGTACGAGGGCGGGCGGCTCGTTGGCGCGTATTACCCGCCGAGGGAGACCCAGGAGGGGGAGAAGCGCGGGAACTATTACCCGCCGCATATCCTGGCGCAGGCGGCGTCGGCGCCGCCACCGCAGAAGCGTCCGGAGTACCGCGATGGGTCGCGGGTGGTCATGCCGCCCGGGGGTGGCCCCATTGCGGGCGGGAGCGGGGGCGGCGGGAACTACTACCTGCCGCACACACAGCAGCAGGGGCGCGCGAGCCCGCCGGAACCCTTGGGATATCCTGGTCCGCCGAACGGCTCGCCGTATCCGCCTGGCGCGAACAACAATGGGAACGGATCGTTTGCGAGCATCATGAACGCGTTCCCGACGCAGCAGAATGGCAACGGCGGAGAAGGCGGCGGGGGCCCATAGCCTCCCCTCCCTGTTTCCGTTTTTTTCTTGTCATGACTTTGCTGTTTGTCGGTCGCCTCGAAATTTGGCTGGTCTCATTCGTGTCCATGGGCATTGTATGTACGTCCTTAATACTGTGGTATTTTCCCCTCCCCTGCACCTCCTCTCGCGCCCTCCCGGTCCCCTTGTATAAAGAATCTGTCGACCTGTCTCACCCCAGCTGTCCCTGTAAGGTTCTGCCTGGTGTCCCTTCCTTCCTTGCCGTTGCCATCCCCCAATGGGCCCTCTTCCTTCCCCATTCCTTCTATTTGCCTGGTCTTGTACATATCCCTACGGTGCCCCCCGCCCGCCCGCGTGCGCATGCCCCTCCCAGCACGCGCGGGTCGATTTCGGGAGCGCCCGCTGCGGGACGAGGCGCGCGCTTTTACTGCGGCGTGCGCGGACCGCGGTGGGTGCGGGGGCGATATTGAGCGTGGTTGCCCTGCGTGGAGACGCCTGCCGGCGAGGAATGTGCAGGCTGGCGTACTATGCGGGGCGGACATTCACTTCATTCTTTGACTTCTAGGATATACTGTTATTACTGGTGGTGAGTCCGTAGTTGGGGAAATTTTGGTTTTGACGGTTCAAAGATGCGCGCAAGTAGAGCTAGCGACATTGGATGGTGGAGGCCATCACAAGCGATGTTTCGAGCCTCCTGCGCAAACCATACAACTCAGCTGTCTTCGTGAGCATTCCAATACGACTTGTCTGGTGTGTGGAAGCGTCTAAGATTTGAGCGGCACGCGAATTGCAGCGGGTGCACGGCTGCTGACCCGCGACGCCGGGTATTCGAACGAACGATTCAGAAGATGCTGCCTGCTCAGGAACTTCCTTGATTTAGCTGAACGTGGCGTGCTGGACCTGCAGTTCGTCGATCACTTGCTCGTGTGTCACCACCATCTGGGTATATGGTGAGGCGATCGCAGACCCAGCGGTATAGTTTGGCCATTCTGACCTTGGAAACAGTCGTCTCAGCCTTAGCTCAACCACATCTGATTGGCATGTCGATGCTGGCTGTGGCAGAAACTGGGGATCCACGACTCTCGGAAGACTCAGCCAGAATCGGACGGTTCCAAACCGGACTGATGCTTTCTTAAGATGGGCTTTCACTTTTCAGCTTCATGACAGCAGACTAACGGAGGCACCCAGCGAGCTCCTTTGGGATTTCATACCCTTGAAGTTGTAGGCGGCCAAACTCAGGTCACATGATCTGGATTCGGTGAAGTATACATTGTCAATAATACATCGGCTATAATGGGCTGAACCGCGAACAGAAAACGAATTGCTTTATTTTGACTCGGCATGGATTGCTCCCGGTGCAGATCCTCTCGAGTCATCAAACACCGCAAAGAATACAGCTATGCCGTTGCTCGTAAGCATCGGTAAAAACCATACTGTTCGTGAGCTCGTCGTATTGCACCTTCGGCAGGTCGGAAAATTCGAAGGCTGGTTCTTCGTCGGACACCGTTTGGGTCTCCGAAAAATACAGAGCGAACGAGTCGGTGTCTGCGACAGCAAAGTATGGTGGGAGTGGCGGGAGCCGCCGGAAAATATCCTCCGCCATGACTCCCAGCTCGAATCTCACCAGAGGTAAATTGTCCATGCTCATGGTCAGAGGCTTAGCCGTGCGATTAGACTTGGTATTCGGAGTACGGTGGAAGGTGAGATTTAATCGGCCCTTCTCGGTAAGGAATTTTCTCGCGGCGAATCCTAGCTAAACGCTTCGTTAGCTATGTGTGCTCCATCTCAAAGAAGGGAAATCACTTTGAGGTAGTAATGGTGTCCTTCCGTTCTAGCCACTCTATATTCCACGAGAACGTCGAGACGCAAGAGCTCGTTGAACAAGAGCTCTGCCATTTCCTGAGACATTGCTTTGCCAACGCCGTAATGGGGGTTTCTATTCCTTCCATTCTTTCGGGTGTCCGTTGTATTCGCGCCTCGGAACAAGGCGATGAATTGAAGCACCGTTATATCTTCAAAACCCCCTTCAAAGAATTGAACCAACGAGACCGCAAGGTGTGCCTCTTTAGAATGGTCCTGAATAACAAGGAACGCTTCGTCGGAACAGTTGTTGCATCCGCTACAGTCATCCCTGCTAAATGTTTCCCCGAAATGTTTCAGGAGCAAGACTCGACGACATGCGGAGCGATCTTCACAGTATCCGACCATGGCCAACGCATTCCTTCTATGATCTGCTGACGATTTTAGGGTGACATGTTTACCTTGGAGAGGTAGATCGAGAATCGTTTTCAGTTCTCGGAAATTGTAAACTGAATAGCGTCAATGAGTGAGTATCTCGTTGCAAAGTGAGGTTTCAACATGCATAAGATAGATTTCGCGGGTAGACCATCACGACCCGCTCGGCCTGTTTCCTGATAATAACTGAAAGTCGCGTGATTAGCTCCGGGCCACGGCAAAACCAGGGACGACTCACTTTTCGAGGCTTTTGGGGAGATCGTAATGTATGACAAATCGAACTTCGAGCCAATATTACGAACAGTGGTACCAAATCGGTGAAGGACAAAAGCATACCGTCCGGTTTGTCTATCCCAAGCCCAAATGACACCTCAAATGATGATATTAGGCAGACGAAGTAATGTGATGAATCGCTCACCGTTGCTACAATAATTTTGCACTCTCCGCTTTTCCACTCGGCATGAACCGAGAGCTTCTCTGTATCGCTCAATTTTGCATGATAGTGTTTTGCCGTTATCCGTCTGGCTCTCAGAAATTTGGCTAGCCCTTTGCATTCAGCTCGTCCTGTGCAGTAAATTATCCCACTTTGATTTGGGTGATCAGTCTTGATGAGCTGGAAGACCTCATCCATCGCATTCCTCTTGGGCCTGACCACATATTCAATATTCGGGCGATTTAGAGATTGCCGAAATATCTTTGGGTTATCCAGTTTCAATCGGTCGATGATGTCTCGCGTCGACTCGGGTGTGGCGGTCGCAGTAAGCGCCATGATAGGGACATTCGGGAATTCGTCACGCAGAGTGTTGAGTTCGCGGTACTGTCAATGAGCAATGCAAGTCAGATAAGTTAGAACGGTTGAATAAGCCAATTGATCAGTACCGCACTGCGGAAGTCACGCCAGGTTGAGATACAATGTGTCTCGTCAATAGCAAAAAGCCTAAGATATCCACCCTTGTAGAGGAACTGGAGTACTTTGTGAAGATCACTACTTTTTTGAACCTTCTCTGGCGTAACATAAAGGAGGGCGGGTTTCGAATGGCTGCGGAGACGGCGCTCGATCTCCTTCGAGTTTGTTCCATGGACGAAGCCCACAGCGTCGACACCTATCTCAGTTAGCCTGATGACCTGATCCTGGATCAACGCGACCAGCGGGGAAACCACGACAGTTACAGCGGAGAAGTTGCTTGTTTCGCTCTGAACGACAGCCGGGAGCTGATAGCAGATGCTTTTCCCGGCACCTGTGGGCATTAAAACAAATATGTCCTGTCCAGCCAGAGCCTCGGTAACAATCTCAAGCTGATCGTTTCGGAACTTGCGGATTCCGAATATCCGCTGAGCTATTTGGCGTGCGTGTTCTCGATGCCCTGCATTTAAATGAGGCTCGGAATTCGCGGGTGTGCTCCTATTCGTCTGATTCTCGTCGGCCGCACCAGGGTCGTGGTCCGCATTGAAGTCTGACCCTGTGTCGGGCACGGAGCACTCTGCTTCCTGTTGTACGTCGTCTTGAAGGCAGTCTTCAGAGATAGAGTAACCCTGCTCCTCCTGAGGAAAGGAATGACTACCGGTCGATGCTAACTTCGAAGAAATGGCTTTTCTTAGATCGCTTATCCGTTCCTTGAACAGAGACCTAGGGAAATCACCAAACCAATCTTTGGTAGCAAGTTTATTGCGCTTACTCGAAAGCGGTCAGAATATGGATATCCTGTTTACTGGGGTCGGAATGGCGAATGGCGATCGAGTTTTGCCGGCTGCCTTTCAAATTATAATCAAGGAGCTTTTCCAATTGTTCAAGGGGCTTCTGGATAAACTTATGAGTAGCTTGACGAGTGTAGCAAGCGTACAACAGACCGAAATAAGGTCTGGGGCGATCCCGCCGACAGGAAGATTTAGTTGAGGTGAGACGGAGCGAGATCCATAGCTTTCATCTCTTCAATCAAAGCCTTATCTGACGAGAAGGCAACCTACCTTGGAAGAGCCTTATCTTGGAGGCTCACTCGTTTCACCGGATAAGAGAACGAGCCACTGGTTGGAAAGCCCTGGGAAAAGAGACGTTTTGGGCCCGGCTCCGGGGAGATTGTTGTGCGCTCTCTGGCAGGATGTGATATCCGCTGACCATTTAAACGGGCTGCCGGGCGGAAACTGCGACGGCTTGGGAGCGCTGATGTAGTATAACCCCGATGGACCGCCTTATGGCAACTAGAATGATTCGAAGGTAATGGGCAGTCGGGATTGAGTCGAACGTCCTCCACGCTCGTGAAATCGGCACTATACATGAGCGCAATGGAGGAGCGACGATTAGCTACCGCAGCAACCCGCAGTGGTGGCTCTGTTGAAAGGCACTGCCACATTTTCAACCAACGTCACATGACCCACGCTCAATTCTTACTCTGAGTCTTCAGATTCCACTGGTTCAGCGCGCTCCGCTTCGGTGAGGGGAGTTTCATAAACCCCATCGAAAAGATGAAATGCATCTAAAATCTTTCTGGCTAACATTGTTTAATAACATACATTGGGGCGCAATGTCACGCGTGAGTCACGCGGCGTGACGAGATCTCAGATTATGATTTTTGTTTGATGTTTGTTTGGACCACGCCCTCCTCCGAGTCAACCCCTCCTCGCACTCGACGCAGCGATACCTCGCGCGTAGTCGGCACCGTCATCAGTGCACCCCTCGCGCTCCCGCCGCTACTTGGAGTCCGAGTCTCGCAACGAGTAACTGACTTTAACATTCCACGGCGCCAGCGCACCCGCCCTCGTCCTCTGCGTCCTCCTCTGCGTCCTCCTCTGCCGGCGCCGCTGCGCCCGCTGCTCTTTGGCCACGGCGGGGGCGGGGATTCGGTGCTTGGCAGCGGGAAGCCTGGGCTCGACTTCGCGCGCCGCCTGTGGAGGCGGGACCAGAATCAGAACCGCACCGTATACCCTAATCAGACACAGGGTTCCCCGGCGCCGCCGCCATATGCGAACGGGAACGCGAGCATGTAGGGCGACCAGACCGTGCACGGCGATCAGGGCATGCACGCACAGCAGCCCACCGCGGGCGGCTACGCACCAGGGTGTCACCACCCCTTTCCCTTCTCACGCCTGGAGAATGCTGAGTTGTGTTGATCTAGCGCCCTGGCCCGCCGCCGATATGCCATTCTTCTAGAAAGTTTGGCGGCCACTGCCATATCGAGCATTGGTGATAGTATGCCCCCGAGTTTGAACAGCCTTTGTTTTTGCACCACGGAAGACGTCGATGATATGCGGGAGTGCCACATTCTCACGGTTGTATTCGAAAGACTGTACCAGATCAATTGCTGATTTTGCTTCGTTAGACAAATCTTGGGAGTCCACCGTGTCGCGGCAATTGTCGCAGCAAAGGCCACGATCCTTCTTTCCAAATCCCTCCCCAAAATGTTGAAGGAGTAGCTGTCGTCGGCACGTGGACTGATCTTCACAGTAAGCTACAACTGCAGCCAGATTGTCTCTATGGTTCGGCCTGTTGTGCGAAGCCAGATTAAGGATCGTTTTGCAGTCTCTGTATGAGTAATCTGAGAAATCTTGATTTAGATGTGTTGGATGGCCGAGGATCTGATTTGACACACAGATTACACAGTCAGCGGGGAAGCCGTCCCGACCCGCTCTGCCAGTCTCTTGGTACAGACTATCAATGTATTTTGAGGCCGGTGCATGGTTGGAGCCAGGAGGAGTGAGATTACTCACTTTTCAAGACTTTTAGGGAGGCTGTGGTGAATAGTAACAAATTGCACTTTCCAGATGAGAAGGTTAGATGAGGTATTACCGTATGAGCCAGTTACAGCAGAGCGTCCATACCATTGGGCTTGTCGATACCCATCCCAAACGACACCTAAAATATTGATAATAGACAAAAGGTCGACAGGGAGATATTCACCGTTGCCACTATTATCTTGAGTGTGCCTTCTTTCCAGAGGTTCGAATGCGCTGGGAGAGACGTCTCTGGAGACGTTTCTAGAGAAAAATGATGTAAAGCCGCGGAAATCATGAAAATGAGAGAAATTCAAGAGAAATTGATGCGAGACGTTGGCGAGACGGGCATCAACATATCGGCGGAGACGATACCTTGGCAGCGCGCACCCATCGGCTTCAGAAGAATTACCTATGAGTGTTCAACGTTCATGTACAGTGGACCTGCACAGATTAAAGTCCAAATATCAATATTTCAATCTTCAAGTTGCACTGTTCAAGTCGGTCCTGCTTGTAGATTTTTCCATAAACTAACCCAAATCTCAGAGGTTTAGATGAGCTTTTGCGCGGCTTTCAGTGAGACTGCTGGCCAGCGCGCGGATCTTTTCTAAAATGGAATAAAGTCTCTTTCATTACCTGGACCGCAGGCGGCAGTTTAGGCTCAAATATATACTCCTAACTTCGTAGGCGCTGGGGCTCTGATATACCAATGGTGGACACCTCCAGGGCAACAGAAAAAGGATGGGGGGAGGGTGGGTGGAGGAGGAATGACATGTGTTGTGGTATTCAGGGGCATTCGATAGCGTAAGCATCATTCTCTCCCGATTTTGCCGAAGTTACTTATCCGATGTCCATCTTTCTCTCGCATCAACATCATATTTCTCTCTCTCTCTCTCTCTCCCAATGATCCCAACGGACTAGATGCTCTCCTTCTTTCCAGTCCTTTTCAGTCGACTCGTTTTGAGTGCGGAGTCCAGCGTGATATGCCCTGGCACTGAGACCCCGTTTGTTCAAGCCTTTGGCAACTTTGACACGTGTTGTGCAATAAATGAGCCCAGTCTCGTTGGAGAGACCCTTCCTTATGTAGCTGGCCATTTCGTCAACAATCTCTTCAGGATACTTTTGAATAACAGCATAGCAGAGATTCGGCCGGTTTACAGACTGTCGTATTATCACAGGGTTTCTCAGCCCTAAACAGCTAATGATTTCAGCAATGGTTTGAGGGTTTGCTGTGGCAGTCAATGCAATTATCGGTACATTCGGGAAATCATCATGGAGTCTTCTGAGCTCGAGATACTGTGCAACAACTGTTTAGACGGTGAATGGGTTCAATGTGAAGAGTTCCTTACGTCCCCCCGAAATTCTGGTCCCCAAGTGCTGATGCAGTGGGCTTCATCAATGACAAAGCGAGCTAGGTGCCCGTTTTGGTTGAGGAAATGAAGTGTTGCATATAGCGTGCTGTCCTTCTGTAGTCTTTCAGGTGTCAAAAAAAGGAGCGCGGGCCTCAAGTCGCTGCGCAGTCGGGCATTGATAGCTTGTGAGTTTGATCCAGGAGTGAGTTCGACGGCATCAACGCCCAGGGCGATGAGACCTCTGGCCTGATCCCGGATGAGGGAGAGAAGGGGGGCGACAACGATGGTGACGAAGGCGTGATGTGTTTGCTCGTTCTGTAATATTGCTACCAATTGGTAACAAAGACTTTTGCCGCCACCCGTAGGCATGAGAATGAACGTGTCACGACCTGCCATGGTCGCGGCGATGGCCTCGAGTTGGTTCTCGCGAAATTTATCTATTCCGAAAACTCGCGTGAGGACCTCTTCATATTGAGCTCGCTGGTCGTCGCTTATCACAGCTGGTGCAGTGTCCTCAACCCCAAGATCTAGGGTGAAATCCCTGAAGGTATTCCACATGGCGTCGTCATCCGAGTTCTAAGTAAATTGGTATCAGTAGCTGTATTGTAGCTATGATTTGACGTCGGAACTCGCGGGCTCACCAAAAATATAGGCATTGGTGACGACAATTCACGCGCCGGTAAAGTTGAGGATGGGTTCGAGGCGATAGCGGCTCCACAGCTCTACTTCGCGTGTAGTACGAGTTCCTACGAGATTAAAGGGTCGGATTCGAATCACTGCCAGGATTCACGAGAATGCGTTCAGGATAAACAAGTCATATTTCTCATGGCCTGGCAGATGGTATTCCTTGATCAACTTGGAAGTCCGGTGAAACCCCTCGGTGTTGCAGATGAGGAGGCGCTCGAGCTCCTCGCGCGATTTCTGGTTTAAACATGAAGGGGAGATGGGCAAACAAATTTTGAGGTGTACCGAGACAAGGTCGCGGTGGTTATCTGCCATCTCGCCCTCGCTATCGGGACTCTTGTCACGCCTCAAGCGTTTCAGCTCGGGCTGCTCATCGAGTGGATGAGCAGAGCCGTGTCGTTTCGCTGCACATGAGAGTGGATGAGGCAGGGTCGGCAGAGGCTTGGAATGCATTCAAATTGACTGGAGGTAATCAGAGATGGCGGAAACAAGGAAGTCTGAAAGTTGTTACTGCTTGGCTGGGCCCTCTTTAGTGTGGCCGCGGCTCGGCTTGGCTCGGCTGAGCCCTCTCGAACCTGGATGCTTCTTGCTCGCAGACGGCTTGCTCTCCGTCTCCTCAGAGGTCATGTACGGGCCTATCCTGGAACCGAGGGGCCCAACCACGCTATTCTCAACATGTTAAAAAGCAGTAGGTCCGTTCAAATCCTCTGACGAACGCCCGATCTCACTGATGTCCCAAAAAAGACAAGGAGGAGGAGGCACAGAGCGCGAACAAGAACCCTTACAAAATACGCGCTTTCACAAGTGCTATCAATGTTATCAGCCAGCTCGACCACCCGATTCAGTCTGCGGCCGAAGCTAAAGCAGTAAGTCCAATGTACCCTAATTCTGCCCTGTCGCTCACATTCTTGCCAGCTGAAAGGTGTTGGCCCAGGTATATTCCGACGAATACAGGAGTTCTTCGAGGCGTCGGGTCTTACACGTGCGTGCCATATGTGCCATACAAGCCGTGTTCTCATTGTTCACAGCCGTGGTGGACCCTACCGTAGTGGACCAATTGAAGCGCAAGAGAATTGCTTGCGCGGAGCTAGAGAAGATAACTGGAATAGGGTGCGTCGACATGCTCATCTTGTGTTCAGTCTCGACGGTGATTTCAGGCCGGTCAAGGCAGGCGAGCTCGTCGCTGCTGGATGCATGAACTTGGAACAGCTGCGAACGCCAGAATACATGGCCATGTTGTCACCCAACCAGCGCATCGGCGTGCTCTACTTTCGCCACTTCGATCGACGCGTCTCCCGCGGTGAAGCAGAAACGGTCGCCGTAAGCCTGCACCCCGCTCTGCGGCATCGAGACTTGACAAGGACCGCAGCAATTCATTCGCGACGCCCTTCCCTCGAAATACGAAATCGTCATTGGGGGCAGCTAGTGCGTCTACCTGTCCCTCCAATTCTGCGTGCTTGACTTTATACTCCCCAGCCGGCGTGGCGCCCCCAGCTCCTCTGACATCGACCTGATCCTCCTCCACCCAGAGCACGTCCACGTCCCCGTGCCGACAGGGCCCCCATCAAAGATCAGCAACACCCCCTCTCGAAAACGGAACGGCGCGCTTCCCGCGTCCTTACTACAAGCTGAGGTCGTCCCATCGCTACAGGCCCGCGGCCTCCTTGCCGCAGAGATCTCTAGCGGTGCCCTCAAGTGGCAGGGCATTGTCCTCGTGCCAGACTCCGATGCGGACGCGCCGAGCACCCAGATGGATCAGATCGCCGTGCGCCAGCGGCGCCTGGGCGCGATCGAGCGCGGGGAGGGCGCATACCGCCGCATGGACCTCAAGTGACACAATCCTTCGTCCCTCTTCCCATAAGTGCTGACTCGTGCCCCATAGCCTCGTTGCTCAAAAGTCGCGCGGCGCTGCTCTCCTCGCACTAACGGGCGACACCGAGTTCAATCGTGACCTTCGCATACGCGCCTCACGATTGGGAATGCACCTCAACGAGTTTGGGTTGTGGCGCTGGAACGAGAAAACGGACGAGGATTCGGAGGAAGAATACAAGTTCCGGGCCATGGTGCGCGGGGAAATAGAGCCTGAAGAGGTGCCCGAGGCGCCGGACGATGAATGCGGGTTCTGGGAGCTGGTGCACGGGGAAACAGAGGAAGAGCTGATGCGCGAGCTGGGCATGGACTACGTCGAGCCCATCAAGCGCAACTTTGCGCTTGTACTTGGCAAGGGACCCCTTCGGGGGAGAAGGTAGCAATCGAGAAATAGAAAACATAAAACAATTGAAAATATGAATACCCAACATCAATGCAGGCCTCAGCGCTCAGCACCGGACCACCTTGCGCAAACCAGCACCTTGCCCCGATCCCGCAGAACCGGGGAGGAGAGGGAGCTATATACTTTTGACCTTGCCGTGGCCCATACGGGCGCCAGTGTCATCCGTAACATTCAACTGTTCAGGCTGAAAATAGGCCGCCGCGAGCAATGGAAGTTGGCGCCTAGCGAATTCCGCTCAGTAACGTTGACCTGATCTCATTGTCAAAAGATTGAGGCATTAGAACTCGCAGATTGAATTAAGACCTTGGAAAATGTATCCGAACTTCAAGTTGACCCGAACACTGGCACACAAACATTTATTGAATGAAATAGAAGTAGCCGGCGAGTCTTTCTACAGCTTGGTCTTGAATCCCATCGGACACTGACCTGACACGTTCGCAGGGGTCACCGGGGTGTTGTTCGTGGAACCCGCTTTATCATCCTCGATAGGGCCCATTTGACGGAACATATCCAGGGGATCGAACCACGTCTCAACTTTCTGCAGCTGGAGCTTGTCGTTCACTCCGGCGATGGTGACACCTTCGATCTCGAGCACCCTGCCGTGCGCCGGAATCTGTACCCGCTCGCCCTTGCTGCGCACGATAAATCAGCATTGTTCGCCCAAGAGATTGTAGCATATGTACTCGTTGAAGCCCTCGTAGTTGTTCTTCATCTCGCCCCAGTGGCGCCAGCGGAACGCGACCTGCGGCGGGCCGCTGTACACCTCGAGCACCTCCCACGCGAAAGTGGGCATCATGCTCTTGAACGTGATGTGGCTCGACGCAAAGTCGGAGTGCTCCGGGCTGTAGTACGCGTTCGCGGCGATGATCGCGTTGTACGTGCCGACCTTGAGCATATGCGCGCCCGACGTTGCAGGCCCGCCGTTCACCGCGAAGGTATAGTGAGTGTGGTCGATCGTGCGCCATTCGGCGAGGTTGAGCTTGTAGGAGGCCTCGATCTCCCAGTTTTTGACGAGGTTCTCGACGAGGAAGATCAGGCTTCCGGGCGCGTGGCTCATTTTCTTGGCTGGGCGAGGTGGGGAGAGAGTCGGAGGCCAAGTGGTGGGTCACTCACTTCGCTCATAGTCGGCACGCGTACGGGTGTAGTCGGGCACCCTTCTGTGCCGCCATTTCGCGCGGTCCTTCAGGACGGCGTTTGGGTCAAGGACGTAGTCGGGAAGGCCGGCGTTAGTTGGGTCGGACATGCTGGGGAGAACCAACATAACCAGAAAGATAACGCTTTATACTGTGCCGCGGTTACGAGACGCGCCGATTCGTACTTATCACGCCTCCGCCACATCGTGTGCTATAAAGCCGATATAGTCGGGGCACGCCCATTGGGACTTGAGCAGCTGGATCCCGGGTCCGCATAATGAGGGGCGGCGGCGGGGGAAAGGGAAGCCGGCTGAGCTGGACTACAGGGATAACTCGCTAACGAAGTCAGAGCCGCCCGCGAAGCGCCCATCCCGCAGGCGCGATATCTTGCTGTAAGCCGAAAGCTTGAGCGCTAGTATTTCCAGCAGAGACGGGTTGTTATTTCTCCAGCTCCGTGCTGGTTTTCGGGCGGCCGACTCATACTTGGCGCCAGGGCAGCACGGGAGCTCGCTTGCAAATGCGCCGCCACATGAGGGTCCCTGAGTTCGCGGGAGCGCTTGCAAAGTGCAGGAAGGAGGACTGTCCGACTGGGAGTAGACTGGAAGGATTGGCATGGGCTTGCTATCAAGGGCAGAGCGAAGGCTCTCCAAGCCGGCCCGGCCTGACATAGTGATGCGGGGGTGCACGATGACTCCGACCACAGCCTGCTTGCAGCCTGCGTTTCTTTCCCTCTATATACTTTCCCTCTACAATACACCCACCGACCTATGGCCCATCTCACGAAGCCAGCCACGTATGATATCAAGGACTCCAACATCGCCCTGCTAGGCTCCGACGTAAGCTTTCAGTGATCATCCTCCCTGCCTCCGAGTCGCTGTCCTCAAGTCGGTCGCAGCTCGAGAAACGCGTTCGGGAAGCAGCTGGAGACAAGGAGGCAGCCTGGGAGGGCGCTGGGACCGCTGTTGGCATCCAGATCTGGCGCGTAGAGAAGTTCACGATCGTAGTATGGCCAAAGGAGAAGCTGGGCTCCTTTTACGACGGTGACTCGTACATCGTGCTCAACGTGGGTCGCATCAAGTATCTTTGTAATGTCTGCTCATCCTGGTGCAGACTTTCAAGAAAACACCGGAAGCAGAGTCGCTGTCGTACGATCTGCACTTTTGGTTAGGCGAGAACACATCCCAGGATGAGGCTGGCACCGCCGCGTACAAGACTGTAGAGCTGGATGACCGTGAGTGCAGCGACGACCGGAAGAGGCTACTCACCACAGTCCGTTCCCAGATCTCCATGGAGCACCAATCCAATATCGCGAAGTTCAAGGCTTCGAGTCGACTCGATTCCTCTCATACTTCCCGCACTTCCATTCCCTGCGCGGCGGCGTCGCAACGGGCTTCCAACACGTTACCGACCCGCCCCCGCTCGACCTGCACAAATTATACCTCATCCAGCTCGCCAAGACGGGTCATCACAGCAACCTGGTCGTGCGCGAGGTCCGCGCAGTCGCAGAGAGCATCATCGAGGGCGACGTCTACGTGCTGGACAAGGGTACCCATGTCCTGCAGTTCAACACTCGTATGAGTGCCGGAAAGGAGAAGTTCATGGCCGCCGAGTTCGCGCAGAGCCTCGTTGCCCCGCGCCAGGGGCACTGCGACATCAAAGTCTTCGACGAGGGCGCTGCCGGCTCGAGTGCGTTCCTCACCGAATTCGGCGAGAATGTGAAGGTCGCGCCCGCACGCGCGGCTGCGACGGGTGCTGGGGACCCCAAACTGTTCCGTCTCTCTGACGCAAGCGGGCAAGTCACCTTCACTCCTGTCGACCCGCCCGCGCGTGGCTCGCTCCAGTCCGCCGACGCGTTTCTCCTCGATGCGGGGCACGCGGTCTACGTGTGGCTCGGGAAGGACGCGTCGCTGGCCGAGAAGCGGCTTGCACCACAGTACGCGCAGCGCTATCTTTACGAGAGCGGCGCGGGGACGGCGCACGGCGCTGCGACCCTAATCGTGAAACTGCGCGAGGGCTATGAGAGCGAGGCCTTTTGGGCCGCGTTTGAGGCGTGAAGTTGGAAATGTAATATCATTATTACACAAATCGTACTCATAAGTACCCTGTATCTTGTGAGTCACTTGCTCAATGTATCTGAAAGCAGAAATGACTCGTCCATCAGGACATCATGAAGTGGTTTACAAAAATCATGTCGCTCTTTTCCGAGGTCTTTTCCTAATGGAATGCAAAGCAGGACGGTATGTCTGGAAAGCGAATTTTGAGCCCCTGGGATGTCTACTACCGAACGCAAGCCTCTCCTCTTCGTGAGTGTATTCCCGGACACCATTGGTCGCGTGCATGATTAGCTCCCCTTCCGAGTCAATCCAGCTACTAAGTGACTCTGTGCGAAGATTGAGTCTTCATGACCGTCGGAGGCGACCATGTATAAGCCCACAGCCTCCAACATTCGCTGACTCAAAAGTCTTCCAACCGGTTCTTTGACCCATTCAGATTCTCTCTCGACTTCGAAGACATCATGCCCGACTTTGCCGCGCTCTTCCGCCCGACTCTTCTACTAGCTCCTTCGCTCCGACACCGTCAATTACCACGATTCACAAGACGTCCCCTGACGCGCAAACACCTGAAGCGCGTCTTCTCACCGTCTCACCGCACCCCCCCAGACCTACACGATATAAAACAGTAGCTCTCCAACTCGCTAGCGCCCCGCGATCGCTCCTGCTCAGTTTCCTCGCCCTCGATTTGGACTGTTTTTGTTTCGGCCGACCTGCCGAAGCTCGGCATCAATAGTTTCTCACGGTTCAAATTTTAAAGAACGAAAACATTGCTTTACTGGACGCTAATAAACAACCTCCTACATAACACACCCATACGAACTAGCGCGTTATTACTCTAGCTGTGGGCATTTCACATGGTCAGCTTCCTGTGATACTAAGGCTCTGAATCAAATCGATGGCACATACAGCATAAACCAGCTCCCGCAGCAATTTGTCGATAGCAAGCCGCTTCCCGACTAAGCCCCAATGATCAGACAGGATCAGCCAGGACTACGATCCTGGTATCTACAACGCTGCGTCTAGGGCCTAGGTCACCCAACAGAGGGGATAGCGCGAAGAGGCTGCGATATTCGAGCGTCTTGAGAGCTGAAAGAACTTCGGTGACAGATTCTGGCGTGTTGTGTTGAATCCGGCCTATGAATTGGCTGCCGAGTTGAAGCTCCGATGTGTTTCGTCGGCAGACCTCAACTTTGACTTGATTTTGCGACATCCCGAGACTGCAGTTTCCGAGAGGCACGGTTTATTTCTACCAGTCAACTATATTCATCTGATCTGAGCTGTACCCTCGTACTTTGGGCAATTCAGGCCCATTTGTTACGTAGAAATTGAAAGGAACGTTTTGGGTGCGCGCGGCTTCAATAGCTCCTTCCATAAACTGAAGTAATGGACAAGTCATCAGGCGGTGAGGGAAGTATGCTTCCTGGACGTGCTACGATTAGTGAGATACTGGCCACCGCAATGCACGGGCGAACCTTCAGACACGACACCGCAAGCCGTCGCCGTTCATCCGGACCGCCTGCTTGCAAGGTATTGTTATATGCACTGTCCACTTTTTCTCCTTCGAATTCAGTCGAGTACTTCGCAATCAACGCTTTGCGAGATGGACTAGTTTGCAGCTTTGTGTCCTGTATGTACTTGCGCACATCGAATACGAGTCTTCCAGCTAACATGGGAGTGTGTTTCCAACTGCGGTCAAACGAAACTGCTACAGCCTCTTCGCCTGAATGGAAGCATTTTGGGAGCAGAGTAATCAACCGAAAGCTCTGCTTACCGTCGAGCCTTCCGAGTATAGAGAACTCTGATAATCCGAGCTGCTTGGCACGCAGGATGAGGTACGGGAGCCCAAAGCGCGCTATATTGTCGCCAGTGATCACGTCTGGGTCGCTCTTCATCAGAAATTCTTTCCATCCAAGAAGTAAGGACGTTTCATCCTCGTGTTCGTATATCTCTGCCCCGACAATGGGGGAACAAGTTCCGAGCGTAAATATTGCGCGCAGGTACGGCTCGAGCTGCCCTGAGATCACAATGTCTCAAAGCACACAGTGTGTCGTAATGTTACCCACCTTTTCGGGTTAGCATAACAGCAATTTGGATTACCGCATCTTTGTCGTATAGTGGAGAATTGTTATCGTCCGAGAACGCAGTTTTGACGCTGAAGCTAAAAATTATCCATGCAGTGTTCTCTTGTTTGCCGAGGCAGAAGAGGTCGTTGTATCTGGGATGCAGGGGATTATATTTTGTGCCCACGATTGAGGCACTGATTCATAGCTGACCGCGCAGTATATTCGAGTTGTGAAGAAGATATTTTCTGAGCTGCTGGAAGTTCCTGATAATTTCCTGCCGGGATTGCTACGCCAAACATGGGCTTCAACTACGCCACGGTAAGCTCGGTTCGAAAAGATCGGCTGCTCAAAAATACCCTGCAGTCGTGCATAAAGCCCAACATGTTATTCACTGGACTCTCGTCGATACCATGGGCCTTCGTGAAATAATAGTCATGTAACTTGAGCCTCCTAGAGCAAAGGAGACGTGAGAGCGTTGTCAGCCAGAATGCAGGAATAAAAATGCCAATCTTATCTCGGATTTTGTCAAGGCTTCGCATCCCTGTTGCGGTGATCTTCAATATGTCCACGGGCTGTCCGCTGGGATACATAATGGCTTCCAGGAGCTCAGTGCTCCACACGCCATTACCTCCGAGTTCAGTCTAGAAGAAAAGCAATGAGGTGAGCTCGAGCCTCTGAATCAACATCGTGCATCTCACATTTAGAAGGTTGAACAGGTCATCCACATCATCATTTTGGAACCGTGTAGGGGGGAAGTGGAACATGTACGGGAAATACTCCCCGACGTGGACAAGAACTCTATGACCCGCCTGGTAGTCGTCAATGATCCCGGCCTCGTACTTTCCTAAATGGTTTATCACCGTTGTTATTCCGTATAGTAGCATAACGTCTGGATCCTTAGGGTGCGGGTGTATGTCCATGAACTGGACGGCTTGTGACACCCGTTAGTCCAGGATGTACTATGTACGAGTTGGTACCGATGTTTCATTCACCGAGATAGTTGCTCGTATCGAGAGAAGCGAGAGGTTCGCTTGTTTTGGCTTCACTCAATTGGTCAGTACGTTGCCGATTCCTGCATTCGGCGTACCATTGTGTGGCATGTTTCGGAGAGCATCGACAAAACAACTGGTAGGAGGCAGGGCAGCCCCATAGGTTTCATTTGAGCTAGAGCTGATCGGCTCTTTTGGCATCGTTTTCGAGTGAGATTTGGGTGCTCATGGACGGTGTGCGAAGATATCAAAGCTTAGGAGAAGTTGAACATACACAAAACACAACATAACACGGAACGTATCGGATCAAATGTCGGGCGGTCCACCGGGCCGATGATGCTGGAGGGCCGCCTGTTCACCTTCGTTGCATCTTCGCTCATGTTGCCAGCCGATGCTCCCGAAAACGCTCAACGAGCCGCTCTATACTACCAACGATTTCCGAACTGCGGTTCACCCACATGTTCAGAGACTATCCTCACAGCAGTCATCGGGAACGGCACGCCCGACAAGGTTGCGCCGCCGGACCTGCCAGCGAGAAGGGTTGCAAAGCCTGAGCGAGCACCTTTCCAACCCCTGGGATGGCAGTGTCTTGCTTGACTATCTGATCACTGAGCCAATCCACTCCGGCGCATTTTTCGTCGAAATGTCCTCTGACTCCGTATTTGTGAGTTGTACTGTCAATGAAACAAGATACCACACCGGGGACCGTCCTGGGTTGTCCCAAATTGTCCATTTCAGGTCACTTAACTGCCTCTGAGAAGCATTTCATTGCGACTTCCGTGACGAGTATATTGCCTACGCGCGCCCCGACTCAGCAGCGTGCGCGCCTTTGGCATCTCGCTCGGCTCGTAACGGTACAAGGACGTGGAGGGGTACGATACAAGATGCCGTCGTGTTGAGTGAAATCCGAGATGATTATGAATTTATGATAATACAGGTACAACACAGCGATAGATGGTACAGAGCGAAAGAATGATACATAAATCTACATGGGTCACTAGCCTAGACTCGAAGCAGTCACGTTTTCCGCAAACACGGAATTGATGACAGTCGATCAATCCGCGAGCGGAAAAGAGACTGGAGCATAATCACCGGCGGCTAGTACGGTCGACGTTAGCCGAGGTAATTGTTTTGACTTAGAGAAATTTTCGAGTTGGCCGCAAATTCGAACTCTCTCAATCGACAATCTGAAGAGACAGTTCTCCTCAGATTCCATTAAAGTGTCTATTCTATCCATATCATGCTATACTAGTCTGTAAAGAGGATCCTGGAACACAAATAAGTTGAGAAACTCTCCGCATGTGACATACGCCAGGCTAATGGTTTTGCATCCATCATGATGGATTATCCCCGGTTATCCGCCCACCCAGAGTTCCTCACAGTAAATGCAGCGTAGCAGAGTCTTGTCACTTGGGAGTGCCCCAGAAACAACAGAATAGATACCTCGAATGATTTGGAATAGAACTGTCTCTTCAGAAATCTGATTCAAGAAGTTTGAATTTTCCGCGAACGCGAAATTTCTCTCTAAGTCAAAACAATGACCTCGGCTAAGCTCGACCGTACTAGCTGCCGGTTATTATCTTCCAGCCGCTTCGCCCGACAACTTTGATCGACTGTCATCAAATTCGTGTTTTTGGGCGTGCGGCTGTGTTCGAGCCTATCACTAGCCGGAGCACATCAGACAGTCCTCTTTGTTCTCCAGCGCGCAGTACATCTTCGCCTCCTCCAGTTCGCGGTCCTTCAGCTTTTGTAGCGCCGCGGCGAAGTCAGGGTCCTCTAGCGCCATCTTCGCAAGCATGTCCTCCGCCTCCGCCTCCGGCTTCGCTGACGGCGCAATGACGGCGACGGGCGCAGAGGAGAACCGCAGAGGCTCAGGAGAGACAGACTCTTGTTTGATCGTGATAACTCGCTCCCGCGTTTTCGGTGGTGTGGCGGGCGCAGACGAGGACGAGGACGCAGGCGACGCAAGACCGGTGTTGGACACGAGGGCAGGAACAGCGCTGGCGGCGGGCGCAGCCGCAACCTTCAGGGCCGCCTTAGCCTTGAGCGCGTTCGCATTCTGCACTTTGACGTCGTTCAGGACGCTCTGGTCGACCGTGAACTGGATCGCCTGCGCGGCGGGCTGCGTGCGTAGGTAGTACATCCCAGTCTTCAGCCCGCGCTTCCACCCGTAGAAGTGCATGCTCGTCAGCTGGCCCATCGTCGGCGCGGACAGGTGCACGTTGAGGCTCTGGCTCTGGCAGATGAACGCGCCGCGGTCCGCCGCGAGCTCGAGGATCCGCTTCTGGCTGATCTCCCAAACGGTCTTATAGATCGCCTTGACGTCGTCGGGGATCGTGGGGATGTTCTGCACCGAGCCGCGGTGCGCGATGAGCATGTTCTTCATGTTGTCGTCCCACAGCCCGAGGTCGACAAGCTCGCGCAGCAGCCACGGGCACACGACCTGGAACTCGCCAGACAGCACACGGCGCGTGTAGATGTTGCTCGTGTACGGCTCGAAGCACTCGTTGTTCCCGAGGATCTGGCTCGTCGACGCGGTCGGCATGGGCGCTGTGAGAAGCGAGTTGCGCAGCCCGGTCTTCGCGATCTTGGCCTTGAGCGTGTCCCAGTCCCACAGCGAGCTCGGCGTGACGCCCCACATGTCGTACTGCAGCTCACCCAGCGACGCGGGACTGCCCTGGTACGTCTCGTACGGGCCGTCGCGCTCGGCGAGCTCCGCGCTGGCCTCGAGTGCGCCGTGGTAGATCGTCTCGAAGATCTGCTGGTTGAGCTCCTTGGCGGCGGGCGACTCGAACGGCATGCGCAGGGCGAGGAACACATCCGCAAGACCCTGGACCCCGACGCCGATGGGCCGGTGCCGCATGTTTGAGCGGCGCGTCTCGGGGATGGGGTAGTAGTTGACGTCGATGATGCGGTTCAGGTTGTAGGCGACGACCTTCGTGATGTCGTGCAGGCGCTGGAAGTCGTATTTGCCATGGGAAATGAAGCTCGGGAGGGCGATTGAAGCGAGATTGCAAACGGCTGTCTCGTCGGGGGAGGAGTATTCGATGATCTCCGTGCAGAGGTTCGACGACTTGATTGTCCCCAAGTTCTTCTGGTTTGACTTCGCTGATGGACGATAAGCCTCGTGAGTTAGGACAAGACGACGACGCTCACAGTTCGCAGCATCCTTGTACAGCATGAACGGTCCGCCCGTCTCCACCTGCGCCTCGAGGATCGCATACCACAGCTTCTGCGCGGGGATAGTCTTGCGGGCTCGGCCCTCCTTCTCGTACTTTTCATACAGGGCCTCGAACTCGGCGCTGTGGACCTCGTGCAGACCCGGGGCCTCGTTAGGGCAGAACAACGACCACTCTCCGTTAGCTTCGACGCGCTTCATGCTGGGGCGAAGGTTAGCCTCTTGGGTGCTCGACAGCGCAGTCCACTCACAAGAGGTCGGGGATCCAAAGCGCGAGGAAGAGGTCCCGGGCGCGCATCTGCTCCTTACCGTGGTTCTTGCGCAGATCAATGAACTCGAAAATGTCGGCGTGCCATGGCTCCAGGTAGATGGCGAACGCGCCCGGCCGCTTGTTTCCGCCCTGATCGACGTACCGCGCCGTCGCGTCGTACGCGCGCAGCATGGGTACGATGCCGTTGGAGTAGCCATTCGTCCCGGAGATGTACGATCTACGGACGCATCAATACAAGGCAGCTGAGGTCAACGCAGAGAAGACACACCCGGTAGCACGAATGTTGTGAATGCTCAAGCCAATGCCACCAGCGCTCTTGCTGATCATCGCACAGTTCTTGAGCGTGTCATAGATGCCCTCGATAGAGTCCTCCTTCATGCAGATGAGGAAGCACGAGCTCAGCTGTGCTTGCGGCGTGCCGGCGTTGAAGAGGGTTGGAGTGGCATGGGTGAAGTACCGCTCGGACATGAGGTTATACGTCTCGAGGACGCGGTCGAGGTCGGAGCCGTGAATACCGACGGCGACGCGCATGATGAGGTGCTGAGGCCGCTCCACGACACGGCCTTCCAGACGCAGGAGGTATGAACGCTCGAGCGTTTTGAATCCGAAACTAAGAAAGTCAGCATGCGAGTGGCACCCAAATGAGAGACGAACTAGTTGTAGCTGAAGTCGCGGTTGTAGATGATGGCAGCATCGAGGGTGGCGGCATTGGCAGTGACGACGTCGTATGTCGCCTTTGCGATGAGCGACGCCGGCTTCCCGGTCTTGGGATTGACTGTTCGATGTTTGGGCATGTGAGACTACGATGTAGATGTGCGCGTACCATAGTGGTAGAGGTCAGAGATGACCTGCGAGAAGCTCTTCTTCGTCTCCTTGTGCAGGTTCGAGATGGCGATCCGAGCGGCGAGAATCGCGTAGTCGGGGTGCTTGGTGGTGAGGTAGGCGGCAGTCTCGGCAGCGAGGTTCTGGAGAGGGTGAGAAGGAGCGAAAAACATGGAATGCGAGACACGCACATCTAGCTCCATCGTGGTAATGCCGTTGTAGACGCCAGCAACGACCTTCTGAGTGACCCTAGGCCAAAGTCAGAGGGTGCAACGCGCATCGCATGAGACGCACTCTATCGGGTTCACATAGTTTTGGTCGAGCCCGTAGATGAGCTTCTCGATCCGCGTGGTGATCTGGGAGCAGCGTCAATACTCGGGACGAGCGACGCGACAACGCGACGCGGCGACCCACCTTGTCAAAGAAGACACGCTCCTTGCGTCTGTCGAGAGATAAGAGTCAATAAGGCGCGGTATTGCGCGTCGAGCGCGTCGTGGTCCACATACCCATCTGCGAAGAAAAGACGCGTCGGTGAGCCCAGGATGTGTCAGGACGAGGCATGATGCTTACCTCGTTTGTACACGAAAGCCATCGGGAAAGTGACAGCGTGAGGGAGGGGGACTGGGCGGAGGGCGGGGGAGATGGGGGTGGAAAGCAAGAGTGGGTGGCCAAGAAAAGATGCGTGACGGATTGACTAATATCGCGGGCACAGCCACATCAGCCGTTAAACGAACCTCTTAAGTTATGTTTCCTCTTGGCTCCATATACGATTCCTTCCAAAAGCATTGGGGAGACCTGAAGATATACACCAGCAGCTGCACAGCAGCTTTGACGCGTTCAAGCTCAGGGAGACTCATACAAACGCGTCGTCTTTCCTAGAATCAACAACACTCGCGTTGCTTATGTTTGTGGACGTGTTTGATGACCATTGACTTGGAAGGATGGAGATTCTTCATCGAAAAAAAAACACACAGGAACTACGGGGCGCCCTGGTCCAGTTTGAACGCAAGCCTTTTTGGATTTCAGGGCCCCGCCAGGTCGTTCTTCCTGGGGTCTGCGACTTCCCTTCTTCAGTATGGTCTCGGGGATCTATATCATGGGTGAAGGACAGAATCTCGACGAATTTTGCGGCATTCAATCTAGAAGACATGATGAAGCGGAGGGATATCACCCGAGCGTGCTGAAACCAGTACCCCTGGAGAGTTTTTACACCGAAAAAAGGTTTGAGGCCATGACATCTCAAGAAATTCAAGATTAAGTCGTACAATCTGGGTTGCCTCAGAGAAGCGCGCGGTGAGTTCTGCGAGCAAGGGCCTGTGCTCGTTGAAAAAAAGGCCTTCACTCATTTGCCAGAGCGTACTAGTAGAACGATCGAGCCTCGCCAGACTTTGCCTCGGAGTGTGATTAGAGCTGGAGATCGAGTACATACTAGGCTCGAAGCAGCCGTATGGCTGATGGAAAGAGCACCATGAATTCCCCCCCAGATCAAAGAATAAACAACTCAGCTTGTAGCCTGTGAGCCGCTGTGAGCTAGAGTGATGAATATTCGATGAATATCGATGAGTGATCATGACGGGGAGTCGAGACGAGAGTCGGCTTCGGCATTTCGGCGCATGGCCATCCCGCGTTGTGTGGCCGAGTTTACGCGCCTCGCCTGGATGCCTCGCTCCCGACCATCGCAGTTCGATGTCGCACCCCAACAACCCTGAATATGCCGACCCCGTAATTCGCGCACCGTCGCCCGCAAGCTCCGTGGGCAGCGTTCACGCTCCAGACCAAACCGCCTCATCCGACAGCGAGTCCGTTCTCTCTCAGCCTGCATTCGAGCGCAAGTGGGCCGACCGCCTCGACCTCCGGCGCGCAACCCGCGAGGAGGAGCTCGCCGACGCCGAACCGCTTATTCTGCGTCCGTCGACTGCAATGGAGGAGCGCGGTGCGTTACCCTTCTACTCGCCAGGTACCCAATTGACTGAAATTTCAGTCCTGAGCGACCGAATCGTGCGGAATCTCCGTCACAAGGTCGAGGAGCTGGAGGAGAACGAGCTCTTTGAGCAGACGATGCTGCGCGGCTCCCAAGCCGGTATGGAAGAGCAGACCGTCCCGAGCGACATCGACGCACTTATGCGCGGCATGATGGGAACTCCGGGTCCCGCAGACGCGACGATCACCAACGGCCCGTGGACGCAGAACGCGCTGCGCGAGAGCGGGGGGACCAGTAGCGTGATCACAGCCCCAAAACGCTCGAAGGGCAAGGCCAGGAGCCGCAAGTGATTTGCTGCTTTTTGTGTCCTTGCTCGAGCCCTGAACAGATGTAACTATCACCATTGTACTTCAGATCTCTCCTGCAGCTTGTATCATATCATTTGCCTCCACTCCTCTAATGTGACTCTTCCTTTACCTGGGACGAGGCTGTATCACAGGGCAGGTCCTCAAGCCCCATCTTATGTTCAACGGCAGCTCCTTCTGTGAGCTCGAAGTTCGCGGCGACGACCATTGAATCGGGGGTCGGCTCCCCGAGCTTCGAGGTCGCTATCGGTCGTGTTGTCGCCCACCTGCTCTTATGGCCGACTTATCCGGCTAATGTAGATTGGGCTTGATGTGGCATGGGACATTCATCGTTTCCGGTGTGATATGCTGGTCGTTATTATATACAACAAAGTGTGTGGAGTGAATGTACATCCCGGATGGTCGAGAAACGGCACGTTGTCAAATCGGAGAATCACTCCTCGTCTCCCGCCTCGGAAAAATAGTCCGGTAGTGCCTCCTCGACGGTCTTTACGACATCGAGAATGCTCCTCTTCGCCTGGGATGGATTAACGACCATTGCAAGCAAAAAGATAGACGAGGAACGCACCGCCATGCGACAGTCATGGTGCATATACGTTGCGCTCCCCCAGCGCTCGTAGTCCCGTTGCACCTGCTTCAGTCGCCCAAGCACATCAGCGAGGCCCAGCGCCAGCACCGCGTCGCTGCGCGTCTTGTCCTTCCAG
The DNA here is from genome assembly GCA_029282135.1 of Mycena belliarum. Taxonomy (NCBI): domain Eukaryota; kingdom Fungi; phylum Basidiomycota; class Agaricomycetes; order Agaricales; family Mycenaceae; genus Mycena; species Mycena belliarum. The sequence goes on from JARJCN010000058.1 coordinate 95,550, forward strand.
AACTCCAGCCAGCTCTGCGTGCAGCCGTGCTGATGCCACGTCGCGCCGCAAGACGGTGCGTGGTCAAAGGGCGGCGGCGTCGTGCGGAGGCGCTCCCACGTCGCCGTGAGGCGATAGTACCCCGACAGAAGCCGCAGTTGCTGTGCGCGGTTGACGACGAGGCGGCCCTCCTCGTCGACGTCGCCCTCACCCGCCTCCCCACCGTCGGTGTCACCTTGCGCGGGGCCGGCGCTGGAGCCAGCGATGGCCACGGGCGCGGGCTTGCGCGCGATGGGGTCCAGCTTGGCGCGGCGCACGACGACAGCCTTCTGCATGACCTCGAGGTACGCCGCGCCGCGCAGCGCGCGCAGATCGAGCTCGTCTGCGAGCGTCATGGCGAGGTAGGCGTACTGAAGCGACGAGCTCATCAGCTGGCGCAGCAAGATGATCATCGCCGAGAGCAGCTTCTCGTGGTTACACATCTGCGCGAGACGAATGAGACGCGTGAGCTGCGCAGTGCTCTCGATCGGTGCGGTGCCCCCCGACGTTTGGACGGGCGTGTTGGGTGAGAAGGTGTACGAGTTGGGGGGCGGGATGGACGTCAGGATGGGCGAGGGTTTGCGGTTCACGTATTCGTGGATGGCGTCGAGAGACCATGTCTCAAGCGTCTTGAAAGAGTATTTGTTGGCGATTCGGGCAATATCCATGAGCTGCGTGAGGTCGGCGTCGGACGAATAGATGATACGGAGCTCTGGGGGTCTGGAGGCGGGATGAGCGACAAGGTGCGACGGCCAGGGATTTACTCACAGAGCGTACAGGGCCCAGAGAAAGTGGCGAAATTCGGACACAGTGTCTCCCGTCAAGACGATGGGATTATCGTCTGACCGACCCTCGCTTTCGTGGTCACCTTGCGGCAGCGTGAACATGGTCGAGAATGACGAAGTATCTTCATGAAATGTTAGCACATTCCCCAGCACGGGTCGCAGGCGTGCCTTTTGATAGAATGGTCCTGTGCACCTGCTCACACTAGTCAAAGTACGTCGAAATGGATGGTGGCGCCACCCACGTTGAACAGCGTGTTCTGGACTTGGATTATGCAGCTCCCGTCCTCGAGGTAGTATGTATCGTCATGCACGAGGCGCGTGCAGCTCGCCCGAGTCTCAGCGTTGTCAACCGACATAACTTGAAATTTCTCGGGTGACCCAGCGAGCAGTGATTGGCTGTCCGAGCGCTTGCGCTTCAACGTAGACTCGCTTGAAGATCCACCGCTGAAGCTCCCGAAGGTGAAAGAGCTGGGCTCTGGGGGCTGCAGAGCCGACATGCCGATGGAGGAACAAGTTGAAGCGCTGCTTTGGGTCATTCGTCGCTTACATAACGGATCGACGACCAATCGACGAATATTTCATAGCGAGCATCCAGCGAGCACCACCCAACCACGTTGATAAAATGTACATGTATATCAAGAAGATACGATCCAATACTGCGCATCAGCTCGGGTTCCGCCCATTCCTCAAGAACTCGCGGAATGGACGATATATGAATTCTTCGCTCGAGCGCGCCGCATCCAGAGACTCGTCCAGGCATCGCAGCCGAGAGAAGATCTCCAGAGGGAGGTGTGTTTCCTTGGGGAAATGAGCTGACAAGACGACGGAACGATAGGCGGTGGGCACAAACCTTCAAACAATGCACAGCGAGTTTCCGACGCCCGTCGGGACCTCCAAATTGAAGGTCCTCAATCACTGTGAACGCAATTCCTTCTTTGGTCTTGCCAACGAATTCCCGAGCGATGGTGTTGAGGTCGCATTTGGACTTGCGCCCGACCGTGAAGTTTTCTCGGCGCATGGTGCTCTCTAACATATATTGGCGCGTATCGAGCTGCAGCCGGCCCGTCAAGATTGGGGCGTCCTTCAATTTGCGGTGGTTGACGGGTTGTGCAACCGTCTTCGTAGGAACATCTAGGCGATAGAATATATCATTATGATTTACTATGATCATGGCACGAGCTGACCTTTGAGGCGTCCAAGATACGGGAATTCGTGCAGCTGAAGGAATCGCGCTCGGAGGAGAAGTTGAGGGATGTCGAAACATCCAATGTTGTAGCCGACGATTAAATCGGGGTCGGCGTCGATGATAAATTCTCTCCATGCCAGCAACAGGGCATCTTCGGTTTCGTATGACTTGACTTCGGCGCCTGAGATATCGGAACAAGCGCCCAGGGTGAAGATGCATCGCAAATACGGGTCGGATTCGCCTACGGGATTGCTGAATAAATCAACCACAAATATATATCGGGAACGTACCTTTGATTGTCAGCATGTTTCCGATCTGAAGAACGGGGTCCCGCTCGTAACATGGTAGTTGATTGCCCGGTGGCGGAGGGACCACAGTCGAGACGTCGAAACTAAGTATACGTAGCGGGGCGGACTTGTCCCAGTTGCCTTGCGGAGGATGGAATATCATATCCTCATGGCTGACCAGATGAACAAACACCTAGAATCGAGAAATATGCACTTACTCAACGAAGACTTCGATCTGATTGTAAGAAATCATATCGCATGCGTCGATGGCCTCGAAATTGAGTGCAGGGATTTCGATCCAGCTCATGGGGGCGATCTAGGCGCCATATAAGGAACGGGTGTCATCGAGAAAAACGTGAACTAACCTCGTAGTGGAACATGAAATTGTAAAGCGGCTCATAGTCCGGCCTCGGCGGCAGCGTCAAGAGGTTGTTAACATGAACGAGGACCCTCATTCCTTCCTGATTCTTTGTCAGCGATGCACAGACTTCGTGGGCGAGACTTACTTCGGTCACGCCGAAGACGAGAACAGAGGTGGGGTCTTCAGGATGACACTGGATATCGACATATTGGAGGACTAAATCGGGACAAAATAAGGTAAGATCAGATGTCGCGATGTAACAATGGCACAAACCCAAATCTTCGTCGACGGTGATGGTGTTGCTTGGTCCATCCACTACGCTCACTGTAATGAGATACGTGTTTAGACGCGAGCCTGTCGAAAAAAAAGTGTTCTGCCCACCATTGATAGGCATCTCTTTCAGGATATCTGCAAAGGACTGCGAGGGAACTAGCGGTTTGACCCTTTTTACAACTACGTTGTTGTCCTGGGGGTCGGGGGTGGGTGGCCTGGTCCGCTTGCCAGTCAGGGAAGAAGATGCCATTGAATTCTGGGAGCGCGAATGGTCGAGAAAGAGCGGGGGGTGGGAATTTCGCGATTTTAAATACGGGGCAAAGCAAAAAGACCCCGAGCATCCTAGAAATCGACCCGACCGCTAGGACTTTAGTTTCCGTGCGGGAGATACGAGTTTCGAGCGAATGGAGGCCTGAATTGGACTAAAAATCTGGCAATTTCGTGAGCAGAAAACTTGTACCGGATTTGATTCGGGACCGGGGCTTGGATCATCCACAGAGTAGCGCAGTCCCCGGTCGTATACGACAAGCTATAGCCAGGCTATCCAAGAGGATGACCCGAGGCTGCATAGAGGCTACGATTCATTGCTTTCATCTCGGTGTACGGAGCCTAGTATACTTGAAAGTGTGCCAATTTCGACCCAGTTTGCTTTGAACGAGAGCCCGTATAGCCCGCACATAGTTATTGGAAGATCCAAGGCAGCATTCAGCCTTGAGGATGCCGTAGACGCTCGTTCTCCACGACGTGGACGACGAAAAGAACCCGATTTCGCGATGACTCGGATTGGGACGAAATCAAAAAATGTGGTCAAAATAATTTTGTCCGAAAGTAGGTGTCAGGGGTCTTTTGATTTCACGCGACACCAGACACTCGCAGCGTCAGCGAATATGACTGTCGCGGGATACATCTCGTCTCTCAAGCCTCCTTCCTCGATATCAGGTTGTTTACTTTGCAGCGCTTCAAATTTCCCAAAAGAAAAACTTGATTGATACCATTGCGCTGTAAAACGGGGTAAAGCTAGCTAAAGGGTTGTCCGGCGGACACTTTGTCCGCCATCATTCCGTCATTTCGAATACAAAGTTCGTGCTTATCCTTGGCTTATCCTCGCGCTTACCTATCTTCCCTCATTTCCGTTTTGCAGCTGGCAGTGGTACCACATTATACCACTTCCTTAGACTGGGGCGACCAATATCACAAGGAGACGCCTATCCAGGATTGCGACAAGCCACCTCTAGATTGCTAATAAATTACAGTTGTGCTCCCACCAGTGCCACCACAATCTATCGCCCTCCATGCCTTTCGAAACGGTGACGCTCAATGACGGAAACAAGGTGTGTTGCAGGTGTCTCTGTCCGCGAGAGAGTTCAGTAACTTGGACATGCATAGATGCCCAGTATCGCCTTCGGTACTCCCCATTCCCAATTCCCTAGGTTGAACTACTATATCGCGCTGCAGGCACCGGTAGTGTCAACAAGGGCACGGACGTAACGGCGATCTGCCAGCTGGCCATCGACACTGGGTTTTCGCACATTGATACTGCGCAGGGTGGGTCGTTGCGTCCTGCGAGACCACAGTCGCTGACCAAACGTCGCCCGCAGCATACTCGACGGAAGGTGCGGACTTCCTTCGCCTGGGATTCTCCCGCCGCTGAGGCGCACGTAGTCACCGTGGGCCGAGCTATCCGAGAGAGCGGTCTGCCGCGCTCGGACCTGTTCGTCACCTCGAAATATCACCACGGCGAGATACAATTCTCCGTCCGGGCAAGCTTATACCAGGTCAGTTCGCCTTCATCAGCACTTGCGTTGCTGCTAACAATGTTCAGCTTCAATTGCAATACTTGGACCTATACCTAATTCATGGCCCTACCCTTGTTCCCGACCTCGAAGAGGGTTGGAAGCAATTCGAGCGCATCAAGGACGATGGGCTGGCCAAGTCGTCATGCACCAGTGCTCTCCCCGCACGTTCTCATTCCATTTCAGGAGCATCGGTGTCAGCAACTTCAATCTGGAGGAACTACAGACGATCGTCAAGTCGGCGCGTATCCTCCCTGCCGTGAACCAGGTGCGGCACCTGCTCACGCGCTGGGCGTCGCATGCTCTGACATCCATGCAGATCAACTTTAGCCCGTACAACTACGCGCAGAACAAAGACTTACTCGCGTACGCGGCGAAGCACGGGATCGTTATTGAGGGGTATAGCAGTCTAACGTGCGTATGGTCTCACTGACGCCCGCCCCGGAAGCTGAGCTCCCCGGACCTGCAGCCCTATCAGGAGCTATCCTGGCGGTCCCGTGGACGCACCGGTCGCCGCCGCGGCCAAGCGTCTCGGGATCACACCGACGCAGGTTATCCTGCTGTGGGTCCAGAGTAAGGGTGTTGTGATCGTAACGTGAGCCATCCAGGACTCTAGATTTTCTCTCCGCTGACGGGCACATAGCACGAGCTCCAGTAAAGCCCATATGGAAGAATACATGGCAGTCGGCGATCTGCGTACGTCGCTCCCTCCTTGTCTTTATTTCTGAGGCGCTTAGGCTTGCTCACCACAGCTCCTTTGACCGACGAGGAAATCACCGCGATCGACGAAGCTGGTGCCAAAGGGCCCCCGTCTGCGGTTGTCCGGGGCGGGAAGGTCGTGTCCAGGTCGCCCATGGCTGTCGTGGCCACATGCACGACCTTGATTTTTCTAGCGTATCTTTTCATGCGCTGCCACATGTTCATCGCCTTGTGAAGCGGATTCCATATTATACGTATGCAAACAATCTAATCTACATGAATTTTACATTCAGTGAGCACATCAGCACGTTCAGTAATCAAAACACCATGTTAGGCGACCAAGATAGATGAGGGGAAAGTGACATCCAAGAGAGGTGCTACTTTGGAGGAGGAGTAGGCGGACCTGCGAAAATGGTGTCGGCGAAGAAAATACAGAATGGAGATGTCCGTACCGAATAGCCCCGATCGCGCCGGAGGGGTGCTCGGTCCTGGGAGCGGACCCGCAGTGCCAGGTATAGGCTTTGGGGCAATTAGTGGGTTCGCTAGCATCCCGTTAACAAATGGTATCTCAAACAGACAAAAACTAACGCCTCCATTGCGCCCACGAGGGCAAGTTAGGCTTCGGCGGCTCCAGTGGGGGCACGGAGCCGGGGGACGGGGGACGCTGCATCTTGGCCAGAGCCTTCTCCCGCCGCTCCGCCCGCTTGTTAACCACCCGCCATCCTGGACGCGCACCAGCGGGTGCTTCCGGCTCGGGCGGCGCAGGAGGCGCTTCGTCTGGCTGTGTAGGGCAAAGTCTCGGCACTGGCAAGGTTTCACGGGGCAGGCGGGCATACTTTGGGCCTCCACTCCGGGGAGTACTCGCCTCCCGCACCGTGCTTGGATTTGACGCTCATGAGCTCGGCGATCTCGCTGAGAAACACGTCAGCACGCCCCAGCGAGGCAAGCGGGTAGGCTACGCACAACTGGAGGGCTCTGCGCTCATCCCTAAGCTGGCCCACTTCAGCGAGCAGGATTCGAACCTCGCCGGCCAAGGCTTTGCTGAAATCGTTGAGGTATCTGACAAAGACAGCGAGTTTTGTCCAAATTTGACAACGACTTCACAGCGGGGGGACTTGTACGTACTTAGGCGCGCCAGTGTATCCTCCCTTTGACATCACGATAGTTAGCCGGGAACAGATTCAGAGCTGACCTCGAGGTTGTGGCAAGGCGGCGGCCTGCAAACACGACCTGTCACATCTGTCACGCTTATCGATACCATCACGTGCAACCGAACGCGTCCTAAAAATCTTGAAGGAAAATAATCTCAGGGTCTACATAGTTGGACGAGTCAGCCCAAAAAGACAAGGGTGCTTTTTTGCTTTTGGGTGTGCAGGAGAAAGTTTTCATGTAGTTGGACTACGGTCAAGGCTAGTGGGATGACGGCTTTTTGCCCGGGGGATTAAGGGAATGGCTTGGTGGGAGAGCAGTCCGATCCAAATTAGATGCACATCCCTAGGTACAGGTTTTGACGTCTAAAGCTTCCGTATGCAATCATCCTAATGCTGTTTCTATTTGTGCCGCGCAAAAACGTGGACGTGCGCTAGACCTGGGACGCTTTGCAGCCTCTGATACACAATTCCGTTAGCCGCAGCGAAGCAAGCCCCCCCCCATCACTCACCGGAGGGTTGACGAACCACGCTGTTTCCCACTCTTCCTCGACCCACCGACTCCTCACAAAATTGTGAACCGGAAGGCCGGCGAGCCGCACGAGCTCGTCCTCCTCGGCGGTGCCCTTCTCGGACTTGACCATTTTATCCAGCGTCATGCCCCACTCGGCGAGCGCCGGGAGGCACGCAGGGAGGTTGGACGGCGACGGCGGAGGGGACGTGTTCCCCGTGAACCCCCACAGGCCGTCCAGCTCTACCCGCGCGCGAACAGATTCGGCCACGAGCGCCGGGTGGAAAATCGGGATGCGTGTCCAGATGAGGGTGTGCTCGACCTCGGGCGGAACGGAGTATGGCCAGTCATTCTGGATAATGCTGATATACTGTGGCGGGGTCGACTCAGAGAAGTACGCCGGCGCATCCGCAGGGAGCGGAGGCAGCGCTCTCGGGACGGCCAGCTCATCGGTGGAGATCCGCTCAAAAACCGGCGGAGTCGAAATGCCACTGTCCTGGACCGCAGACCCCAAGAGCGACAGTGTATCGGGCTTTCCCCACTGCAGGCGGAAGTTCATGAGGTAGTTGACTGTACAAGTTCATTGGCCTATGGAACTGGAAAGGCCGAATCTTCGCACCGATCGAACCGTACCTCTCCTTGATCCCTATAGCCCACACATCGTAGCGTTTCTGCAGTTTCCGGTCTCGCTTGAGCAGGCCGAGGTCGCCTGAATTGACAAACGTTTTCAGCTGAGTCCAAGTGAATTTGGCGGGGTAGTGGACGAGCAGCTCGTCCCGCGTCGGTAGACCAGTGCCAAGGGGAACAACTGAAGGACCCGAACCATCGCCGCCCATTGCGGAATTGGTGGGGTCGTTGACGGAGTCCGAGTCGAAACGCGGCTCGTCGGTCCGATTATAGCCGAAAAGACCACTCAACTACTACTCGGTGGTTCCTCTTGCGATTAGCATGTCCGATGATGGCTTCCAGAGATATACGTTACCGCTCGTCCTTCGCAGCCAGCGTCTTCGCTAAATAATGTCTATGTATTTCAACGTGGTTTACACACAATCCAACGCCCATCTACGCCGTCTTTCTTTCTGATATGACCAAACCCACTCTCCCGCTCCAACCACCGATCTAGATCAACGTTCGTTCCTCCAGGAATACTGCTGAGGAGTCCCAGAGAGCGTCCTAACCAGCTCCGAGTGTCTATCCGAGGGTCTGCCTGACAGGACAGCTCCCGGTATGCCGCACGCATTACGGTCCACGCCATTTCTCGCGTTTTATTCCGCAGTGAGTCGACGAGATGGAAGAAAGCCTTTCGCCCTAGCTCCAGATCGGATTCTGGCGACAGAGAGAGCGTAGCCACGGGAGTGTCTACTGGATCCTCAGTGACAGGCAAGGCAGACAGCTGCGTCATTCGGTCGAGTTTTGTGTAGTTTCGCGCCCGAATGCAGCCGGCCAGCGAAGTCATCCACACCCGCGCTGGAGAGTCATCGGGGAAGAAGTCTTTTGGCAGGGCAGCGAATTGCGCATGGAACTCCCGTTGCGAAGGATATCCAGCGACCAGATGGTACAACAGGCATACCAGAATCGGTTGTGTGCGATGTGGATGTGGCGCCATTGGGGAGAGTTGGAGATATGATACTAATGCTGGTATAACGGGGCTTATTTGACGTGGAGAGTCGAACAGAACAGACAGGTATAGAGATGTTTCGTAAACTGGACCGATTTGGTTGAACGTTGGATGTCGATCTGCGAAAGGAAACTGACCTTCAAGAGTGAATTTGCCAACTCTTTTCGATGAGATGATTCCCTCTCGCAGTTTTTCTGCGAAGATTAATCGGGCTTGGCACGGTAAGACGAACTCACTGAATAGTATCAGAACATTTTCTTGGGCATCGAGGCGTTGTCGAGCCTCTGATTCGGTCTCCGCAGAATTTCGAGGATGTCTCTCCCACAGGTCGTCGAGCTACGCTCAGATTGAACGCGCGGCCTCAACCAGCGTCTGAAACGAACCTTCCCCTGTATAAATTCCCGGTATTCATCTTGCAAGTCAAAACTTGTCAGCCTTAACGTCGTGTTATACAGCAATGATTATGACAAGATAGATAGCTCACGCATCTCCTTCCTTTTCCAATCCGCTGCTCCTGCTGACAGATGCGACGAGCTCCATCTTCCGCTTCGGCGCCGCAGTCGCAGCGACTGCCGAGACTTGCGGTCTTGCGCGAGATACACGCCGTTTTTCGGAACCACGACCCGGAGATTCCGGACTGCGCCAGTTCGAATTCGCGGACATAATGGGAGTTAAAAGCAAGAGTCCGTTTTTACGTAACGGACGCGTATTATCAGCAACGACAGGGCACAACACATGCAAAGCCCCTGAGCCACCTGCCACTGCCCAGCCATTGTCCGATTCAAATTTCATCGTGATCCCTAGTCTTCCTCCCCTTTTCACTGCTTCACTGCCAACGACGTTAGTAAATCACTCGAAACCACCGCTGAAGCCAAACGTTTAACTGCTGCTCTCAGGTGGCACGCCATTCCGAGATCGACGTTGACATGGACACAAGAAACGAGACTACCCCGTGCCACTCTCTTCCAGCCAAGCCCCGCATCGGAAAATTCACGCTCGAAAACGCATCTTCAGCCGTCGACTTCCTGGTTGCTATTCGGGACATCGTCTTGGGTGCGACTTGATCAATTCATTCCTGAAGGCTGACTCTGAAGACTCATCATATGCGGCAGCCATGAAGCACATGTTCGTCGAGCACAGAATTCTACATAGGCACATCGCCTACAACAACGTCCTCGTTCAAAGCACAGATGACGGGGGTATCAAAGGCCTGGTCGTAGACCTCGACTTTCCGAACCCTGCCGAGGGATCCTCTCATCAGAAAAGCAAAACTAGATTGTGCAATACGGTATGTCCTTATCCGATATCTCCCAGGACTGCTAGGAAACAGCTGAGCTCACAAAATTCTAGTTTCTATTTCAATCCCACCGTGACTTACATGGCTACGGAAAGAGAGGTGTACACAACGCCATTGACGACCTCCAATCCGTGTTCTACACACTTTGCTGGGCATGCTACGGATTCGACCACACCGGCCTCCCCGACAAGTTCCGCCCCCTTTGGATGGAAGACTGGGTAACTGGTCAATTTATATGGTATGCCGAGCCTTTTGGGACCAAGAAACGCGAGCTCCTACTAGGGCCAATGCCTTCGCACGTGAACCGTTACATGGGATGCCACCGCGATATAATCGAGGGCGTTATAGAGGAACAGAAAAAACTCCTGATAAAAAGGTTCTCGGACGACGCCCTATGCTACGACGCGATACTCGAGACCCTACAAGATGGGATAGGAAAACTACAAGGGGAACCTTGCGGGCTCGGAGGCGGGTGCTCTAAGGCGACGACGCCTCCCAGAATTGGCGCGGCTCGCGGGAACCTCAAGCGGCGGTTGTGTGAGGGTGACATCGAGGGTGATTCCAGGCCTAAAAAACGGCCGATGTGCAAATTGACACCTCTGGAAGATAATTATAGCAGATGGTGAAAGCTATAGCGACTTGGTCTCATGTATACCGTTGGAATTATAGCCGAAACTCAAGACACCATAGATAATATTCCGAAAGGATCTTAGACTGTCCCACATTTTCTGTGCTCGTTTAGACAACTCACTAATGGTTCATGTCGGCTGCTCGTCACAATTTATTCTCTTTTTTTATCACGCACAGGCTGAAAAACCAATTGCAAGATTTGATAGATATACGAGCAAAATATGAGTCTTTCCGGGCCCGTGGACTCAAGCACGGTCACGTGTACTTGGTTGAAATTGATGGGATTGCCCAGTCTCCAAGAACAGAGTGCTTGTTCTCTCTGAGTGGCAGAGCGACTTTGAACACAGAACGCGTCTGAGTCGACGAATACCGATTTCAGTGACTCTGGCGGCTGACTCTGATCGAAAAACTTGGTTCCGCATTTTGGTTCAATTCCGCACCAAGACACGGGGGCTATTTATGAAGAGGTTGGCAATGATCCCCTTTCTTTACCTTTCTCTCCCATACCACATCCTCCTTGACTAAAACTTGCCTTTGCTTCTCTCAACAATCTTCTACTGCTTGCCAGTGCTTCTCATCCTCCACACTCTTCCAATACTCTTCAGCCTTTCACGCCTCATACCTTCACTCCGAGCCCTCATTCCCCATCCCCAAAAAAAACCGCCTTTCCCCCATCCACAATGACTTTCTTCAATTCTTCTGGCGCGGGCGCTGGATCGGATTTACCTGCTTTACCGGATCTTACTGGAACCTACATCGACGACGGTTTTCTACAGCTCGTTAAACTATTAGGTCGTGGCACCAACGCCATGGTCTACAGGGCACTCGAGACCACCTCTCCGGAGGACGACCCTACCTACTATGCAATCAAGTGCATGCACAACGACGTGGCCGGATCTCAGCGCGTCTTGGCAATCTGCAACGAATACAACACCCACAAAGCACTCTCGTACCAGCAGGGTGTCACCACAGTACACAAAATTCTCAGGGGTGGGGAGGATGGCCAGTATGCGTTCATAGTCATGGAGGAGGCGCCTAGCACCGTCCACGACGCCATCACGAGCCAGGTGTACGTTCGCGAGCCTGCCCGCGCCCCTGGGGCCATGCTCAACATCCTCGACTCCGTGAGGGGGTGTCACGCCAGGGGGGTCTACCACCGCGACGTCAAGCCCGCGAATCTCCTCTGCAGCGCGCGGGGGACCTCGGTCAAGCTCGCAGACTTCGGGGCGGTGACGCGAGACTCAACGTCGAGCGAGTTCGGGTCTTCCACGTCGCCTTACCGCAGCCCAGGTCCGTCATCCCTCCTTCCATCCACCGTCGATGCTGACCCGCAGCACATCCAGAATCTCTCGACTCGAGCCGCGCCAGCTATTCCAACCGCGACGCCGACCTCTGGGCGGTTTCAATGACGCTCTTCGCGATGGTCACCGGGGACAAGCCGTGGGCGGCCGCTCTTCCTTCCGACGCGGGCTACGCCCTGTACCGCGCAGACGAGGACGCCCACTTCATCGAAACCTTCAATCTCACACCTGCCGCGGCCGCCTTCTTCCGCTGGTGCTTCGCCCCCGAGCCCAGGGACCGACCAACGCTGGACGAAATGAGTTATACGGTGATGACCATCCCGCGCTTCACACGCGCCCACACCGCCATCCTTCCCCGCTCTTCTGCCGCCGCACTCTCGCCGCCGCGCCAAGTCGCACCGGATTATCGTGTCGTCGACCGTCGGATGCAGAACGTTGCTACCCGCCAGCGCCTCCTCAAGAAGATGCGGCGGGCCTAGTTAGAGTGGTGGAACCAAGGGAAAATTCGAAAATCCAGATGCGAAAGGGGAGTTGCGAAGTCGGGGCAGGGGAACGAGGAGTGGATGGTGTACGCGACAATGAGCGGGAGGATTTTTCTGCGGTAGGGTGATTCGGAGATCATGGACTCAGGATACTACAACGTCAAGGGAAACACGAAAAACAGCAGAAACGTACCGTAAAACTAGATAGAAAGGATGGCGGCTTGACGACGTACGAATTAACACTTGACTATAATTCTCTTTCGCCAAGTGTTGCGCAACTTCTACACTGAGACGCGAACGGACGGCCTACTTCAGAGTTGCTGACAGGTCGCGAGTAGGTTCATTTCTGAGACTCATTCGAATTCGGATTTGATTACTGACATATGGATTAGTTGAATTCATCGCACACACCCAGACAGCGTATCCCGCATGCGGTTCTTAGGAGAAATTAGACATATATAACGAGTGGAACATTGAAAACGGACCCATATCAGGGACAGTAGCCAGCCAAAAGGGCACGAGGGTTCCTTTTAGTTTTGAATGGTTGATCAATATCCCAGTACCGATCCTGTTCCGTGTTATCGCAAGCACTGCTCGTCGGTAGTCCAAGTTCTCCCTTAGACTTGAAAAGATAGTAAACTGAGCCATGACTGTCGAACACAAGATTCGGTTCGTTGAAAGAGACCGGCGCATCGCCAACCAAGTGGTATGAGAGGACTGTCAACTTGGAAGAAATGTGAATTGACAAGACTTGAGTTGTGTTCTTGGAATATTGAGAAGTCCAAGGCTCTAGATCTCAAGCATATGAGCTCATGGTTGCTTGAACGGTCCGGGTCCCTATGCCATCGAGGTCTTGCTGACTCGGAATGTCGAGTTCGAGGATGGTTTTCAATGGCTCGGAAGTTGATTTCTTGAGTAGAAAGTACCAGACAATCTTGAACCTAACCCTAACTTGATTCGAATTATGGAGACCGAATCCTATACTATACGACGTCCGAAAACCAGTCGACCAAGTTTTCCTGCACTTCTTTCACCTTATCTTGAGTCGCCTGCAGTGCGATTTGTAGGCACTTCTCGTGGATTTCCCCCGATTCAGACAGATCGATGGCGGGGATATTGCCCTCTGCGAACGCCCGTATGATGCTTTCGGCGAGCATCACTTTCGCTGGGAGATCGGCGCTCTGTACCTTCAAAACCTGCCCCACGAGTCCACCTTCCTTCGTCGTCAGGATAATCTTCCAAAGGGCCGCGAATGCGTTCTTGCATTTGCCCTTCCGTACGCAGGAGTGGTCGTGGGTGAGCCGGGGCGGGCAGGAGGGGAGTTCTTCGCACAACTTGATCAAGTTATAGTGTCCGGATAGAAGACGAATCCGCTGTCGGGCGTTGAGTTGAGGGTCAGAGTCCCAGACATCTCTTCCTTTGAGCATCATGGAGTAGTATGCCAGCCCGAGCAGCGATCGTAGATTCAGTCGTTCCGCTACACCGATGGCAACAGCGACAGCCCTGCCTTCGCCAAGGAGCCGCTTCCACTTTGCGACGGCAGCACCGAGAAGCGCCTTGCAATCGCACAAAATTGAGAGCTCTGTGATTTGCACGAGGTTCTGTACCGAGGGGGAGCCTCCCGCATTGGAATGATATGTCGTCAAAGCGGAAAGGGCCCATATCTCGGTGGACCGGAACTGGTATTTGTGTGCGATTCGAGCGAGGTGAATAAGCTGGAGATCGTTGGCCTGGAGGCTCATAGAATACGCTATTTCCGCTGGCCTTTCGTGAGACGGTAAGGATCGCGAATGGCAACTGGGAGTATATACGCACAGACTGTAGAGTGACCACATGAGAGCGCTGAACTCCTCCGCCTTGTCCCCGTGTAATCGAATGGGATTCTCGTCGCTTTCACCCTCAGAGTTGGTGGCCATCAGGGCGTCTTCCGTGTTCTGCGTGTATGCGTCGAGGGAGAACATGCTGTCGAAGGTGGACTTGTCCTTGATAAGCATAGAGCGGTGGACCTGACGCATCATGAGTCAAGACCCAAGATATAGAAGAGACAGACAAGACTTTGAAGAGAGTGTTTTCGACCTGCAAGACGGTGTTGCCATCCGCGATATAATACGTCGGATCTCTCGTAGGGGCGGCTTCAGGCGAGGATACAGACATCATCTCGGCTCGTTGTTCGGTGTTGTCGCGACCAGCGCGATGTCCTTGAAGCTTGTAGGCCTGAAAGCAATCGTCGTGAATCGGTTGTGGCGCGAGTGTTTGAGTGATGATGTGGCGCGGCTGAGACGACGTGGCTGTGCCGCCTCCCGGCCCGAGCGCACCGCTTTTCCTTGCCTTCCGCCCTTCGACGTTACAAACTTTCAACCCAATTCGACCTCGACTCACTGGCATCTCAATCTGTTTCTATCGAGGGATTTATGTGGAAAGCTTGGAAGCTAAAATATTGGACTACTGCGAGAGCGCAGCAAATTGCGAGAGCCGGACCCTGGACCGCCGAGAAGGTGCCAACTGCTTCTCGAATCAAAATGAATTTGACCTGGACTGGAACGAAGGTCCCGATTTTTTCTTGGGGAGGCAGCCTGAGTCAATTCATCGAGTCTGGATTCATACAGGAGCGTCTAAACTGACTCGGACACTGTCCGAGTCATCATCTTATGACCTCTCATGACCTCTCAACTGTGTCGGCACCGCTTCCTCATAAAAAGGATCATCCAAGCCAAGGAATACATATCTCTTAGGAGCCATTCGCTCCCTTTTCTGCCGCTGAATCCCACTGCCCGACCTTGAGCGAATACACAGCCGCCAAGCGAGATGAAGCAACCGCGCCGGTTCTGGAAGACCCGTATGAATGTGAGTGAGCTGCTCGCGGCCCATCAACCTCTTGCTCATTTGTTCGCAGAGCCGCGAGAGCCGCAATCCAGGGCGGAGAGATAGACTCACTTGGAATGGGAATGCGTTTATATGTCCCGCAGACATTGACGGCTTCCGCTACGACGCGCGCGATACGACGGCAGCTGCACCATTGGCAGATGAGGACGATTTTCGAATCACGGACGCATATCTGCACTTCGAACCCACGCGTGTATCGAGGCACGAGGTAGAAATCCTGGACATTGCGCGGAAGGCGAAGCCGAAAGGTCGATTATCCATTTTCGTGCATTGCTCGGGTCCTGACGATGGTTCAGGCACTGCGAAGCGGTTCGAGATGATAGAAACTCCTTGCAGGATCATTGAATTGGATGCCGATGTCTTTTTAGAGGGCGTGAGCTTCACGGACGACAATCACGACGCCTCGGAGTGGGAAGACATCGCCGACTTTTACCTGTCGGACGATGACGAGAGTTTGGACGGAGCGAACGAATATTCGCTTGTGAAACTTGACAACGAGCAAGGTCGCGTGCAACGGCATACGGAGGCATCTGGCGCTCGGCGCAAAGCATACGCGGACGTGCTTCGGGCGGGGGTTGGAGGTTCGTCGCCTTTCCCGCTTGGCGCTCATGACTCAAGGAACTTGTATCCAGGCTGAGCGTGGAGCACAGATATGATAGGATGTAATTGTTATCTGTATTTCAAGATTCAACGATTTGAGACTGTTCAGTGTTGAACGTTGAACGTTGAACGTTGATTTTCCGGTTGATTTCTTTCCAAAAAAATGTCGTTGCGCGAGTCTAAGGGCAAGTTGGGTTACATACGTTCGCGGAAGATTCCGGGCGATGAAAGACGAACCTTAACGTTGAACGTTGAACGTTGAACACCTGCACATGAGGATGCCTTCAACGCGGAAAACTAGTCAACAAGGTTGCAACAAGGTTGCATAAGGATCATTATTGATTGCCTGAACGGCTTCGGTCCGGGGCCCCGGCTTTCCCTTTGTTTTCCTTGGCTTTCCTCTTGACCACAACAAGGATCTCAGAGTCGAGGCTACAGATCATGGAAATTCCAAACTTCCAACAGAATTTTGGGACGCTGAAGCGCTTCAAGTTGGTATCGTCCCTGCCCCGCGTCGGAGTCATCCTCAGGCTGGACGAAGAGGTACTTATTGTGGTCTTTTGCTACTATGAAGATTCTGTTAAACCATTTATTTTACTCAGCTCGGCCTCTTGAAGCTCTCTTTTGCCGTAGAAAATCAAGCAAATAAGAAGGATCTGACTATTCGCAAACATGAACGTATCGACCTAGGCGATCTTGTGCAGTGGCAGCAGAAACAAACGTTTCTGGCCAGCGATCGAGGTTGTACGTAGGTTTTACGTCAAAATTCAACTTCCGATCCTTGTGATTCTTTCTGCGAGGGTATAAGTACCTAGCCTCCACTTCTCGCCCTCCCCGCCCTCTCTTCCCCAACCACCATCTCCTTGCCCAGCCTCTCCCACCCAACCATGTCCCAGCCCGCCGCCCACCAAGTTCCCTTCAGGACAGTCATCGTCAACGCTCGGGAGATTAAGCAGCGCGACTCTGCGCGCGCCGAGCACTTCCTCGCCGGCCACCACCCTCATGGTCCTGCCGCGTTTCGTAACTGCAACGCGATGAAAGGACGCAAGCACCACCACAGCGGTGGCTCGTCTTCGGCGCCGGGTGGATCCTCGAGCCCTCCCGACCCAACCACCACCGTCAATGTTACTGACGCTGGTATGTTTTGTCCTTCTCTTTCGCCAGCTAGTCTGACCGTTCGCCTCAGCTGTGACGTACCTCGCGACTCTCGCCGTTGGGTCCCCCGCCACCAACTACGACCTTCTCATCGTCAGACCATACTCTCTCTCGTTGATCGCTCGGTGACATTCTTATAGGACACGGGTTCGTCCAACACTTGGATCTCCGCCGTCGACAAGCGCTACAACGCGACCTCCACATCCAAGGTTCGCGTCGATCTCATTATCGCTCGTTTTTGTCTAACTGTTGTTTGACTTCTGTCCAGGATACGCGCAAGAAATTTGTACGTACTCTATCCATCCTCCGCATCTCCGAGTCGTCTAACTTCGCGCAGCAAATCTCGTACGGCTCGGGAAGCTGCTCCGGCACTGAGTGTATGCGCATTTTTTCTTGAGGGTGACATATCCTTACCCTCCTCGCAGACACCGACCAAGTCGCGCTCGGTCCCAAACTCGTTATCAAGGACCAAGCCATCGGTGTCGCTGATCAGGCCGCTGACATGAACGGCATGGATGGTATCCTCGGTGAGTATATCTCGTGGGCCTCCTGCACGCATAGTTCCAGCAATTTATGACTTGTCGTCATTCCTAGGTATCGGCCCGGTGGACCTTACTCAAGGTAGGAGTCTAGACGTCTAGACCTTACTGCTCTCACGTTCCCAAGGCACGATGGCCGACTCCCAGGGCGGCATCCCGACCGTCACTGATAACCTCCTCAAGCAGCACTGCATCCCCACCGTACCGATTTCCATTATTCAGATACATTTGAGTGTTTATTTGGCCTTCCAGGAAGCCATT
This sequence comes from Mycena belliarum, assembly GCA_029282135.1. NCBI lineage: Eukaryota > Fungi > Basidiomycota > Agaricomycetes > Agaricales > Mycenaceae > Mycena > Mycena belliarum. The sequence goes on from JARJCN010000058.1 coordinate 113,377, forward strand.
GGGATTTTCTACCAGCCGACCACCACCGCAGATGCCTCTGGCGGATCTCTTTCATTCGGAGGACCTGATCACACTAAGTACGTCCACCCTATATGTCTCGCGCCTGCTTTCCACGCTCATTCACACTACAGATACACCGGGGAAATCAACTACGTCCCGATCACCAAGCAGTCACCTGCTTCTCATTACTGGGGCATTGAACAGAGCATCTCGTACGGCGACAAGGAAATTATGGCCATGGCCTCCGGAATCGCTGATACGGGAACGACACTTTTGATGGTGCCCACTGAAGTGTTCAAGGCCTACCAGAAGGAGACTGGCGCTGTTCTGGATCAGTACGCTATCCATGTTTGCGTGCTGCATCCAGCTCATATGCTGCTAGGTCGACCAATCTTCTTACTGTGACCGAGGAACAGTACAAGATGATGAAGAGCATGTTCTTCAACATCGGCGGTGTACGTGTCATTATTATTAACAAATCCGGTCGTCGTTACTCACCGCGAACAGGTGAAATACGAGCTCACCAAGAACGCGCAACTTTTCCCCAGGAGCATGAACGAAACCATCGGTGCGCCAAACGGAAAGATCTGCCTCATCTTTGCGGACATGGGCAACATCAATGTCGGGGATGGCCTTTGCTTCATCAGTACGTCTTGTGTCCTTCGCCGCTCATCCCAGCTGACGCGGAATACACTAGATGGTTACACTTTCCTCCAACGCTTCTACAGCGTTTATGACGTGAGCAACGAGCGCGTTGGTTTCGCCACGACAGAGTTTACGATGGCGACTACCAACTGAGCGGCTTTCCTTGCATGATCCCGTTTCCCTCACCAATTCGAATAGCATTTGTACAGTAGTGACACGCATCCGGATCACAGTTCGCAAATACGGTTCAATTAATTGATGCCCCATCAATCCACGTGATCGTGTTCAACTTGACTCTCATTTTTTGCTCATTTTCATGTCGTGTCAGTGTGCCACCTCTCAGTCTGCTCACTTTCAATGAATCAAGTAGCGCCCAGAAACTCACGTCCTCGGCTAGATGTCGGTATCGGAATCAATGACCTGGTGAACGCTCGGCCGCATGCCCTCCCTTCGCGCGCGCTACTCGGATTGGCACGCCGCCCAGTGCCCACTGGCCAACTGGCCAACTGCACAGTGGCACCCCGGTCCTTCATCTGACTTGCCTGAGAACGCGACGTCAAAAGGCGCTCTCGTCTCTCTGGGAGCACTCTACACCCGTGTTCGATTCAAGCTCACGATGCACTTGTGGCAGGCGAAGGCTTCTTCCGATTATTCGAGGATGAAGTTAAAACACTCGAACGTGGCGAAAGAGAATTATAGTCAAACGTTAATTCGTACGTCGTCAAGCCGCAGTCCTTTCTATCTAGGTTTACGGTATGTTTCTGCTGTTTTTCGTGTTTCCCTTATCGTTGTAATATCCTGAGTCCATGATCTCCTCTCGTCGCCTTCTCCGAACCACCCTACCGCACTCTCAAGTCCTCCCGCTCATCGTCGCGCACACCATCTCTCTTCGTTCCCCTGCCCCGACTTCGCAACTCCCTTTCGCATCTGGATTTTCGAGTTTTCCCTTGGTTCCACAACTCTCACTGGGCCCGCCGCATCTTCTTGAGGAGGCGCTGGCGGGTAGCGACGTTCTTCATCCGACGGTCGACGACACGATAGTCCGGTGCGACTTGGCGCGGCGGCGAGAGTGCGGCGGCAGAAGAGCGGGGGAGGATGGCAGTGTGGGCGCGAGTGAAGCGCGGGATGGTCATCACCGTATAACTCATTTCGTCCAGCGTTGGTCGGTCCGTGGGCTCGGGGGCGAAGCACCAGCGGAAGAAGGCGGCCGCGGCGGGGGTGAGATTGAAGGTTTCGATGAGGTGGGCGTCCTCGTCTGCACGGTACAGGGCGTAGCCCGCGTCGGAGGAAAGAGCGGCCGCCCACGGTTTGTCCCCGGTGACCATCGCGAACAGGGTCATTGCGGCTGCCCAGAGGTCGGCGTCGCGATTGGAATAGCTGGCGCGGCTCGAGTCGAGAGATTCTAGGTGTGCGGCAGGTCAGCATCGGCGGTGGATGGAAGGAGGATTGACGGACCTGGGCTTCGGTACGGCGATGTGGCAGACTCGAACTCACTCGACGTTGAATCCCGCGTCACCGCCCCGAAGTCTGCGAGCTTGACCGAGGTCCCCCGCGCGCTGCAGAGGAGATTCGCGGGCTTGACGTCGCGGTGGTAGACCCCCCTGGCGTGACACCCCCTCACGGAGTCGAGGATGTTGAGCATGGCCCCAGGGGCGCGGGCAGGCTCGCGAACGTACACCTGGCTCGTGATGGCGTCGTGGACGGTGCTGGGCGCCTCCTCCATGACTATGAACGCATACTGGCCATTCTCCCCACCCCGGAGAATTTTGTGTACTGTGGTGACACCCTGCTGGTACGAGAGTGCTTTGTGGGTGTTGTATTCGTTGCAGATTGCCAAGACGCGCTGAGATCCGGCCACGTCGTTGTGCATGCACTTGATTGCATAGTAGGTAGGGTCGTCCTCCGGAGAGGTGGTCTCGAGTGCTCTGTAGACCATGGCGTTGGTGCCACGACCTAATAGTTTAACGAGCTGTAGAAAGCCGTCGTCGATGTAGGTTCCAGTAAGATCCGGTAAAGCAGGTAAATCTGATCCAGCGCCCGCGCCAGAAGAGTTGAAGAAAGTCATTGTGGATGGGGGAAAGGCGGTGTTGGGGGGAATGAGGGCTCGGAGTGAAGGTATGAGGCGTGAAAGGCTGAAGAAGATTGGAGAAGTGTGGAGGATCAGAAGCACTGGCAAGCAGTAGAAGATTGTTGAGGGAATTCGAAGCAAAGGCAAGTTTTAGTCAAGGAGGATGTGGTATGGGAGAGAAAGGTAAAGAAAGGGGATCATTTTCAGTCACTTTATAAACAGCCCCGTGTCTTAGCGCGGAAACAAAAATGCGGAACCAGGTTTTTCGATCAGAGTCAGCCGCCATCTCTGTAAGCGGTAGTCGTCGACCCAGTGGCCGGTCAGAGAGAAAAATCACTCTGGCTGTCAGTGACACTTGAAAAGAACAGGCACTCTGTTCTTCGGAACTGGCAATCCCATAAATTTCAACCAATGTGCACGTGACCGTGGTTGACTTTTTGTTTCCACTATCACAACTTTCCGTAAAATTCTTTCACAAGCTACTTTGTCCCACATCTTTCCTCTATTAACAGGATAGGGCCCCCCTCTATCGCAAGCCCCCTCTCAATCAGTTTCCCTTTGGTGAGTTATGTATTTGACGCTCGGACCATTTCAGAAACAGAATCAGAGGTTCAACTTTGGGTGCCACGCATAGTGACCCGGGCGAGTGCACCGAAACAAGACGGCAACCGAGGATCAAGGACTACGCAACCGCCTTCGCGTTCTCCGTCAAAACCTTGTTCAGCCCCTCCCTCTTCTCGCACGCATCAAACTTGAAGCTCGCCGCGATCTTATCCAACTCGTCCAGGTCCTTCCCCACAAAGTGCTCCGCCCACTCCTTGACCATGAACTCGCTGACTAGAATGTTGCGCGAGAGCAGCCCAACACGATCCGGAAGGCGCCACGCCGGGTGGGGGTATATCTGCGCGCGTAATCAGAATCATAATCATCGCCGTCATTCCCACCCCGAGGTGCTCCTCACCTCGCGGTTCTCGGCGGGAATTTCCTCGAGGACGTGGTCGATCAACGGCTTGTAGATGTGCTTTACCGCCGAGTCATCGGCGCCCCACTGATCGACCGCCAAACGATGTTTCTTGGCGAGGAAATGGCGGAGGAGGGTCATGTACGGCGTCGAGGTTGAGACGTAGACCATGCCTTGAGTATTGCTATAGATGCTGGTCACACACGTGGATAAGACTCACCTTGGAACCCGATGTCTTTGTAGAGCCAGATCGACCAGCTCAGACGGTCCTGAACAAGGTTAGGTGAGATTTTCCCCAGGAAGATGAAATTTATAAACACCTTGTTATAGATCTCCAATTGGTCTTTGAGGACGCGGAATCTGACTTCGTTGATCTTTTCTGTTGCGTCGCCTTCGTACTGTTTGCGCGCGTAGACCGGTCCCCACTCCCCATTCCACACACACAGCTCCCGCTCGTCCAACCACTCGCGTTTTTTCTGATACGTCTGCTGCATGCGCTGCCGCTGCGGCTCCGTCCCCGAGTACGGCTCGTGCGACGCGGGGAATCCGAAAGGCGAGTAGTCGTGGATCGAGTACGCGGTGTTGTCCCAGTTCTTGTGCGCGTCGCCAAAGTGGGAGAAGTCCTGCGCCCAGGTGTTGCCGTCGAAGAATATGATGTGCGAGGGATCGACGGCGCGGATCGCGCTGTGGATGCGCTTGTAGAACGAGACCACGCGGGTGTGCATCGAGTCGGTGGGTTCGTTGAGGGGGTTGTAGCCTGCTCAAAGTCAGAGGAGAATGATGCAAAGAAGAAGTCTTACCTGCGATCCATTTGTTGCCCTTGTAGTGTTCTGCAAGCTTCTCCCAGAGCCATACAGTGCGATCTTGAAAGTCCTTATGAACCCAAACTGATCAAAGGTGGATTTGGGTCAACAGGAATCCAGCATGTTTTTATGAATCGACGCTCACAATTTGCAAGATGTCCACCGTGATCAGAATGCCATCCCGTGTTCTGTCCTGATAAAGTATCAGCCCAGACTCTGCGACTTCTTTCCTACTGCAGACCTCCTGGGGCCGTATGAAGGTCGAGGATCGTGTAGATGTTGTGCGCTGCGCAAAGCTCGATCACACGATCCAGGTGTTTGAAGCCCGATTCCTTGAGAACCCGAGGGTTCATGTCGTCTAAAGAGACAATGAAAGTGCCCCGGTAGGACAGGCGGGCTTCAAACCTTCGAAATGGTGGTAGTTGAAGGGAAGACGAATGCAGTTGAGACCGAGGCTGCTGAAAAACTTTGCATCGTCGTCCATGAAAAAGTACTCCAGAAACTGTGCAAATGGTTGCAGTTCGTGTCTTTCGCGAAGACCAGCACGCACCTTGTCAAAGAAGTAACCGGACTTCTCCTCCCCGATCGCGTCTGCAAGAGCCTGGCGAATCTGAAATTCGCAGCCGGGATAGCCTGCGAGTCGGGATAAGCAGAGATCTAGAGCGGAGTGTCAAGGGCTGAATGAAACTTTCCTGAAACGAAATTCTCCATACTAAAGAAGTCAGTGATTCAGAACGATGTAGGCGGGATCTTGCCTCGTACTTCATCCAACCTCCAAGACCCGCTCCACGAAGAATGACTTCCTTCTCGTCCTCGTCAACGATCTTGGTACCTGAAACTCTCAGGAGAGACATGGCTGCGATGAGAAGAAAGACTCGTCCACAGTCGGCAGCCCGTTTGGAGTTTCTCCGCAATTTCCCCACTAGCCGGGTCTCATGCTCACAGCGGCCGGGCCGAGGCGCCGCTTTAGCTGTGGACCCTCAGCGCTCAGCGCTTCAACTTCAGAAGTCATTCTGCAAGCTCGAGAGCCCTGTTCATCGTTTGCTGTGACATTGGGTTAGTGAGAAAAATAGGACAAAGCGGCTATATCCGGATCATTGTGGCTATACACTACCCGTTTCAGCCAACTCACTTGCTTCTGACCATGTTTCACCGTGTGTTTGTGCCATGTCCTCCTCGTCGGCACACCGTGGCGAGCAGGTCCGCTCGAGGCTTCTGTATGCTCGAGCTGCTGAGTAGTCTTGGATCTTGACCTACAACCCGCTGTAATTATCGTGGAGACAGTCACTGCTTGCATCTAAGACTGAGGCTGTAACAAGTTCCACTGTTGCTGTTCCACTGGTGTCATGCTTCTCTTCTTGTCGACGGATCGGTCTCTCCCAACAACCATTCTTCCTTGGTATTGCCACTTGGGACACCAACCACAATCTCGAAGTTATTTGTGGAAGACAACATGTCGAGGCTCGACGGAAATTTCCATTATCCGAGTCTGACTCTGCCTTCCATTCCTGTGCTCTCTTTGTTCGAAAAGTGGAGTCCCAGACCTTAACACCCTGCCATAAGCTGACGTCACACGAAGGAAACTGCCAAATACGGCCAGATGGATGAGCGCCGCTGAGTAATTGAGGCCTGTGTTTGATTCTATGGTATGATTATCGTATGTTGCGTCTGCATACAAGATGGCTTACACAATTATATACAAGGACAGCCAGTGTGAGGCGGTTCCTCAGTAAACTTTCCGCGTGCCGTCGTCATTCGCGGTTGGTTGTTCAACTGCGGAATGTGCGAACGTACAGCAAAGTATGGAGCAAGGCTCACGCTGGCTCCTGGTGACGAAGAGGTAAAAACGCCGAGGATCACAAGATAAGACTAAATTTAGATTATTTCCGACCTCCTCCAGGCTGCAAGGCTTCAAGAGTCGATTCGGCGTCCGTGGGACACTAGTCTCTACATCCCACCCGTCCATTGCAACCGCTCGAAATAGAGTATCCTGAGTCTTGTCCTGGGTTCAAAAATACAAGACCCGTCAATGGTTGGTCGGATATAGGCTTCTCAGGTGCGCGCATACGGTGATAGCATTGGCCCTCAGTAGGCTAAGTCCGACCACCGCTGAGACACAGGTGTCCAAACTCTCATCATCGCCGTTGACGTCAACCGGTCACCCAAAACCAGCAAGCTTTTGTTCGATTCCACCGTCCGTCTATCTTCTATCTTTCCGCCCTGGTTGCTGATGACGCCCGTCCCCGTCAGTGACTCTCCCTGATGGTACCCGTGTGTGCTGTGGGTTGAGTGGGGCTGCTATGTCACCTCAGGCTTATAAGGGCCAGGTGGGGGGCGAGGATCCTTCACTTATCCCTTCCTTTCTTCCACACCTTCAATCCTTCCACACCTTCAATCCTGCCCACCTTTCCTTGGGAACCCATGCCTAACGTCGTCATCAGAGCTCTCCCTTTCACGACTCGTATCAGACACGGCGCAAAGAGCATTCTGGCCGCCGACCAGGCCCGTGCCAGGAAGCTTCTGGCCGGCCTCCACCCCCATGGCCCTGTGGCCTTTCACTCTCGCCACAAGGCTCACCACCACCACCATCATCATCACCGCGACCCCGCCGCCTCGGCTCAGACCGGTGGCGCAGCTCAGACTGGCGGCGCAGCAGTCAGCGGCTCGGACCCCGCAGTCTCAGCGGCAGCTGGGGCGGAATCGGTGGACGTCACTGACGCAGCTGTGACCTATACCATGAGTGTCGGGGTTGGATCTCCCGCCACTGAGTATACTCTACTTATCGACACTGGTTGGTGGAATGTGCTTTGCCGCCCTGACCACAACTCATTGAATTTCCAGGGAGTTCCAACACCTGGATCGGCGCAGACAAGCCCTACAAGCCGACTTCCACGAGCACAGTTCGTGGTTTATTCCAGCATTCATGTCGGTATTCATATTATATTACAGGATACCCGCAAAACTGTCGTACGTATCATTTATTATCATATATCATAAGTCGCTTGATTTTCAACGTTGTTTTTTAGAGCGTTAGCTACGGATCTGGATCGGTGAGTACACAACCCGTCCGCATCAGCCTTTCGCTGAGTATATTCCCCAGTTTACGGGAACCGAGTGTACGTCCTCGTTTCAAATATTCGAAGTCTGTGCTTATACTAAGTGGTATACAGTCACCGACCAAGTGACTCTTGGAACTGGCCTCGTAATCGAGAAACAGTCCATCGGAGTCAGCTCCAAGGCCACCGGATTCAACGATGTCGACGGAATCCTCGGGTAAATGCACCTCCATTCCGCCCTTCAAGTTCAAGTTTATGAACGACTTGCGATAGCATCGGGCCGGTGGATTTGACAAGTAGCACAGTAGCTTCGACCACGAGTGTCCCCACTGTCACGGACAATCTGTTCAAGCAGGGGACGATCCCCGTTGAGTCGATCGGGATTTCCTATGTCCCGACGACTTCAGCTACTGGTGCCGCAAACGGAGAACTGACCTTCGGAGGCACCGAGTGCGTTTATCCCTGGATCGCTACGCGCACTTTGCTCACCTTCGTAGCTCCTCGAAGTTCACTGGGGAAGTCACCTTCGTCCCTATCACACAGACCTCTCCCGCGAGCAAGTGAGTCGTTCCAGGTGCCTCCAAGTATTTCAGCTCATCTTCCTGTAGCTACTGGGGCATTGACCAGACTATCACGCACGTTGCAGCCCTCCTCTATATCTGCGACCACTAACCGCTATTTTTATCTAGTTACGGAAACGATCAGACTATTTTGGACCAGACCGCTGGCATCGTAAATCGTCTGCAGCTCCATGTGCTGCGGTCTGCTAAAATATATGATCTCCTTGTCAGGTCGACACCGGGACAACGCTGCTCATGATTGCTACGGATGCGTTCCAGGCATATCAACAAGCAACGGGTGCAACATTGGACAGGTGGGTGCATCGCACAGGCTTCCCTCCGTCCCTCAATTGAATGTTTCCCAGTGCAACTGGGCTGCTCACTGTCACGGAAGCTCAGTTCAACCAAATGCAGAGTCTGTTCTTCCAGATCGGCGACGTGAGTTGATAATCATTATTATCCAATGCATTAGCCACTGAGCGTTATTTCGTAGACAACTCTCGAGTTGACCGCGAATGCGCAAATCTGGCCTCGCTCGCTGAACTCCACCCTCGGCGGTGACGATAATAAGATATATCTTATCACTGCCGATCTAGGCAGCAACAGCGGATCCGGGCTCGACTTTATCGGTCCGTATCAGCGATACAAATTGGTTTTTTGTCGCTTATTTGGTATGATCATTTCAGACGGGTTTGGATTCCTCCAGGTTTGTTTGATTCGGCGGTGATCGTGATGACCCATTCTCATCCACATTTCAGCGCTTCTACTCCGTCTACGATACGACCAACTCGCAAGTCGGATTCGCCACGACCGAGCTCACGAACGCCACGACAAACTGACGAATGGCACGAATGCATAAGTAACGAGTCATGACGAGGTAGACGGACATTCTTTTAGGACTTGTATTAGGATTATATCAGAGTATCGAATGTTTGTAAATGACGGCCTTGTATCGGATACTCCTACGGACATATACACGGTGAACTTTCGGGTAAACTCCAGTTTTTCAACCACAGTCACGTGGCCGCGTTGATTCAACCACACCCTTTCAACTTTGCCAAACCTCCGTCGTTGCATTTCTGACACAGAAATCAATCGCTGAAATCAAAGTCGAGCAGGATTCGGTCAATCCTTCATTTCTTCCGAGTTGCCAGTTGGAAGCCAAACTGAGTTTAGTTCGGCCCCGCCCCACACAGTGCATGACGTCAGGCAGGATCTCATATTATATATATAAGGGCGCGTCCCCTGCGACATGCATACATCTTTCCCCACTACCACCATGTCCTCCGCTGTTAACAATACCCACCCTACGCTCACTGGTACTGAGACCGCCCCCACGGGTACCACTCACACCACGCAAGAACAAGCGCCGAACGTCGTGCACGTTCCCCAGGATTCTGCTCAGCCACCCGTCGTACCTTTCAAGGAGCAAGTAATAGGTCGGCATATCGCTTTCCATTGAGGCTTGGCTGACTGGTCGTGAACAGGCGTCGCCAAGGTTCGTACCCAGTGTGTCTCATAAACTTGAAGGCTCTATAATGATATCAGAAAACCCGCGGAACGGTCCGTCCCATATAAAGTGGCCCATCCTACCGCTCATTCTGCTTCTCGAATCTAGCTCCTCGGGAAGGTCAGATTGCGCTCGATATGAATATACCCTGGGACGCTGACCGTTGTGTGTTACAGCCTGAACTGAAAGAGCATGGAGAGCAGATCTTGCGAGGCGAATCAGGCATACATGACGAACCTCCTTCTCATACCCTCGACACGTGCGTTTTACGATATGTCTCTCAACCAGCGTCTCACTACCCCGAGGCAGCACGAACTGACCTGTACATCACCGGAGTCTTGTATCATCTAGCGCACCTCGAAGGATAGGTCAGAAATAAATGTCATTGCATGCAAACTAAATTCGATACCACGCGCCTTCGTCGACCTACGTACTGCCTCAAAAAAAAGGTAGACCCATGCCGGCCCATGCGACCGGACCCCCCCACCCCGGTTCTTTAATTACATATTTACATAAATCCAAATTGAAATACAAAGTAAGTTGATTATGGCAGCCTAAGTTCCTCTGAGATCGTGTTCGTCTATAGCGCGGGTGCTTAGTATTTCCCCTCTGCGCCGCGACTTGCCGTCATCTGTACGCATCGAAGATCTTGATCATTCGACCATAATTCGAGCGGCCTGAAAGCGCGACTAGTATTGCGAAAGAACGGCGTGGGCCAACCATTCAAGTAGCCAGGACGAACGAGTCTGTGACGAAGCGCACAGGCAGCGCATGCTGCACGGGGAGCAGCGGCGACGAATTTGGCGGGACAAGGTGTATGATGATGAAGTCCTGCTCGACTAGTGTTAAGTTCGTGGACATTATCACGGCCAACGCGCCGACCTTGACGGTAAGCCCCGCCGCCCGGAATCCCCCCACCGCAACCCCGGGGCCGCACCTGACCTCGCCGTCCCAGTCGAGCGACTGCACACATGCGTCGGAGGGAACGCACTCGGGCCGGCAATCACAGTCGAAGTTCACGGCGGGGGGCAGCGGGCGGAACCGCCCCTCGCCGATCTGGCGCGTGCGCCAGATCTCCCTGCCGCGGCATGCGTAGGTGACCATGCGCGTCAGAGACACGCGTACAGGGCCCCGCCCGTCGTCCACGTCGCCCGGGGCGGGCCCCGCGGGCAGGATGAATTCGCGCAACGAACAAACCGGGGCGGAGATTTGGAGATGGATCGGGATTGTATCAGCCACTCCGAATACTTTAACAGACGGAATGAAGGCCTTCAGAGCGCGTCAGTTGGAGTTATTGAGGTCGTAGGCGTGAACTCGACCTGGCATTGTATAGGCGTTAAGGTCGACCCACGAGTATTCAGCACGAACGAGGATTGGTGCCATTCGTCCGGCATTGTTTTCACCGCCTGAGCAAGGAAGTACGGAGGCGAGGATATTCCAGACGGGGGAGACGACAGCGGGCGGTACTTGACAGGAATGTGAACTCTGTGTGGAAGCAAGCGTCAGAAAGGTCACTGGGAGAAGCATATGGACTCAAACACATTTTTGTCTGGGACCAGATTCCCAGGCGGTGAGCTTTGGAGATGGAGATTGTCACGGTATATGTACATTCGGCAGATAGTACAGGGGAGCCGGTGAATCTTGCGATATATGATGGCGGCAGAGGATATTCGTGATCCTGGTGTCTGAATGTCGTAGGAAACTGGTATGCGAAGTCGATTCGTTCTGGACACACTGAGGAAGACGAGCCAAGCGACCAGAGCGAGTGAGAATTTTTGAAAATGCTGATTGTGGCGCCTGACTCTGCCGTAGTTATTTTGAGTTGGCCTTGAAACTGCGAGGTCAAGAGGCCAATGAGACTCGAAAATGATAAAATGGAGCGCGCCCACCTTGACGACGATCTCGGAAACACGACTCGTATCATGCTCGAGAATAAGCAAGCCACTGACGGGTGCTTCCCGTCCGTACGACGGAATGGGTGAGCTGGGATCCTGGTTGAAGAGAACAATTGTGGCCGAGCCGCACGCTTTCGTGAATATACCAGTGGGACGAAGTCGCGTCGCCGGAGAGAATTCCAGTCGCGTCTCATCGCATGCGGGGTCCTGGGAGTAACACGGCGATGGATGAGATGGCAGCGTGTAGGCAGAAAATTCAGTGTCCATGAGGAAAATATCCCTGGAGCAAAGCCTAGGAATGTGGGAGCGAGCGAATGTACTACTTTTGAGGACCCTCACAGAATCACTCACTTATTTATTCAAGTTCCTCGCATGAGTCAGTTCGAATATATATATCCTCGAAAAAACCATCAAACGGCTAGCGCCGTCACTCCATCATGATCTAGTAACCCGACCCGTTCAACGGAATCGGAATGGCGCGACGGACAAGGTCGAACAGGCCTATATGATAGTATCCGGTCAAAATGTGCATATCATCTCGAAATTGGGGTATAGTCAATGATGAGACCCAGACTCGAGTCAGCCCAAGTTGAACCGGATGTGTTGCGCGCGATACTAGCTGTAGGCAAGAAATTAGTCAGGAGTCGTGGCGGAAGTCGTGGCAAGTCGTGGCATCGGACTGAGGTTGTCCGGGGATGGGTGGGCAGGGGTAAGCTTGATTAAAACGGTGGCCCGGCCAACGGGCCATGGCCACGTGCATTGTAGCCGGATACCATCCACAGGATGCCGGGATAGCAGGCATCGCTCGCCTCCTTCATGTTGATTCCAACCACTGAGGCCAACGATACGTCTTCAAGAGCCGATGGTACCTTCTCGAGGACCCAACTTACACACCTTCACGCATGGAAGATGTGAATGTGTCAAATTCGCACCACAACAGACCACAGACCAGCAGACCACAGGTCCACAGCAAACGGGCCGGCCCCCACTCCATCGTGATGTTCAAAAGTCCGCGTCGACGCGGGGCTCCTCTCGCGGGATGATAGGCCCCAGATCCACCACTGCGTAGAATGCAAAGACCTTTTCCTCCGCTGACTTGGCAACAGCAATTCTGGACGCCGAGCCTTCTCCTTCATTCGACTCCGAGGGTGTGGGGTCGTCCGCGCGGTATGTATACGAGACGAGCATATTGAACTGCCGGAGGTTAGCTCAGTCCGATACTCGCGAGCCGGTTGCACCTTCACGTTCCCGCGCGCCTCTTTGCCAATAACGACCTCGCCGCCCACGACGGTGACGTTCGCCTTCTTCTCCAGCACGCCCACCGTCTTGACTTTCCCGCGCGTGTCCTTCTCTCGACCCGCGACCCTACCCGCGATCCCGAACTCGTCGTCGTCGAGCCCGAACATCTCGTCGTCCTCCTCGTCCTCGTACTCCCATGCCTCTGCGAATGCGGCAATGGTGAATACGGCAGGGGGGAGGGACACGGCAAATGGTGGACGACGGGCCTTCTCGGGGGAGGCGCGACCGGATGACGAAGCGCCTGTGGCGTGGACACGCTGGACTGTAAGCCGGACCTGGATGGGGTCGTACAGTGGGTTGGTGAGCGCAAGGTGGAAAGGATATGTTTTTCCCGCGTGCATCCCCAGAGCGCCACGATCGTCGTCGGCTGCAGCCGCAGTCGATTTGCCAAGAACGCGCTTCGCATTGTCGGGGTTGGCTGTTTCCAGCTGGTGAGGCAAGGCGGCAGTGATGGCGGGGAGGTAGTTCGCTGCGACTAGCTTAATCTTGTACCGGACCGACTGTGCCTTTTGCTCAGGCTTGATCAGAATATGGGCACAGGCTGGACAACGTTTAGAACGTTTGGAATGAAGTGGTATTCGCAGGGGCTTTAAATCACTGCGAAGGGATGAACACCGGGGCATACAATGCAGAGCAGACTCACGCGGTTTGAAGAGAAGTAGCCCAGCTGTTAACCCATCGTTGCTCCAGATTTGCGACCTCGTTGACGTTCTCGAGATGCCGCATGTAATCAACATCCGCTTCGCCTCCTCCGCTTCCCCGCACACTCGCCGACACAATGTCCACCCGACTGCGGTACTCTGGCATCTCGTCCCTGTTCGTAGTCTTATCTTTGCTCGACCCTCCACCCCTCGTACTCCGAGCGAGAGGGTTGTACTTGCTAACCCCGGGAATATCGCGCGCAAGGGCAGCAGAGGCGGCGGCTGTGATGGAATTGGTACGAACACGATGTGAGTGCGCTGTACTGCTGGGATTGGCAGCAGGAGCGTTTGAAGTAGAAGAGGAAAGCGATGATGCACGTATGACAGGTTCAAAATGCTCCTTCAAGCGCTCAAATTCCAGCGATTCTGCGGCAGAGTCTTCAAACTTTTGTAACTGCGCTAGATTATCGATCAGACGGGAAGAGATGTGTGTAAGGCGCGCCTACCAGCGAGCCCGGTGGGTTTCTCGAATGTAATGCCCACTTCAGCAGAGTCCCATCTGCAGTGATTGCAATACAGAAAGAAGGGCGGTTCACCAATCGTGCTTATAGGGATGGCCAACCTCCCGTCACCATTATCAGGAGGGTCGGAAGGGACCACCGCTAATGTATTCCGACAATTTGGACACATGAAACAATTCCGCGCGCATCTACAGCGTAGGGTCAGCAGCACGAGACGCGACGCCGGAGAACATCGGTGACCTATTCTTCTCGGCGCGTACACTGGCACTCGGGACCTCGAAAAGGCAGTTGGGGCAGTAATAGCCACTGACTTCGATGGACACGCATCGGTTGCATCGAACCGCGTCACATTCTTCGCAAAAGAAGAGAGTATGGAGAGAGTGGAAGCTATGCGACGAGGAAGGCAGATGAGGCGGCGGCGGCACGCCGGACTGGGAAAGACATGGACAATGGTAGTCGACGGTCGGAGGCATATGTGAGCGTCACAGCGTGACCTTGGCTAGAGCGACAACCTACCCTTATTCAATCTCAAGTCCACTTGCTGTCAGCTACAACTTGGCGCAAGCGATCCTATTTCGTGCAGAGAAACACGAAATCCTCACGTCGAAGAGTCTTGCAGCTCACGCCCTCCACTCACATCAATGCAGGATCTCTCAGACCAGTGGCAACTACCGCTGGACATCCTCAAGTACCTGCCTGGATCAGAACTGCAGAATTAATTTACTGAAGTGCTGAAGGACAACTTGAAGGGGATGCCTCAATATGTGGACCGCGCGATCAAGGGCAAGCTCACCGCGCCAAAAACCCTGGACGGCCCGAGGTTCGAGCTCGAAAATAAGGAGCATGTCTGCGCTGTGTCCGAGCGCGATGTAACACAGCTGTCTGGTAGAGAGCTGCAGCGCTGAAGCGATATCATGGTACAACGCGCAGACGTGTGAGTTACCTTGTTTTCCTCCGTGGCTGTCGACTTACATACGCTGGCTCTTTATTATATACATGTTCGACAAGCCGCGGAGGTAATGCGCTTCGAGTCGCTGCTCCCACCTGTGGCCGTCTAGCGCGATCTGTCCATACTCTCAATCATCTTTCCGACTCTATATGCTCTCTATACAGCAAGCCATCCATGTATGTCATCATCACCCGTGCGAAAAAGTTAGCACCGTGCAGCTCCGATTCGCCAACTCCGACATGCAGGCAAGCACCTTCCCTGACGGCTTTGTCCTGAAGAAATCTGGGCTTCCACTATGAGACGCTCTCTTCCAAAGCTGGACAGAGGCAACACTTCCGTGACCAAGACTCTTGGCCACTTCAAGCTTAGGCTAAGCTCGCCATCGAGGGCGGCCTAGTCACGGACCCGAAAATCATTGCAGTCTCGCCCAAGTACCTTGGCAATGGCGCCGTCCGCATGCTGCTCATCTGGTCATCAAGCAGCTCAAAGCCGCATCCCATGAGCCCGCAGGTAACAGACGAGTACAGACGGATGGGCTCGCGCCGATGGACCTGGAAACCCGATGGACCAAGATGCGAAGAGGCTGTTTGGTGGAAGGCTACGTTGGACCTGTGCGTTTCGATCGTCCTTGCGCTGGGGAAGCCCTGGGTAAGCTAACGTATCGATGGATGTACCTGTTGGACAAGCCTAGTTCTTTCCTTGCCTTCGAGCAGTGTCGTCGCGAGCAGAGTCATCAAGCTGAACTTCCTGTATCTGAGTTGGTCACTTTTTTCATTCATCACGACATCACGCCCCGGCGCCTGCGAGCAGCAAGCTGCAGCAAGGACGATGAGCGGATTTTTTTTTGTTGCTTTATGTGGCAAGCCTGAGCGTGTCCGAGCGCATCCTACAATTCCCGTCACGGTAGATATGTACATTCGCTGAGTGATTCGCGGTCTATTCTCACTCTTCAACGACCTCTTTTCACTGCACTGATCTGGACGAAGCGATATGCACGCTGCTGACTCGTAAGTAGAGCTCACAATCGAGCATTACCATAACCTCGATTATATTCAAAACTATCACCTCTGTGTTGGCACGAACGCTTCCTCGTCGTCCTCGTCGTCGTCTTCGTCGCTGTCCCCAGCCTGCGCGTCCTCGACTGCTGCATCCCGAGGCGCACCACCCTCCGCGTCGGCCTCCCCAGCCGGGCGCTGTACCGCAGCCCGATGGCACTACAATTTCAAAGCGCGTGAGCCGCGCATCCGGGAATGAACACGAAGGAACGAACGGGTGCGAGGAAGCGCGCGCGACGCAAAAAGGAACGAAGGGTGCAAAACAAAAAAAAAAACAAGAAGAGGAACGAAAGAGGAGGCAGCACGCACATGGTATACCGCAGTCCAATACCCGCCCCAGTACATCGCGCCGAGCGCGCGCGAGAACGCCTCGTCCTGGCTCGCGACGCCTGCGCCCGGAGGGGGCATCGCGCCGAAGCTGGCACTTGCACCGAAGTCGCCGTGGTCCGGCGCTGCGGGCAGCGCGAGCGACGCGTCGTAGCTCGGCACGAACGTCGCGAAGTCGAGCGGCTGCGAGTCGGCGTCGTCGCCCGCCGGCACCGACGGCCCCGCCTCTGCCGGCGGCGTGCCCGTGCGCTGCTTCTTTTGGGGCGGCGGCTTGTCGGGCGGGACGTTGTACCACCTAGACGATAGAGTAGATAGAATTATTCAGTGCACTGGCTTGGATGAAGAAAACGCGAAAACGCACAGCGGCGACTTGTGCACGGGCGCTGTCTTCCAGCCCTTGTCCGGACCGTTCATTGCCTTGCTCCGTCATTAGCATGAAGAGAATTGAGGAGAAACAGCGCGCGCACCTCGTACTCCTCCGTCGCGGCGTTCCACGCGTCGATCAGCGCCGAATCGTCCCAGATCTCCTCAGCAGTGAGGTATCGGCTGTCCGCATCCCCGTCGTTATCCTCCTCACCGCCCTCGTCGCCGTGCTCTACCTCGGCGCCGACACTCGCAGCCGGAGCCTTTTGATTTTGGTTTTGATTTTGGTTGTAATTTTGCCTCGGCTTCTGGCTCGACCATTTACGCTTCTTCGACTGCGAGGAGGCGGCGTACGACGGGCCGCGTGCAGGTGTAGGCGCGGATGCGGGTGCAGGCTGGTAGGGCAGGGTGATATCGTCGTACGAGATGAGTGGCCGCTGCATGTTGTATGACAGTTACCTCGGATTCAAACAACTCCAACCTACTGCGCGCACAGCATCATGTCTGCGCGTTTTTTATTTCATGATACACGGCAGTCAGTCTGGTGCGCATGATGTTAATATACTGCGCGACGGAGTGCAGGTATGGCTCGACCGCGATGCGAGTGGCGTAAATAGATGAGTATGTAGATGAGGTAACTGTGAAGTAGTCCATGGTCCGTGCAACCCTCACGAAAGCGGGGGGAGGGTAGATAGCGATAGAAACAGGTACAGCGGCGAGCGCGGGGCGCGGCAGCAGCGCGCTTATTGCCGGCGGCCCTCCCACGGGTTGTGGTACGGGACGCGCTCGGTGGGCGGGTCGTATGGGCGGTCGGGGTTGTAAGTGTTGGCGCCGTATGGCTGTTGGTACATCGGGCCCTGCTGGTACATCGGGGGAGCGCCCGTCGCACCGGGTGCGGGGAGGTGTAGAGGTCGGTACACGCCCTGCTGCGAAGACTTCCTCCGACGGCAGAGGAGTATGCCGAGGGCGATGAGTAGGAGGCCACCCAGGACAGACGCGCCGATGATGTAGTAAAGCTTGTTGAACTTCTTCGGGTTGCCGTCGTCGATGGTCGTGTTATTGGAGTTGAAAATGTTGTTGGTTGTGTCGACGCCGTTCAACCGAGACTGGACGAAGTCATTGTGCGCTGGGGAGCCATTAGCCATGAGGGTGGCAGAAGAGATAGATCCATACCATCCGCCGGGTCCGTGATAGAAAGGAACTGAATGTAGGGGTCCGCCTTGTTCTTCGAGTCCGCGACGTAATCACCGAAATCAATGAGGGTGTAGACGTTGCGGACTGCACGGAGCAGCGGTGAGGCTCGGGCAGAAAGAAATGGAGGAGCAGCACTTACGGAAGGCCATGCCAAAGATCATGTCGTATGTGGGGTTGGAACCCGTGTCAAAGGAAAAGGGCTGGAACTGAAAGCATGCTCGCGTAAGAGGGGCTCAGGCTATCGAAGACGCGAGCGTACCAGGCCAAGGCAAGAGTTGACGCCGGCAGAGTTCGTACGAGCGGACAAACCGAAAATCTTGGGGTCGCTGATTCGCGTTTCAGCTCAAGACATTTTCGCGAAGGATGCTAATAGACAAACATAGTGGAGTCGAGGGGGTGCACCGGGTAAGATTTGCCGCCGAATTTGAGGGTAACGTTGACTTCCTGCTTGCATGGCACAATCCAGATCTGCCCTACGGCAGTGTCGTTGACGAGCTCAGCGCCGCTAAACTGGCCGTAAATAGCCTTGGCCACAGAGCTGCGGAGAGAGATCAGATGGGACGCCCGGGTGTGACAGCTGGGCGCGCGCGCATACCTGGGCACTTGCGGCAAGGAGAATCCGGTGTCGATAACGACCGTCGCCTGTTTCTTGTTCGACGTTGAACCGACCTTGGAAGTAATCGGAATGGAGCTGCCGTCAGGCCCGATGAAGCCGTTGGCGTCGAGGAGGATCTGGAAATGTTGGTTCGCAGAGTTGCCGATGGAGACGTCCGTCGAGGGCAGCTTGGGCTGGTTCACGACAGCCGTGTAGTTGGGCAGAATCTCCCCAACGCTGAGGTCACCTGGGAAGGTGGAGGACGGGTCTGTCCCGGGATAAGATTGAGTTTGGAGCAAGGAGTGTGGGCTCGGGACTCACCGTTTAGACGGCCCAGAATGAATGTGATGAAATTCGGAGTAGACGTATTCTGGATGAAAATGCTGTCGAGGACGGTGTTTCCCTCGTCCTCCGAGGCGAAAGCCTGGTAGATGACCGACCCGGAACTGGGTCCGAGGCCAATCAAGCCTTGGCCGATGGGATGGGCGGTGTCGGGCGGAACTTCAACTAAAGTGGCGTTCAAACGAAGGAAGAACGCAAGAGCATCGAGACTCACTGAATGCCTGCTTGGGTACGGTATATCCACCGAAGAGGAGGTCGCTCGTCTTCACGGGCCCTGACGCGCTGCCCGAGGCATAACTGATCGTAGCCGCTTTCCCTGTCGCCTGGCCGGATGGTACGGATCCGGCAACCCAGAGGTCAGCACTAGTGGTGTGGCGTAAATACGGGGTTTTGCGGACAAGGTTCGACTGTACCTCCCAGTGTCGATGATAACTTCAAAGGGGACACCACCGACGGTGATGTTAGCAGTGTACTGCAAGTCTGCGGAGTTCTCGAGAGGAGAGCTTCCTGCGAGGCTGCCTCGCCTGCGCAGTTCCCGTTGCTCCTGCGGGATACGACGGCCCTCAAAGTGAAGTCGCAGGGCGCATGCGAAGTCACCGAGCAAGATGAAAGTAAGGAGGGAAGCAGGCAAAAGCATACTGGAGAAGAAAACGGGAAAGAACAAGAAAGAATGTGGTGGGATCCCAAATAGTAAATATCTCAGGAGGTCGTGGAGGCTGTCCCGCACAGCCCAGCCTTGTCACATCATGATCGGCCTGCAACCCCGCTGTCACCAACATCGTTGGGCGCGCGTTTTCTGCTCAGTGCTCGGGGCCGGACAGTCCGGCCTGCTCAGCGCGCTGAACACACCGGCGAGCAGCCAAAAGATCGCGTCCAGCTCAGATTCTCCAATAAAAAGTCCAGTCCGCTGAATTTGATGTTTCCAAACCGCCGCGCCGCCGCGCCTGACAAGGTACGGCATCTCCTAAGCAATGGTAGGGGCAGCGCATACACAGCAAGGGATGTCTAGGACGGCGTTCAAAAACACGAGGCCGCAAGGTTCCTGGGCGCGTCGCAAGTCGTGTGCGATTGAACGGAACGTCGAGAGTGCTTATTATTGGGTCGCAGTCACCGCAGTGAGGGAAAGGGCATTTCCGGCCGTGCTATAAGTAGTACTCCGAGCGCTCGGAGGTCCGGATCACAAAACACGTGCTCGCCAAATCAAAGCACTTTCCTCCTCTCCCATCCCCCCAAGGCTCAAGCCTTGCCTTGCCTTGGCCTCAGATGCACTCTCTTATCCCACTTTCCCTTATCCTCGCCGTCTCCGACGTCGTGTACGCCGTCAAGCTCCCTTTCTACGTTCGCACAAGCAGCACCGCCCCCGAGCGCAGTGTCGGCCGTCGCGCGGTTCCTATATCCAACAATGGAAATGCAGAGTATATGAGCAACATCACCCTCGGAGGCACCACTGTATCCGTTATTCTCGACACTGGAAGGTGCGCTTGCTTGACGACTAGTCACAGGAAAACGCGGCTGAAGACGCCGATATGGTACAGCTCCGATCTGTGGGTGAACTTCCCCAAAACGACTCCTCCTACGAAGGACCTGGGAAAATCGCTCTCGCTCTCCTATGCTGTGGGCTCAGCTTCTGGTCAGTCTGCCTTCTTTGCCGACGTGAAAGCTTCTTAGCGTCGTCAACAGGCACCGTTAAATCCGCCCAATTACAATTCGACGGCTTCACCGTCGAGGACCAGGCGTTTTGTGCGTGTCCCTTGCTATCTACATCTGATCCAAACCCATGCTCATATTGGCCACAGTGCTTGTTCCGGACCGTAGCTCTTTTTCGAAAGATACCTCGTTCGATGGTGCGCACTGCATCTGCCCTTGTGATCTTCGCTCAGCGCTCATGCAGGGCTCCTCGGGCTCGGCCCCAACGAGGGCTCAGTCATCCACGACAAGCTCGACAGCGCGGCGGGAGACTCGATGATCAACCGCATCTTTTCGCAAAACAAGTCTGCGTCCAACTACATTACTTTCTTACTCGACCGGAAGAACGACCCTGGCGAGGTGCGTGCGCGCGTCAATCCACTTTTCCCACCTAATTCCGCGTGCAGACCTTGACCGGGCAATTTACCATCGGGGAGACTGTCAAGGGCTTCGAAAACATCACTGCCCAACCGAAGCTCAATGTCAAGACCGTGCACAAGCTCCTTGAAGATCGTGAGCGCCGCGCCCTGGCCCGCAGCGCAGTGTTGACCCCCAGGATTGTTCCACAGAGCAGCACTGGCAGGCGATGACAGACAAGGACAAGACTCTCATTGGGCCCGACGGAAACTACATCAACATCAAGTCTATCGTTCCCAGGGCCCCCAAAGGCCAGCTCGTCGCTGTTTTCGACTCTGGGTTCACGTTCAGGTGCGCTTGGCTGCACTTCCGCAGATCCCGCATACTAACAGCACCGCAGCCAGGTGCCCCGCGAGATGTCCGACGCCATCTACGGGCGCGTGCAAGGCGCGGTCTACGACCCCAAGAACGAGTGGTGGACCGTGCCTTGCGGGCAGATGCTCAACCTCACGTTCTCATTCGGCGGCGTGGCGTTCCCAAGTTGGTGCCCGTCTTTGCTCTCAGTGAGCGACACTGACGTCTTCCGCCCTAGTTAACCCGCTCGACACGGTCGATGACAACTTCAAGATCATGGACAGCACCGGGAACCGCGTCTGCATCGGTGCCGTGCGTGCATATCCGCCCGGTTGCTACGCACGACTGACGTCTCTATAGTTCCAGCCCATCACCAGCGCTTTCAGTCTCTTCGGCAACTTCGACATGATCATGGGCATGACCTTCCGTGAGTCCTCCCTCCTTCCGCATTCCTCCGTGTCTTAACGACGTGTGCCAGTGCGCAACGCCTACACCCTGATGGACTTCGGCGACTGGATCGACAGCTCGTCCGTCGACCGCGGCGACCCGTTCATCCAGCTCCTCCCGCTGACCAACGTGGCCGCCGCGCACGCGGGCTTCGTCAAGCAGCGCCTCGCGGGCGTCGACACCTCCGGCGCGAGCCAGTACCAGCTGCTCCCCGCGAGCCAGCAGCAGCACTCGCCCGTCTCGGACTCGGAGAAGAAGGCCAAGTACGAGGAGATGATCCTCAGCCGCTGGCCGTACATCTTCGTCGGGTGCCTCGTCGCCGTCGCGCTCCTCGTCGGCTTCATCGTGTGGCGCTGCTGCTGCCGCCGCAAGGGCAAGCAAGGCAAGGCCGCCGCGGGCGCCGCGGGGTTCTTCCCGCAGAAGACGCAGGCGTACCACCCGCTGCAGGTGCAGGGTGGGGGCGCGCCGCCGCCTAGCGGGTACGGCAACCAGGGCGGGTACGCCAATCAGCAGACGGGGTACGGCTTCCAGCAGGCGGGGTACGGCAACCAGCAGGGCGGGTACAACGGCGGGCATGGGTACACGGGGTAGCGGTGCCGCTGTTGACCGACGGACAATACACTCTCTCTGTACTGATCTCGATTCTCAATCGAGTGAGCTGTGGCGTGCACGCGCGGGGCCGCTGCGCGCAAGTACGTAGCGTAAATGTACCGCATAATTTCGTTGGTTCGCTAGGGGCATAGGTTCTCAGCAGCACCGTCTAATTTCAAGTCATTGTCCGGCGCAGAGAGGGAGGGACCTGCGGGCAAAAGGAAATCTATTGAGTTGACAAAAGCCATGTACAATCTTTGGGAGTCGCGAATCTCTATCATGCGTAGATCTTGTCGTGTGCCTGTCTCCCTTTTTCCTTCATGGCACGTACATCCCCGTTCTCTCAAGAGCCATCCTGGCTGTTTATGCAGATGGTCTCAACGACATCAGCAGATTTTTGGAGAGGCAGAATAGTCTACGAGTTGTATGAGGATAGTATTAGAACTTTAATGCCATTAGTCGCGTAAATCCCTCGATCCATCCAGATAGTGTTGTGCCCCGAAGCTCTAATAGAAGCGATATATATGTAACGGAGCCATGCATATAAAAGCACCACTCCCGTCAGCTTACGCAGTAAGCTTACCAGAAAGCCACTCCTCGACAGCGACGAGCTTTTCGTAGCCCTTCTCGCCGGTGAAGCCGCCGACCGTGAGGAGGAAGTGCGCAACGCAGACCGCAATGACCACGGCGCTGACGGTCGCGATGGAGTACATCTTGGGCGCCTGCGGATCGTAGACTACCTTGGACGGCTCCTTGTCGATATCGACGGCCTTGAAGATCTCGCCGGTGAACTCGAAGACGCGGGATGCCTCCGTCATGACGGCCTCTGCTCGGCCACTAAGTCAGGCAAGTGACCGCAACAAAGGTGGCTGCAACGCACCCTTAACATCCATGTTGTCGCCCGCCCCCTTGTTCATGCCCGCGCGGAACCAATCCTTGATGCGCTTCATGTCGCCCTGCGTCGCGGGCTTGGCGGAGTGCAGCTCTTTGAAGCGGTAGAACGACAGCCCTGGCCCGCCGAGCGACAGGTTGTACGCCTTCGCGAGCGCGCGCTGGATGGTCTGCCCGCCGCTGAGGTCGCCGAGGTAGCGCACGTACGCGTGCGCGAGCAGCGGCGACGGGTCCGGCGAGTCGGCGATGGCCTGGATGCGCGCGACGTAGGTCTCGAGCGCGGGCGGCTGCGCGGCCATCAGCAGGATGTGTATTCGGTGGGATTTCCATGACGATTCTGGGACGCCCAGGAGATGGGCGATGTCTGCCGAGAGATGGGGTGCGCGAGCCAGGACCGTGGGGTTGTAGGTGGGCTCCAGGACTGGATGGTTCTGGTGCCGCTCGAGCCCACGCTCAAAGGTGCTGCGGCAGTTGAGGCGACGACGAGGGGCACGGAGAAGGGGACCTACTCGTATATGTGCCACAGCATCATGAGGAAGCGAGCGTATTCCTCCTTGTCCAGCTTGCCACTCAGCATGGCGGCAGCGGCAGGGCTGACTTCGACCTCTTCATGGGCTTTTCTCGTGCCCTCGCGCAGAACGTCCGACAGCGGCAGGGAGAGGTCGATAACAGACATGGATGAGGGAAAAGACACAGCAGTAGAAAGCAAAGAGGGACAGCGATACGGATGGGGGCACTTGCGTGTGTGTGGGCGTGGTCAAGCTCGACGACTCAGCGTTTGCAAGTGGCGGTAGAGTCACATCTAATCTGATTATCCACTGATCCGGCGAATCGCGCGAGAATGGCAAGTATAGTCGCCGCCGTTAACCTTGGATAACCTCGTTGTCTATTCATTGCGGAGGGTGAGGTGGTGACCATCATGACAGACCCACACTTGTATTGTACATTGAATTCTGCTAAACTAGACACGCGGGGACAGAAGATCGAAAAATACCCCAGACAGTGGTTCGATACCCTACTACAGTACGCCAGGAGACTCGGCCGAAAAGAGCTGCGTGAACAATTCAGCCAGAGTCTACGAAAGGATCTGGCTTGCTTACACGAAGAATGTCGATGTGCGAGGTGTTTGGCGTGGACGGGATGGACAACGCGCGCGGGCGGGACAGGGCCGTGGGGGTCACCATACTGTCGGAATAGTCCTTGTTCAGGGAGGGGAACACCATCGCCGTCGCAGGCGCAGAGGCGGGGATCTCTATCTCGAGTCCGTGCGACACAGGATCGGCCCGTCCGTCAAAGGAGTCTTCAGACAGGTCCGAGTCTGCGTAATCCGACAGCATGTTGTCTGTCAATGCACGGTGAGACTGGGCTGACAAGAGAATCGAAGCTCGCCACACCTTTGTTGCTGCCCATCAAGACTCCGCCGCCGATGACGCGCCACGAAATCGGGAAATAACCCTTGCGTATGCTTGACTCTCTGGCGGACAGCGGCTTGGCCGGAAGTTCGTGCTGCAAATTAACGGGTGACGCGAGCGGCGACGGAGATTCCATCTGCTCTGGATCCGCGTGAATGCTTGACGAAAGCGTCAAGTCGCGCTGCTTCAATAATAATTCGAGAGAAAAACTCACAAAGTGCACGCGTCGCCGTTGGGGCAGACACTGCCAGGTTTGAAGTACCTGCAGGGTTTGGCTAAACAAAGCGAAATTAGCATGAAAGAGCCAGCGATGTATCGCAGACATACTGCGGTAGTTCGAGAGCTTGAGGCGGTTTATGCGCGCGCACGGCGACGGTGGAGGCGGTTGTATCGCAGTCGGCGGATAGAAACCCGGCGCCTTGGGGCTGAAGATGTCGTACAGCGGCGCCATCCCGTAGGACGCCGGAACCACACTCATCGGCATGAGCGCGAATTGCGCAGTGTCGTCCAACGGGGAGCTCAGGTACGTGGCTTGCGGCTCACAGTTGAAGTACGCGTTGTGGTTTCCCGAGGCATCATCGGGGTACAGCAAGGCACCTTCGTCGGACACGGAGCTGGTGGGGGACTCCGAAGGCGTCGCACTATCCGTCGAGTCGAGGGGAAAGACGGCTGGATTGTGAACATTAGATTTCGGCGGCGACGGGTCACATGCAAATGACGATTGAAATCCGCCTGTGTAAGGCGACCACAGGCCAGACGGCGGCGACGCGTATATCCCGTTGAAAGTAGGGGGGACATATAAGCTCCGAGGGACTACCTCCACTCGCATCTGAATGCTGTTACTCCCGCGGCCGAATTCTGCTCCATAAACTAAATATCGTCAACATGCAGTAAGATTTCAAGCGTACCGCGTCCTCCCGCCAGCGAGTTCCCGTTTCGATAATCTGCCGTCGCACTTCAAGTGAGAATTCTTCCCAAGTTCAGCCGGCTTGGCGCGCACCTTCAAGCAGCGAGGCTTCGTTCGTGCTTCCCTCACCGTGCCGGTATTGGCACCAGATTCCGTTCGTGCATATTCCCTGGAGGTAGTATCGACACTGCTTCGGAGCAGGCGCGGGCTGGTCGCTGAATACATGCGCAAAATCGCAGTCCTGCGCCGTGTGCGGGCAGGTTCCCGTCTGGAAGTACCTGCAAGGCTTTGCTGCGTGCGGTTTCAGAGCCGTACCACCGCGAGCGACGACTGCCACTCACTGTGTCGTTTTTTCTGGGGTGGTTTCTTGGTATTGGGCGACGGTGGAGGGCTCATAGTCGTGGCAAGAAGCAAGAAAGGTATACAATAGACACCGAGGGCGTCGAGACAGAAGGAGTAACAAAAAAGAAGCCACGGATAGTTTGGGCGTGGAACCGGCTCGCGTTTTAAGCAGGCGAAAAGGCGGCGTTGGCAAGGTCAAAACAATGGCTAGATCCGAAATGGGTAGGGGATCGGCGATGGTATAAAGTAGGCAGAACGATGTTATGTCTGGGATGCCCAAACGGGATAGCGATCGCAGTGACGTGAAGGCCCAAAAGACAATAAATCTGGCCGTAACCCCTTGCATGTTATTGTTTCGTTCGTACGATGTGAGAAGCGGAAGACAATAACCGATGGTACGCGTTTTTGATCTGAGGCTTATTGTCAAAGTCGTCTGGGCGAAGATCTGAATTGTGAGAGGCCTAGGTCAAAGCGTTACATAGTTCGTAGTATTCGTGTCGAGCACTTGTAGAGCCTTCGCCAGCAGAGATTCTTGATGGGCACAACCGAGGTTTTCCATGGATCGTCTTCGACATCCAGAGATGATTTTGATATTCTTGACCGAGCCAAAGTCCAAATTGGCATGGAGCACCCAGCGGAACAAAGCTTCTGAGGCAGAACAGAGGGCACGACCACCGAGCTGTTGTTCTCAATTGTTCGATCGAGGTAAGGGTCCGGGACAACGGGCCGAATGGACACGTGGCCAAGCCGTGTCTCGGAGCGGAGCTTTAATATATCCACGTGATACATTGAACCAAGGTTGAACTTTTGGTTGAACTTTTCCTCAACAATTCAGTTCCCAAAATATAGCTTGAATAGACCTTCTATAATGGAGAAGATGTCTAGGAAAGCTAACGCCACGAAATCACAGGCTGGCTCAAGTTTCAACCTAGTGATGTTGTGGTCTTGGTAACTTGAACCTGTTGGCCCTAGGTTGGCCTGAACAGTGAAAGTCATGGCTTGGGCACCCGGCTTCCTCTGGCTTTGGCCTCAGAGTATTCCAGGCCAGGGCGACCCTGTGGCTCGGCCCGGCTTTGGCCTCAAAGCCGGGAAGCCTTGGTGAAGCCACGGTTTTCGGCGGGGTTGATAGGTTGGTTTTGACTTTGTCCTGAAGAAATCTCCAACTAGGCTAGAGTGATCCTAGGCCACGATTATTGGCTTTGCTTTAGCCCAAGTACTAAAGCTAAGAAAACGGGGTTCTTCGGCCTGAGGCCAAAACCGCGATATCACTATTACAACCTACTAGACCTGGAAAGACCTCGGTACCCAGCGTCCGGCTCTCTGAGACAGGGACGAAAGCCTCAAAGCTCTTAGATTATTACCTCCACGATGCATGCGCTGATAGGGAGGCAAGCTGGAAATGATCCGCAGGCCCCAACACTTTTCCCAGTGCATACGTGGTGACAAAGTCCAGCGTTGCCGTCGCCCCCCGAGCACCAGGGTCGCACCACGCGAGCTATGTAACGCATTCTAACTCCTGACGGCCCCATTCCTCACCAGTTCTATTTTCTGACAGACCCACACCCGACGTTCTCGCCAGGGACATCCTCGTTTCAAGTTCGCGAATTGTCAGACATCGATTGTTTCTCGACCGATGCTGGCCTTCGGAAGTTGGGAATCATTTCCGCGGTTTTATTTCGCCAGGGACGGATCCCCACTTCAAGTTCGCGAATCGTCAGACATTTCTTTTCTCTCGACCGATGCTGGCCTTGGGAAGCTGCAAAGAAGCTCGGCATCATTTCCGCGGTATTTCGTCAATTTGTGAGTGAGACGGACGGACTCAAAGTCGATCAGTTGAGGCCCGTTTTTTTCTCTTGGAGCCGTTCATGCTTGAGCGGACTCCGACTCCCAGCGCGTCGATTAGCACGCAAATATCGGAACCACTGTCACAGCACTCTTTGTATAGCTCGCAGACGTCGGAGGTCTCGATATCTTTTCATAACGATTCGACCCTCCATATTAATGCCTTGTTTTTGTGCTTCGGCCACAAACTCCCTACCGTGGGGCTACAGCGAGTTGTCGAGCTCGTCGACGCTCGAAGTATCGAACGTCACGTTCCCCAGAGGCACGGAGCTCTGGAGCACCCATCGATATTCGCCTGACCGTAACAGAAGCTGCCCGACGCCCGAGTCCACTGAGCTAAATATTTCCCAGGCTTGAGGCAGGTTCAAAAGCGCAGGGATTCGGAACTTAAATGCTAGGTGGCCAGCTCGTCTTGGAGTCATGGCACAACGGGACGACCCTCCAGGAAACATCGTTGCGATACAAATGTTGGATGCGCGGATGGATAGAACGCGAAACATTGGAGGGCTTGACCCATATACGACAGTTGCGACTGCATAGTCTCTTATAAACACCCCGGGACCAAAATCTTGGATTCGCGGCGAGAGATGCGCAGAATGGCTTCAGCACTCGATTTTGTGGATGAAGAGGGATTCGAACGTGTTCCCAACGTGTGTGGGCGGTGCGGATCGTTCCTATCGAGCACGTTGGGTGCCAGAAAATGATTTTTGAGGATAGAAACATCGAGCTTTTAGATCAGATCATGATTGAATTAAGTCCAGCCTGTCGAGAAAGAGGGAAGACTGTCTATCGACACCTTGTAGAGTCTTCGCCGATCCAAAAGCGTGAATTCAGCGCGTAAAACTGAACTTGGAAATGAATTAGTTTCGGCAGCACGGTCCCGGTTCATTCTGGAGGATGATTGGCCTCGCCACTGAGAGCACTTGTCAAGGGTATCTGTGAATATACGTCTTCAGCCGCGTTAGTTCCCAGGGAGAATAGATTTTGAACATGTTGAACTTGTCCGGGCCGGAGTTCCGATTGCCGGTTTTTTTGGGCGGTTCGAGCGTTGACCTTGCATTTTCTGTGAGATTCGAGAGCCTTCGCGCGGACGGATGGCACCGAAAACCGGGAGCGTCCGCGCCACTTTGCATTTCGATGATTGCCGCCCAGACCTCGGAGTCACACAATAGAACAATGGACAACGCCAAAACTGGCAACCTTGACACCAGCGCGGCAACGGCGAGAGTGAGGTGCGTGGCAATCTCGGGCTGTGCTGGGCCCGCGCGGGTATAAAGCCAGACGGGCGAGTGGCGAATCCATCGAGCCCCACCCAGTTCAACTACATCCAACTTGAACCAACTTTTCTCCGACGCTCCAGTGTCTGCACGCCACACCGCACTCGCACGCCAGCAACACACATTCGTGCTCACCATAACCATGACCACGACCACGACCGTGCCACTGACCGGCATCGACCAGGCGAAGGCGCCGAACGAGCTTGAAGAGATCGGCCCGCCGCCCCCGGCTCCAGGCCCGACTCAAACCACGTTTCCCATCAACAAGTCGTAGTGCGCGCACTGTTCAACGCCGCACGGGCGCTGACTGGGAGACTCGGAAGTTCCGCCCTGCCGAAGAACTTGGAGTGGTTGGGTTGGGATATATGCGTGATGAGAGGCTAGCTTGTAGGAAAGTGGGAAGTGGCGCGGCCGACTGTATTGTACTTTTTTTTCTCTTCAATTTTCATGGTTTTCGGAGTCGAGATAGGCGGGGTGTACGTAGATCCACGAACAGCGTATTCTGCCACCACGTCCACTGTTCGCACGCAAGTCAAAGACCGTGTCCGAGACCGTCTGTGGGAGCTCCCGGAGAATGAATGTCGGTGCTCGCCATGGGGATTTCAGGCACGGTATGATATGTGCTTCGGGAGGAGGACGACGCAGGTTGAGAAAGGCAGCATCCCATTCGAAAGAGTGCAGGGCCCCCGGCATAGCTTGACAATTCTGTAGCTGAAATGACGCTGAAGGTTGGCCGAGTGCTCAGCCAAGGGATATAACGAGCGCTCGAGCGGTGCCACACAGTGCGCTGAGCGCTCCCGTGGGCGAATAAAGCAATCGGGACCAAGGCACAAGGTTTGCGACCGGATACCTGTCCTGCTTTGTGAAAAAACATATATATATCGGGAGAGAGATGTTGCTACCATAGCTGTATCCCCCACGATTGCAGTGCTCGCCAACGAATAGACCGACGCAACCCAGATGGAGTTGGCTCCTTGAAGTTCATCCGAGACGCAAGGCAGTATGGTGGAGACAGACGTCTTGATGCCGCTGAGCGATGTTTCTTTCTAAGACAGAAATATGTGCTTACAAGCTCGAGCGGAGAAAGGCTGGATGTGAGACCGTGTGAAACCGAGAGCAAGATAATCCGAGCCCAAAATCTGACGACACTTGGACGCTTCAAGTCCACTTCGCCCGGTCTCGAGTTCGCAGCGGCCGCCATCTCAGTGTGCGGTATTGGATTCGAGACCGGAGGGACCACAGTATACCGCACAGTGGGCTAGGCTGCGACGGCTGGGATTTTCCAGGGGTCTGCGAGTGATCATCGACGAGGGACCGTCCGGACGGCGTCCACCGTTGTTTTGGAAATCAAGATGGTTCTGCATTCCGCGGCCGATCACATTGTCAGATAGCCACGGTAGCGAGCACATTGGGGCTGGCTGTCGCATTGACGCGACATGAGGCCCACAGTATCATAAGCACCTCGTGACGGTTATCTGGGACGCGAAGTGAATATCAGTATCACTAATGTGAACGGTTTCCGCAATCGGATTCTCATGTTGGACCAACTCCCGAGTCGAGCGCCTCAAGCCTATTCACCAGAGCACCCATCAGACCAGTCGAATGGACGTAGCGAGAAGGCAAGGCGGCCTGCACTCACTTGACGTTCGAAGATGCCTCATCTCGTTCAGTGCGATGGTAATATCGATGGCGAGAGGAGGGTTTGCTCGTTACGTAAGACATCTGATCATTCACGGAAGTCGGAGACGGCGCTGACGCGCCCAATTCGAAAAGCGGAATGAGATGTCATTTACGCTATGCAGGTCAAAAGATTTCGTGCACGGACAACGAAGCAGCCCGTAGCTGGTGAGCAGAATAGTATTGGGGCTGTAACGACATACTGTGAACTACGAGACAAGGGAGAAAGATGAAAGGACAGCGAAGGGGGTAGACAATGACTGCAAAAATGATACCGAAGAAGCAGCGATGTCCACACGAAGGGCCGGGACCTAAGATGGGGCTGCGTCAGTACAGGAATAGAGGGGAAAATATCGCGAAAAAAAAAAAGAAAAAGGGATCAGAATTGCAGAAGTACAGAAATCATCATCTGGACTAGGTCCAATATGACTGTTGAGCTTGATAATGTGATTGGTATTCATCACAGGAGGGGAGGGGAGGATGTGGACGAAGAAGAAGAAAATACTGACTTGAGATGATCGTGGTATGAGGACAAGAGAGATTTGAAAGTCCGCCTGAATTTGTACCCACGGCATGTCGAGCACTGTGACGAAGGGCCAGAGGAAGGAGCGCGAACGCGACAAGAAAGACCGCCTGTCCCAGCCCCCTGCATCCACCGAGCGCCTCAAGACCGTAGTCCGCAGGCTGCCCCCCAATCTCCCCGAGCCGATATTCTGGCAGAGCGTCCAATCTTGGGTATCTGACGAGACTGTCACCTGGAAGGCATTCTACCCCGGAAAGCTGCGTAAACGGTACATATGCCCTTGAAACCCTGGCCGAATGCGATAATGACCTCGTCGAGGAAAGTCTGAACAAGGAGAATGTTCCCTCGCGCGCTTACATTGCGTTCAAGACCGAGGAACAGCTCGCACAGTTCAGTCGCGAATACGACGGGCACCTGTTTCGCGATAAAGCCGGTATGCGATTTCGATTCTCATGAATATGGTCTAGAGAACTACAGGGAATGAATCATACGCCGTGGTCGAGTTTGCCCCGTACCAGAAAGTTCCCCCAGAGAAGAAGAAGGCCGATGCGCGCAGTGGTACTATTGAGAAAGGTGCGTGGAGAGTCCGTTGTTGGGTCCGAGCCCGACTTATTCTACGGCAGATGAAGACTATATCTCGTTCCTCGAGTCGCTTAATGCCCAGCCAACTGGCGAACACGCCTCGCTCGAATCTCTAAGTGCGTGATATAATCGTAGTATCGATCAGCACTCATCTCCACCTCGTAGTCGCCGCCAGCCAACCTCCCCCTCCTCCCAAGACTACACCGCTCTTGGAAGCCCTCAAAGCTGAGAAAGCCGCCCAGAAGGAGAAAGAGACAGTCATCCGCCAAATTCAGCAGGCAAAGCGAGCAGAGGCAAAGAAGAACGCACCCCCTTCCGGCGCCCCTGCCAATGGTGCACCTCTCAGCAAGAAGGCCGCGAAGAAGGCCGCTGCAGCAGCAGCAGCCGCGCAGGCGCAGGGCCAAGCCCCGAAACCCGGTGTTGCCGGACCCTCCAAATCCACCGCGCAGCAGGCTCCGCCCGCAAATGGGAGCGCAGCACCGCCCCGCCCGCCCAAAGCACCTAAGGCTATGCGCCCACAACAACAGTCGCGTGTGCCTGGCCCGCCCGCTGTCCCCACCGATGTATCCGTCGCATCCGCAGCCAACGCTGGTCCTAGCGGAGATGTCCCCGGCCCCCCTGCTGCTGCCCCGCGGCGCATGCGTCCCGTCATCGGGCTTGCGTCGCGCCAGTTCGAGGCCGCGCTAAGCGGCGCAGGCGTCTCAGGAACCGGAGCCGAGCAGCGCAAGTCGCGCCGGGAGCGGGAGCGAGAGCGCGCTGCGGTGGCTGCGGCCGCAGAGGATAGGGATGGGCCCCAGGCTGCAGCAGGCATGCCGGGGGCGCGGAAGGACAAGGCCCCGGCGCGGCGCAAGGACAGCGTGAGCGGGGGCGTACCCGTCTCCACTGGGAGCAGCGCTGGCGCGGCGGAGGTGCGCGTACCCAGCATCCTGCAGCGCGCGGACCCGGTGATTGCGCCCGTGATCATTCACCGCATCGACGGCGACGTGCAAGTGCAGCCGCAGGCGGGCGTCATCCCTGTCAACTTTAGCGGCGGCCCTCCCCGCGGTAGCGGTGGGGGTGGGAGGCGCGGCGGACGGGGCGGCCCAGCGGGCAGAGCGCGCGGTGGAGTGGTCGGCGGCGGTGTTGCTGTCAGTCGAGGTGGAGGCTAACGTGCACCACCCGCTCAACTATCTGCTCGTCCGCCAACTGCTGAACATCTGCAACTCGACATGTCTCGAGGCACAGACACTGCTGCTCTTCGCCGCACCTTGTGCCCCCGCGCCGCATCCGCTGCGCACGCCTTCTCCTTTTATTTCGGCAACGATGTGCCTTCCTTGCTCTGAGTCTTGAGAGAGTTCCAGCATCATCTGATATGGTGCTTGTATGGTACATTGAAATACAAAGATGGGCTGCTCTAGTGCATGTAATAGTATAGATTTCTAAACCCTGTTCGACCCAACAGACCGCTGGTTCAAAAGTACTTGTCCCAGAACGCAGCTGTCCCGTTGGTTGGTGCGACGGCGTCGATACCCAGGAGGCGCATGACGAGGCTGTAAATCTGCACGTTCTCGAACGGGTCCATGACATAGGTGTCGTCCGCTGTTGAGTGCCAGCCCTTGTTCGGACGCGTCAAGAAGCGCCTCACCAGGCTGCGGCCCCCCCGGGCTTGATGCAGCACCTTAACGACGGCGGAGAACGGCCCGTGCGCGACGAACATGGCGTGCATCTGCGGTGCCTTGTTGTCGTACCCGTGGCTCTGCGACGAGGTCAGCATTGGCCGTAAAACAGGGGAGGGAAGACGTACGCCCTTGCTCATGCCGACGTCGCCCTCCGTCTTCGACGTCAGGACGTATCCGATCTCCGGAACGACATAGATAGGCGCGATGCGCTCGCTGCCCGTGAAGTGCCACCGGTCGGGCATCGTCTCGTGCGTGTACACCGCGAACTTGCCGTTGCTCGCGGCCGCGGCAGTCTGCAGCAACTCGAGATTGTGAGAGACGTTCGCGTTGGCCGCGAAGCGCAGGCCCATCGCGGGCCACCCGTCCTCGTGCTCGATCGATTTGTACCCCGCGTCCCCGAGGATGTCGTCCATGTAGATTAGCTCGGGGTGGCTCGTGTCCGTCATGCCGTGGTCAGAGACGAATACGACGTCGACGATATCCGAGAGGTTGCGCGCCTGGAGAGCGGTGTGCAGATCTTTTGCGAAGACGTCGACTTGTGTGAGGGTTTTCTGTAGCGATCACTGGGGATGAGTTGATTAATTGAATGAAACGGCTGGCGTACGTTCACGAGCGCTGACATCGGTCCCGCCGAATGTCCTGCTTGGTCCAGGGACGGCTCGTACGCTGGCGGAAACAGTGAGATTTCGCGCATGGTATCTAGAAGAAACGGACCCATCAGGAGTTGCGGTCGCTCTTCAAACGGCAGATCGACCCATTGGATTAGCTGGTCGAGTTTATCCTCCAGAGGTACCTTGTCCTGGAGTAGAGATGTTAGCGTACGAGATACCACCATACTGTAAATTCACCTTCCAGGGAACGAAATGAGTAGCAGTCGCGCCGGACATAGTCCTCGGAGGCCCAGGCCTGAAAGCATATGATGATTATGTCAGGCTTCACAGCAATGATGCGCACCACATGAGATTGGCTGTGATGATTCCTGCCTTGCCAGCAGTCTCCCACATCTAGAAGCACTTGGTTGGTGTACCAAGAGAACGTACAAATGACATACAGGTTCACCCCGCCACCAGGCCGGATTCCACGCGGAAGATATCCTGTTGTAATGGAATTCTTCTTGAGATACGGGATCCCAGAAGTTCTGTAGAGATATCTCAGTCTCCGGCGGGAGGCGTGAAGGCGGAGAAGCCTACGTTGCCAACGATTCCGTGAGACTCCGCGTAGAGCCCAGTCCTATATGAATGAGCGCGACGCCATATGAAAGGGTGAAGCATACATCAGAGCCCAGTGGTTGCTAAGCAAATTGGATGAGCAATGCGTCGACTTGGGATTGGAACTACTTACGGAAACGTTAAGGTCTGTTGGTGAGGTGAGATTTGATAGTCTGGCTAGGTGGTAGACTCACAGGGAAGATAGGGACGAGTGCTTTCGCACGAAGACCTTGCTTGCTTATATCCAGAAGGTGAGGTGTTAAACCTCTGTCCAGATAGTCCGCACTGTTACGTATGAGGAACGAGGCAATTGGACGCGTCAGCCAACGCAAACGCACCGCAGGCCGTCTATAGAGACAATGAGCACTGTGCGTCTGAAATCGTGCGTCCCGTTAGACCGCACGCCTTCGCCGTGGAAGAGCAGATTCGGATGCTCGGCATGTGGCGGGTTAAGCAACAGAATCCGGGCAAACACCCCAGTGACTATGAGCGCGATGAGCCCCGACGCAGTGCACAGTATCTTTCTCTGCGACCATCCGCGCTGCTGGGAGTCTGTCTGTACAGATAGTTCCGCTTTCCAGTGGTCAGAGGGGCCTTCAACGTCGTCTGCGCCAGAGAGCAGTCCCTTCCGTTCTTCCTGGTCCGTTTCGACGGTCGGTTCATACGCCTTCTTCGAAGACGTCAGTTTGAGAGTGGTCATAGCAGGCCGCGGGGTGTGTAGGCGGAGCAGGATGTTGTTGCCAGTGGGATGTCCAATGAGTTTATTAGATCGGGTGTTCGGTCCGCTGTTGCTTGGCGTTGTTGCGTTTCAGAGTTGACCGGAACCGTCAACTTGAGCAGGACTGGCCAATATGTACATCTGGAAAAAACTTACAGTCTATAGAGAGATATATAGGCTTGATAGCACTTGTAGCGCTATCGCTTGACCCCTGTTATTTAGACCTCTGTAGCTTGGTGCCAAGACTATGTAGGACCCCATAGTGGCCGTAGTACACTTATTTTCCTGTAGCTCTGTAGGCCAATAGTCTACATATGAGTATGTAGTGATACCAAGGTGCTGTATTTCCGCAACAAAAAAAGGATAATAGATTAGATTAATATCGATGAACGTATGCTACATCGAATGGGTACTATCCTCCAGCGCTCCAGCACTGGTCCCCAGCTCGTAATGCCTTATAGCATAACCGAGGATTTGGCGACGTCGATCGGGTGTTGGGGACGATCCTCAGAGGCCGCGCATTGAAAGGAAAAATATTGAAAACTCGTCAGCTACATCCCGGCGAAGAGAAAATGGCACACACCGCAGGTATGTATCCGGCTCGGAAGATCTTTGGTTTGAGGCTTGAGCGCACTGACCTAGATGGATGAATGCAGTGTCAACACGGAACCCTGCTTATCCCAAAACGCACCTTGCGGCACCCTGCCCATTTCGGCCCGGAGGTCTTCCGGTGCTGCCCGAGGACGTGCAAGCCATCATACTGTTCATCATGCTGGGAACAGAGGACCTGGAAGGGGTTGGAGGGCTGGAACTTGTATTGCACAGTGCTTGAGGGTAGCTTGACGTCGTTCCGTGGGCATTCAGGCTTGATGAGATTTCAGGTGCGGCACTCGGGCTTCGGAAGGCTCTCAAGGGACGATTTGGCTTGGGGGCTTGATTCAGGAGCTTGCGCGGGAGACTCTTGAAGACAGGCAGGGGGAAAGGGCGACAAGGTGGGGGGAAAAGACAAGCACTGGCAGCGACTCGTCAAACATGGCAACGATCATCAACCAAGCACGCCATTTCACGTGATCGATCGGACTTTCAAACGACTTGCAAAGATCCGGCTTTACCGGTTACAATCTCTGAATCTGCAAGGGGCTTTAAGCTTTACTACCCAACTTTAGCCACTGCGTACACAAGTTAATGCCTTGAGCAGACTTACATATTCCCCACTGGCATCAGGCAAGACTCTGAATCAAGTTCTGACCATATGTGAGTCAGCAAATCAATGGTTTCCAAAAAGTTAAAATTTCTCAAAACTTGAGCACTGACTCGGTTTTCACTTGAGGGAGCAAAGTTGTAAGCTCCAAATTTTGTTGAGTTTGATAGCAGAACATAGGTGTGCTGCAAGCCTACATAGCTTGCCATAGCTCTCACCGGTGACTATGTCGACTATACGAACTATGTATCATTTCTGCTGACCTACAGCAACTATGACGCGCTATCATAGCTATATAATTAACCGGGGAACTACGGGCAGGAGAGCTTTTCCTGATGTATGGTGGCTTATGGTGGTGCATCCGTGCCAATAGTGGCGAATAGGACAAGAATCCGCGCGCCTTCTGGTCTCGTAAGTGTAGCAGTCAAGCTGCGGTCACGAAGCTTGAATTTGAAGTGTTTTTGCCTGCGGTAATGTCCCGAGTTCGCAACTTATGTGGTCTTTTCCCCTTGTAATAAGGTCAGCTTCGGGCATTATTTCTGACGAAGTAGAACAGAGTAGAACAATCTCAGCACCTCCTCTAATTTCTGGTCTCAAATATTTGCATCGGTTACTGACAGTGATCATGTCGTTGACGCGTCCGGCATGTGATGGGAAAGGGCTGTGTCATACTTCCATTTTTGGTCCAGTCAATCTCCCTCTCCAATGTCTCTCTTGGATAAATTCAAGAAGGGTGCTCAGAAAGCAGGCATACAGGTCAGCTCGTTCAACGCAACCCCGACGTACCTACCTAACGTGTGGCCCATCCAGGCAACCGCCTTTGCCCAAAGTAGCTCGACCAAGATCGCAAGTGGTTCCAGAGACTTTGTCCATGGCTTCACTCTCCCCGGCGAGGCAGAGAAGGCTGCAAAGATCCTGGATAGCTTCTTAGGTATGGGGAAATGTTCACCGAATAGGCCTCCAGCCTCATAGCCCCCCTCAGCCGATCCCGACCGACGAGAATCTGCACTCAATTCCATACCCAAGGCCATCCTGCAATCTGCACGAGGTGAGCTCCTGCGGCCGATAACTCGTTGAAACCCTTCAAGCGTAACGCCACAGGCCTGGCGATATTCCAGGTGCTCAAGGCAGGATTCGTCTTCTCCGGCAAGGCCGGCTCTGGCATCGTCATTGCCAGGCTCCCCGACGGCTCGTGGTCTGCGCCTTCGTGCATTGCGACTGGCGGTCTCGGATGGGGCCTCCAGATTGGCGCGGACGTCACTGACTTCGTCATCGTGCTGAATAACGAAGACGCCGTGCGCGCGTTCTCGCTCGGCGGGAACCTGACGATCGGCGGTAACGTCAGCGCGACCGCAGGCCCGATCGGAACGGGCGGCAGCGTCGAGGCAGCGCTCGCACACCCGACGCCCATGTTCTCGTATTCGAAGTCCAAAGGTACATAGCGTGCTTTCCGCACGGCGCATTATAAGTCTAAGTCTCATTCATTTATAGGCCTGTTCGCGGGGATGTCCCTCGAGGGTACGGTCCTCATCGAGCGCAAGGATGCAAACCGCGACTTCTATGGGTCTCCCGTACCTGCGCGGGACATCCTCGGCGGACGGGTGCCGCCCCCCGAGGTCGCGTCAAGGCTGTACGAGATCATCGAGGCGGCGGAGGGCCTCGACGAGTCCGGTCTCCCCGAGGAGGCGTACGTCCCCAGTGCGGAGGGCGACCACGTGCAGCTTGGGAGCGACCGCCACATGGTGTTTGACGCGGACGGCCATTGAACTTTGAAGACGGTGGAGGATTGATCCTTCGTCTGACTTCAACTTGTTCCTCTCTGGTTAATGTACAGTACTTACACGGAAATCTGTAGCAAACGGTAAGATAGCCAGTAGGCGGGCGCGAGCTTTAATGTGCATTCGGTCCATCAAGTTCGCCCATTTTCAGTCCATTTTTGTCGCACCCTCTGCGCGATCAAGTCTCCTGTTCCTCAGGAAATTGAAATGCCCGATTTTGATTTTTAAGGCACCCGTGTTACCTCGGGACCTGGTTCCGCAAATCAGATCGTTGGATATGGCAGACACAGAAAAGGCATACTGAGCCAAAGATTCATGTTTAGGCTCGCACCAGGCGCAATTTATACAGCAATGACGATTGAAGGATCGGTGAATGTCCATGACCCAGCCATGATTCTGGATGATCCGTCTGGTTTCGAATGCTGGCTCCCTCGGCAAAGCTTCACTCTTGCATCCAGTTTTTCATTCATTCTCGTCAAATGTACGCCGTCCAGACGGAGTTTTGCTTAGGTACATGCATCGCGATGGAGCGGTCCGGGGCTGAGGAGGAATGTATCAACGGCTCGAGCCCCCCGATTCATGGAACAGGATATAACGCGAAACTTCATTCCGACGTGGCCAAAGGATAATGCATCGCTTTCTTTTGCCGTCCTTCCTTTTTCAGCCCTAGGAGTAATTTGTTGTGAGTTGATTGGTCGTTCTTCGAAGTTATCACGACTCACGAGGCGCTGAACAGAGGTCGTGCAGATTTGCGGTTTTCCAAGGCATACTGTTTACGGTAGGCAACAAAAGATGCCTACCGTAAACAGTATGCCTTGGAAAACCGTTTGTGTTTTGTGGAGTTGATCGATATTGCGAGTCGAGGTGTATGTGGCCCACTTTATTTGCGCTATGCATGTCATATCAGTATATGCTACCCTGGATCAATGGATCCGGTTTGTGTCTTGTATCTCGTCGCTCACCTTCAGAACAATGTTGATTTCAAGACTCAATACTGATAACCCAAGAGACGCGCCAATTGACGTCGCCGGTCTTCGACAGTTGGGTCTGTGCATTATATGATAATTGATATTCAGTTTAGCAGAGAAATATGTGATACGTACTGGGAGGAAGAGGCGGGGCCAATAGGTTCCAAAGATCAGCGTGGTTCGCCACGGACGCAATACAACTAGGCACTACAATGAAGGTCAAGACACGATGAAAAATATTAATGTGGACTTACCACTGATATCAAGCAGCTGATCACGATTCAGAGGGTGAGGACCAGCTAGTAGGGCCATATCCGGGCCATGTAACGGCTGCCGTTGCATTGGCAAGGCGTATTGGTTGTATATCCATGCTGCATGCGGTGAGGTTACAGATTCCAGATTCCAACGGAGGATAGTAAACTGTACGTACTGAGCATTCAAGCGTTGCAGCACGGCTTGGTGATTGTTCAGCGCCATCTGGTGGTTGGCAGTGACGGTGTTGACAAGTCCAGTGACGATGTTTGTGAGGCTGGCGACATTGTACGTGAGGTTGGCGACATCGTTCGTGAGGTTGGTGCCAGTGTTTGTGAGGTTGGCGATGGAGGTTGTGAGCCCATCGATGCCAAGTTCGCGAAGTGCGAGGTTTCTTGGCTGATATCGGCGAGTTCCTGAGTGATTACGGTGTACGACGCACCATCGCAGGGATGTTGGGCTGTGGTGCAGGAGCGGGTTGTGCCATCGTTGTTGAACTTGTAGTGGAAGAGTGGCCGCTGCCGGCCCGCCGCCCTGGTTTATCCTGGTTAAAGCTCATCATCCCCCGTGGTCACGCAATGCATTGCTAAGTACGGCTCGAGCGTTATTATTATTAAGGGTGCAACTTTCGCCACCCCGTTCCTCCTCATAATCGCGCTTCCTCGGCACTGCCTGCCTCCACGAGACGCGATTGCACTTGCTCGAGATCATCACCTGCGCGGCCATGTTCTTGACGGACGGTGCGCCGCCCTCAACTTGCCTCGAACGCAGACTATCCCGCGTCCTCGGGCGAGACGCGCTCCCACTCGCCCGTGACCAACGCGCCGCGACCTCCTTAACGGAGAACACGGTGCGCGTGCCCTTCGCCTATAATATCGCGCTGATTTTGACTGGCAGCTGCGGGTGAAGGTGTAAACAGCCGCACGGACAAGGCGAGCGCGTCGGCGAGCGTCTCCTTGACGAAGAACAGTGCACACAATCCACTTCCCCTTGACCCAAAGAGAGTTATTCAAGGGTGGCGAGTGAAGGGATAACGTTGATGAGGTGCTCGGCGCGCTGAACAGTACGTCTTCCCTCCTTCATCCTTTTCGTCCTTCTTTTGTCTTCGAACGTCTTTCTACCCTTCCTCTTGCTCGTCGATCTTCCGTCCTCATACACGCCGTGTATGTCCATGTACTCCGGTCCATTCATGTAGGCTCAGCACCGGTGCCTTTTCTCGCATTGTACGTTTTCGGGTCCTAATTGCATTCTAATCTATATCCGTGCCTCACTCTCACTCTATATTGATACTTGGGCAGACGCAGCAGAAGGTCACTTGGCACAGACGTCGTCTGGAATTAGCGGTGTTTCTCCAAACTATCTCCGTGCCCATAATGCAATACCCAGGCCTACACTGTCGAACGTGTCTGGGTATGTGCGACATACACATTGCTTCCACGGCGTCTGTTAAAACGAACACCTCAACGCCAAGGTCCTTCGCCTTCACTATGGCGCTTCTTCGGTTGCTTATTTCCCTTGCGCTGGCGTTCAGTGCCTCAGGGCAAAAAATCGTACTGACGAATGACGACGGTGGGTACGATCTGCGACTTTAAAATGGTGCTCTCATGCATTCGCCGTACACAGGCTGGGCTGTAGCCATTGTTCGCGCACAGAATGACGCTCTCAAGACTGCCGGATACGATGTTCGTCCTCTAATCGTGATCTGGGTCTTTCCATGACATACTTTCTAGGTCGTCCTCTCTTGTCCTGCAATCAACAAATCTGGGACAGGGTCCTCGACCACTACACCGACAGTGCTCACAAGCCCCTGCGAATTCAATACATGCCCCACTGGATCGCCTGCGGAAGGGTTCAATGCCAGTGATAGTACGTTCGTTCGTCTATCTCTGCAAACAGCATTTGCTGAAGGTGAATACAGCGCGACTCAACTACGTAAACGCCTTCCCTGTAGATGCAGCCCGATTTGGAATTCAGACGCTGGCCCCGAAATTCTTCAGGTCCAAACCCGACCTTGTGGTCAGTGGTCCGAACGTCGGAAGTACGTTCGTCCACATCGCACGTTCATCGTGTATCGCACTTATTGCATCCGTTCAGATAACTTGGGGTCGACCGTTTTAGTTTCCGGGACAGTGTTCGTATGGCCGTTCAGTACGCGGTCGCCCATGTCTAAAAATACCCCCTAGCGGTGCCGCTTCAGAGGCAGCGCTGGAAGGAATACCGGCTGTCGCATTCTCAGCAGCCACGGGAGACCAGGTCTCATACACCACGCTCACGACAGCTCCGACCTCCGCCGGCAGCAAGGCTGCGCTGATATATTCGCAGTTGAGCGTCACATTGCTCAAGACCCTCCTGGCGTCGTCGGGCCCGATCCTCCCGGCTGGTATTGCGCTCAACGTGAATTACCCCTCTACGAGCAGCTGCACCTCCGCCGCGGCGTTCAAGTTCGTGCTGACGCGCATCAACTCAAATTCGGGTGCAACGGACGTCCAGACGTGTGGGACGACGCACCTGCCGACCGAGTCGTCCGTCGTGGCGAAGTCAGGATGCTTCGCCAGCGTCAGCGTGTTCAATGCGAGCACCAAGGGCGATGTGAACCCTGCGACGCAGGCTGTGGTCTTGGCGAAGCTCTCTTCGTTGCTCACATGCTCCAATCAAACAAGTCGTACCATCAAGTAACTCAAATATTCGATCTTTGCAGGTTTTTTTCTAGAAGTGCAGCATTGTGTTAAGCAGCGTTAATCGTGAACCAATTTCCACCCCCCAGCACGCATGTCCGTGAATGGCCTGAGCTGAAATCGGGTGGCGACCACTCAATTACCTTTGTCACAACGCCCACATGGACAACCGTGACGATCCACGTGTGTATGCTGCTACTACGTGATCCACATTGGCGTTCTACGACCAAACCATGTATATAAGGCCGCAGTCCCCGCCATGCCCGGCCCAGGCGCAATGGCACTCCAGACGCTCACTCTGCTTACTTTCGCTTTGGCTGTCTCTTCCCAGACCGCCACCAGAATCGTAGTGTCGAACGACGACGGTCGGTCAAGCTTCGCAACTGCAACGGCACTGTCTGTATTCACGCAAGATTAGGCTGGGCTGTAGCTCAGATTCGCGCCCAACATGACGCGCTGAACGCAGCTGCTGGTTACGATGTGTGTGCTTTTTCAGCGCGCACCAGGCTTCTTGTGGAAGCGCTACTAGGTTGTTCTGTCCTGTCCCGCAATCAACAAATCGGGCTCGGGGTCCTTGTCCACGACACCGACCGTGCTCACTACGCCCTGCGAATTTGATACCTGCCCTGTTGGATCGCCCGCGCAAGGGTTCAACGCCAGCAGTCGTACGTCTATTCGTCTATTGCTGCGAAATCATCAATTTAACTGCCTCGAAAAATTACAGCGCGTCTGAACTACGTCAACGGGTTCCCTGTGGACGCGGTCCGGTACGGCATCCAGACTTTGGCGCCCAAGTTCTTCAAGGGCTCCAAACCCGATATTGTGGTCAGCGGGCCCAACGTCGGATGTGAGTCTCCATCCCC
Source organism: Mycena belliarum (assembly GCA_029282135.1). Taxonomy (NCBI): domain Eukaryota; kingdom Fungi; phylum Basidiomycota; class Agaricomycetes; order Agaricales; family Mycenaceae; genus Mycena; species Mycena belliarum. The sequence continues at coordinate 156,370 of JARJCN010000058.1, forward strand.
TCTCCTCCCAGGCCAATCTGAATGCGCCCCCGCTCCAGCTAATCTGGGACTGTCTACTCTATTCTCTGGAACAATGTCCGTTTGCATCTTTCACCGTTCGCAAGCGAGAGTTGCTGAAGTTGTCTAGTGGCGCAGCATCGGAGGCAGCGTTGCAAGGGATACCTGCAGTCGCGTTCTCGGGCAGCACCGGAGACCAGGTCTCGTACACCACCCTCACGACTGCGCCGACCTCCGCCAACACCAAGGCTGCGCTGATCTATTCGCAGCTGAGCGTCACGCTGCTCAAGACCCTCCTGGCGTCGCCGGGCCCGATCCTCCCGGCCGGTATCGCGCTCAACGTGAACTACCCGCCTACGAGCAACTGCACAGACGCGGCGGCGTTCAAGTTCGTGCTGACGCGCATCTACTTCAACCTGTTCGCGACGGACGTGCGGACGTGCGGGACGACGCGCCTGCCGACCGAGTCGTCCGTCGTGGCGAAGTCAGGATGCTTCGCCAGCGTCAGCGTGTTCAATGCGAAGACCAAACTCGACGCGGATGCGGCGACGCAGGGTGTGGTCCTGGCGAAGCTCTCCTCGTTGCTCACTTGCTCCAATTAGGCTGCGGTTCGGAAGTAAAATATCCGCATAGATATGTATCTTGAGTAGATGTCGTTGTCCAGACCTCAGCGCACAAAGATCTCCGTCGTATCTGCGTCCTCCCAGTCCGAATATACCTCCTCGTCGAAGGCAACGTCCGGGAGGCAGAGCTGCGCCAAGCCGAGGTCATGCAGGCGCGTCATGCGCACGAGCATCCCGAGACCGACGCTCACGCCCGTGGTCGCGTGGCCCTCCCCCGAGCTGTTGAGCATCGCCCAGGCCTCATCGCTCATCTCGTCCGCCGTGTGCCCCCACGCGGACTTGATCGCCGCGGGATAGTTGTACGACGCGAGGATAAAACACATCGTTGAGCCTACGTAGGGGGATCGTCAAAAACGGACGGGGCGCGTGAGGGGATGCACGCACAAAGCCCGCTGATCTCCTGCTCGCGCTCGAGCTGCGGTGGCGGCCGCTGCTCCGCATTGCGCGTGTGCTCGTCGGCATCAAGGTGGTCCAGCAGAACGTCCCCGAGACGGTACAGTCGTTGGCAAGCCGGACATATTCGGCTCGTAGCCCTACAAGTAACGTGTCAGGTCAGGTCCGCGCTGGTAGAGGCCCCTCTTACCGGCTTTTGTTATACCACAGAATCTGCGGCGACAGCTTAGTAGTGATGTCGCCTAGAACAAAGAAAAGCGGCGTACGAGCGCCGTCTCCTCCGGGAGCACGGTGTACAGCATCTGCAGAATCTCGTCCTGCGCAAACTCCGCGCACAGCGGGTCGTCCAGCGCGGGCGGCTGCGCAAAGTGGAACGGCGACGTCAGGAACGCGCGCATGTCGCGCACGCGTTGGCCGTTCCCCGGGTCGTGGATGAACGGCTTTTGGAGGAACATATCCGACCCGGTGTACGCGTCATCTTCGGAGAACGCTTCTGGATCTTCGGCAGCGAGCTTGGGGCTCGCATGCACGCCAGGCGAGTCCGGCGGCGGGGTGCGGATATGCTGCGAGTCGGCACTTGACTCGGACGTGTAGGTGCCTGCAGAGGACGTGCTTTCGATGGAAAGGCGCGGTTTGGAACGCCCTTTCCCGTTTTTCTTGCTCTTCTTCGAGTTGGAGGGCCCTGGCATGGCGAAGACGAGGAGCAACCGTGACTTGTCGCGTGCCGTAACGTGAGCGTGACAGCCCCAGATATACATTTTTTTATTTTTTCTCCGAAATAATTTACTCGTCATCCTCCACTGCTCGCCGCCGCTCGTCCCGCCGCGCGCCCTTACCGAGTCGCCACCGTTCGTTCACGACCTCGAAATGGTCCCCCCGGTTCCGCTCTAGCAGCGGGACATACTTCGCCGTGCGTCGAAATTCAGCCCCGCCCAACGGCACGTTCATCGGCGTCCGGCCGTCGGGCACGAACCCCGTCTCAGTGAGCGGGAAGTACACGGGCGGCGGCGCGTGATGCTCCGCCGCTGCGCCCAGGAATTCGCGGTTGAGTGTCGCGAACATGTCCGACCGCGCGTGGATGGAGTGTAGCTGGTGGTATAGCCCAGCGCCGAGGGGAGCAAGCGCGTCAGCTTCCGCGGCCTCGTCTTCCGCTTGCCATGCAACGGCACCGGGCTCGTAGTGACACGCGTAGAGCATCAGAGGCAGCGCGTCGGCCATTTGGTACTCGGGCCGTGTGTCGACGACAGGGAGAGCAGGGTTGCCCTCGGCGCCCGCTTCGACGTTGAGCAGCGCTGTCACTACTGAGGGTTGCTCGAGCCCTGCGCCGACCAGAAAGAGGACGGCCATGATGTGGCGAACCTGATGGTATAGGAACGCGGAACCCCGCAGGTCCAGGACGTGCATCCCCGCCGCGCCGCCCTGGACAGGGCTAATGTCCGCGCTGATGATCCGCCGCCGGTATGTCGTGAGTTGCTTAGCGGGGTCTAGTTTGCAGAAGTTGCGAAAGTCGTGTCCGCCGACGAGAAGAGTGGCAGCCTCAGACATCCGCGGGAGGTCGAGACCGTTAGACGCGAAGAAGTACTTGTAGTGGCGGGATGTGCAGGCAAAGCGAGACGAAAATTCGGGCGCGACGGGAGACCATGCGATGATGCGGATTGTCGGCGGCAGGAGACGGTTTAGTATCAGTGCGTAACTGTGCTCAGATTTAGACTTGCTGGAGACCTTGACAGGCGCAGTGAAGTCCATGTCGTCTAGCTCACCAAAACCATCGTCCAGCCCAGGGAAACCGTCCTCAAAGTCAGCAACCTCAGCTTCCTCAGCATCCGCTTCCTCAAGGAGAGAAATTCGTTCTCGAGGGCTAGGAGGGGAAGGTGCAGCCTCGATCGACGCGGTATCCAGCGCGCTGCGCACCCATAGGGAGATGACTTGGCCACCAGCACTGACACCGCGGTCCGTGCGTCCGCACCGCTCCCATCCACACCCCTCCAACCCGGCATCCGGATCGATCAATCGCGCCTTCGCCAGCGCCTCAAAGAGCACGCCCTCGACTGTGGGCAGCGGCGTCGGGTCCTGCTGTATCGCAAGCCCATTGTAAGCCCAACCAGAATAGCAGAACTTGAGGGCAATCTTGCGGCGCGGGTACGATGAAAAGTCGAACGTTCTCCAGAGCCGCCTCGGGTTAGGCGGCGGCGGGGTAATCGCAGCACGCAGTGGAGGGGCAGACTCTTTCTCCGCTTCGAGGTGCCTCAATCTTGCAATCAGGTCCTCTTTCGACCAGGACTGGTACGAGGACGCGTCGGCCATTGCGCGGATCTTCTTCGTTATCTGGACACGCAGGGTTCTGCTCATATAATGCTCAAGGAGCACCAGGACACGCCTTGACTTGAGCCGACTCCGAGATGAATGTAGCCAGTGAAGTTTGAGTGAAGTCGGAAACAAGAACTTTTGTTTTATTTTTATTTTATAGTTTCGATAAGTGGCTTACACTCAGTGCGTGCCAAGCATTTCTCAGTTGCACAAGTTCCGCTTGTCTCTCTCCTCGCCATCCCTCCTAATACTTACCTTCGATGCGGTCCATCCACTTCGCCTCCCTCTTCCTTCCATTTGTTTTGGCGGCAGACTTCACCGTCGGCGTTGGAAAGGACGAAACGACTGGGTGAGTCCCGCGATTAAGGGATGGCCACGGCCCACGCCGTTTACGCGTTTTCTACGCAGAAAAAAGGGCCTTGGATTTGACCCGTCGTCTATCAACCCCGCCGTTGGAGATTTCATCGTGTTCGAGTTTCGGAGCGGGAGCCACAGCGCCGTCCGTGAGTAGGATCACTATACTTCAGGCGCAATTACGGGTATATCTACTGAACTTTAGAATCGACGTTCGACAACCCGTGCACCGGGAACGGTGGGTATAACTCGGGGGTGCAAACTGTACACTTCGGCCTCGCCTTATCCATGAATGCCTGTTCACGCCGATTCGTAGGTCGACGACAGCCTCTCCGTCGACGCGCCGAACCTCCCGAGTGTGCGCCTACAAGTGAACGACACGAACCCTCTATGGTAGCCGTCTATTCTCCGCCTGCATCATGGGCTAGTCACTCATCGGATACCACGAAGGTTCTTTGACGAAGCAGGTGGCCTCTGCACCAAAGGCGCTGTTCTCTCCGTAAACCCATCGACCACCCAGACCGCCGCCGCTTTCAAGGCCAACGCCGCCAGCGCCGTCATCGCTAGCAAAACGAGCTCCTCTACGTCTCCGTCCGGTTCCGCCTCTGGCTCAGCCGCGGGATCCGGCACCCCCGCCCCAGCGCAGAGCGCGCCGCCGAACGGCGCGGAGCGTCTCGTTACCAGCGCGTATGGTTTGGCGTTTTCGCTTGCATTGTGGGCGTTGTTGTGATGCAGAGTCGCGTCTGCGTATGGACATCTACCGGACTTTCAATACCGTAGTTAGCGGTTAATTCACGTTCTTTTGTTTGGAGGTCATGCTTCGCAAAGGGTATGCGCACTACAAGTAGTCTTTGCGCTGTATGTTGTCTCTTGTGCACCGCGGTGGACATTTTATGAGGAATGGAGCCGCGCGATTTCCAGTGGTATCTCGGGGCACACAGCAGTTGCGGATACGAGCGCGAATTCAGTTGGGCTTCACGCCGACCAGATCGAGAAACTTAAAAGACAATAATTCGCCTGTAATTTTTTTTTCGTGTATAAAGCGGCGCTAGATGGCGAGGAACCCCTCCTTTGTCGCGATCCACAGCGTTGCGTTCAAGGGGCCACGGTGCCTTGTTCCATCGGATCCTCCTTTCCCGATAGAATGTAAGTAGCATCCTAGAATGTAGCATCCGCGCATGTTCCTGTAAGTTAATAAGTTAATATCCTTGTTCCCCGGAGGTTCAAGCCCTTCGCTGTGCGTTTGATCCAGGGTACCATGCATCACCAGGCTCGGTTTTGCTTCGCTAGTCCGTCGCCCAAGTGCTCAGAACCACCCAGAACCCTCTTGACGCGTCGCAAAAGTCTTCGCCGAGGAAAAAAAATGTTGATACAGCAAAACGGAAACAAGGTGAGAAGTAGCGACGAATCATATCGCCTCAGCGGCAGATATGTAGAGAACTTTCCGAAAAAGCACGCTTGAGCTTCCAGGATAAGAGCAACGCAACGCAACGCACCGTTGTTCCCGCGGATGAACGCGTCCCCATACCGATTCGTGACGATACCGTTTACATGCTCCTCCGTCTGCTCCAGCGCGATGTTCATGTAGCCGTCGAGACACGACAGGACACCTAGATCGATTTCTGTGGTGAGGCGAAGGTTTTGATGCGAAGAAGCGTGGTACCGCGGTAGTCCACACCGGACGTGAGGCGCACAATTACGCGTTTTCCGACGACGCCCTTGAGGAAGTCTGTGGGCGAGCCTGTGTGGGTCGGTGGCGGCGGCGGGGGAGGAGTCTGCTCGTCCGGCGGAGGTGGTGGCGATTCGTCCATGAAAGGCTCGTGTTTGGTTGTGTGAAGCTGGCCCTTCCTTCTCCTTACGAACTTTCCTCATCTACCAAGTGGAAGCGCCGTAGCCCCCGAGGAGGTCGAGAAATCCCAAGCATTCTCAGCAGCTCGCGATACAATTAGGGGTATATTGTATATTCCAAGCACAAGCTGCTGGTGAAACCTGTACCACGGGGAATCCCCAATACTCCCAACTCTTCTTCCAACGCGCTTTTGACACTCCAGCTGTCGAGCGAGGCGAAATAAATGCGTTCCTGCGCAGCGTCAACTGCGGGTGACTCGGCGGCTGCGGGGTGACTCGGTGAGCAAACTTTCGAATCCTTTATGTCCATTATCAATTGAATCAGCTTCATTTAGACTCACCCAAGACTCACCTGAATTGAATATCGGGACCGTGCGAAGCTAATGCAGTGCAAGCTTGCCCTGATCAACTTCTGCTATAAAGCAGGGCGCCCCGACAGTGATTGACATCCAGTCATGTTCGCCAGCACCCACACCAATGCCTCAATTCGTATCTTCGGACTCTACTACTACTACCAGGATCGGGTCGTCTCGCTTCCCCTGCTAAACGTGCGGGCAGAGGCCGGGATCAAGGAGCTCGCTGCCCAGGTGAAGCTCACACAGACCTACGGCAATGACGCTTCCTTTCCCATTGAAGCCAAGTACTCCTTCCCCATCCCTGCCCGTGCGGCGGTCTGCAGCTTCGTCATGATCAAGCAGGATGGTACCAGGGTGGTTGGGTATGTGCAGGAGAAAGAGGAGGCCAGGGAGACGTACAACACTGCAGTGGCTCAGGGTCAGCAGGCGTCGTTGATGGAGCAGCAGACGCCGGATGGTGAGTGCGCCGTACACGACTGATTTCGCAGAAACTGACCTCTTTGCAGTCTTCCAGGTCTCGGTGGGAAACATACCTTCCAATGAGCAGGTACAAATTGAACTCGTATACGCCACTGAGCTTTCCGAAGACGAAGAAAATGATTCCATCCGATTCCATCTCCCCGTCCACATCGGTGCTCGCTATGGACAGGGCCCTCAAACGGCGCCCTCCGTCTTCAAAAGCACGGTCTTTATCTCCCCCTCCTCGAACACCCCCTTTCTGTCGATAACTGCAAACGTCGAAGGAATTGCTCCCATCTCCAAGATCGGTTCGCCGTCGCACACAGTCTCCACTGAGTTGGGACCTGATCCCAAGCTCCCCAATTACAAGGAGCTCCCGTTTTCCAACTACGCACGCATTTCCCTTTCTTCTGACGCGGCACTCGACAAGGACTTTGTCCTTACCATCAAATCCGCTGGCCTAGACGCGCCGCGCTGCGTCGCCGAGCTGCACCCCGTACACGACACCCTCGCGCTCGCGTTGACGCTCGTTCCGCGTTTTAAGCTTCCTGATCTATCCCGCCAAGAATTCGTCTTCCTTGTCGATCGGAGCGGGTCCATGGGTGGCAAACGCATCGCCGCCGCACGCAAGGCGCTCGTCGTCATGCTGCGCGCCCTTCCGCATCAAGACTCGCTCTTTCAAATCACGTCCTTTGGCAGTCGGTTTCAATCGATCTGGCCAAACGGCAGCAAGCCATACAACCAGGAGACGCTTGAGGAGGCGACGCGCCACGTCGACGTGATGCAGGCTGACTTTGGGGGGACGGAGATCCGCAGCGCCCTCAAAGAGTGTTTTGAGAAGCGCAAAACGGACCGGCCGCTGAGCGTACTGATGCTCACGGATGGGGACGCATGGGACCTCGACGGTGTGCTGGACGAGGTGCAGTCAGCCGTGGCGAGCGCGCCGAAGGGGGCGCACATACGCGTCTCCGTGCTCGGCATCGGGAACGCGGTGTCAACAGCGATGTGCGAAGGCATTGCGCGCGTGGGGAACGGTACGTGCATGCTGGTGGGTGAAGAAGAGGCGAGCTTCACTGGGAAGATTGCGCGGATGCTAAAGGCGGCACGAACTCCACCGATCTCCAGTATCACCCTAGATTGGGGTCGCTCGGCATTTAAAGAGACACAGCAGGACAGCGCTCCGCCATACGACGATGAATTCGAGATTGTGGAGAAGGAGAAGGAGAAGGGGAAGCAGAGCGAGAAGACGTTGAACATATTCGACGAGAGCGTCGATGATCCTCTTGAGATCGGCAATACCCCCGCCCCCCCTGCTCCTGAGATTATTCTTCCTCCCGTGCCAACTGTGCAACAGGCGCCGTTCGCAGTCCGCAACCTCTCGCCCAATATCCGTCTGAACGTATATGCTATCTTGCAAGGTATGAAGCACCATTCTTGTGCAGACACATACTTATCTATCTCCCCGCAGGCAAGACTGTCCCTAAAAGCATCACTCTCCGAGGCTCCACCACCGACGGTGCACAGATCGAACTTTCCATCGCCGTCACACTCAGCCATCTACAAAACGCTTCGGGCGCGCCGCCCGCCATACATGCGCTGGCCGCGCGCAAGATCATTCAGGACCTTGAGGATGGGAAGCACGCGCTCGCCTCGACCCTCGCCAACCCGGATGACGCAGACCTCCTCGCGCGCACAGTCAAGGCGAGCATCATACGGCTCGGCAAAACGCACTCCATCTCCTCGACGCACACGTCCTTTGTTGCTGTCGATAAATCGAAGCCCTCGGCCCCGGTGTATCTTGTCCCTGCTGCGTCGTTCCCCGACGTCATGCTATTAGAAGGTTCTCATGCACCCTATGCCCCAGCAACAGCAATGCGGAAATCTTCGTCAATTGCGCCTCGAGGACGAGCGGCGCCAATAGCATCCGAATCAATGAGCTCAAGCAAGATCGCTTCTTTTTCTACAGCGTCTGCAGCCCCTCAGTCCTCAGGATCGAGATACGGTTCCGTTGCTCCTCAGTCGTTCTCTTCTGGAGCCCCTTATGGGGGTCCCCCACCGTCGAATGGGCTTATTGCAGGGTTCAGGGGAGGTCCGCCGAAGCACGAACGGGCTGCCCCTGCCCCGGGCGGCACTGCATTCGGTGAGGGCTCGGACCTCTTCGGTTCCATATCCCCTCCTCCTCCCCCTGCCCCTGCCCCGTCTCAATCTGCTAAATCGCGCAGCGGTGGATCTATCTTGAGTGCCTTTGGCGGCCTTGTGGATTCTGCGTCTCGTCCGGCGTTCAAAGCGGCTAAGAAGAAGATGGTTTCGGCGCCTGCCGAGCAACATGCGCCTAGCGTCACGACGTCGGACCCGCTAGAAGCACTCGCGCGTCTGCAATCGTTCGATGGCTGCTTCTCGCTCAATGTGCTCGATGTCATCAAGCTCACCAGCGACCTGCAGACGGTGCGCGGGATGTTCCCCGCGGGTGCGTCGGACAACGTGGTCGCAACCGTGCTCGTAATGGCTTTCCTTGCGACGAAGCTCGGGGCGGCGGCCGACCGTGACTCGTGGGAGGGACTGCACGAGAAGGCGCGGGGGTTCGTCGAGGCGGCGTTGTTGAGAATGGGCGCCTCTGAGACGGCAGATGGGCTCCAAGCGAAGGTCACCGCCATGCTTGCTTGATAACTTTGTATCTCCTTGTAACACTCCATGGGATTTTCAGTTTGCAATCAATTTTTGGATGTAAAAGAGACTGAGGGACATGATCATGAACTAGATATCGCGTGCTGTTGGAATAGAGTCGGTCGTCAAATCTTTTGGCTTCAAAAAGACAGCGCAACTCATCTTGTCGCTTGCCTCGTCAATGGCAAGGAACAACTCTTTCCGAGTCCTGAGATCTGTCCCCGCAAAACTGATGCGGGAGTTAGTTATCAGGGTCCTCACGAGCTGTATCAGTTCCAAGCACGATTGTGAAAAACAGATGCGATGACATAGCACGATATGCGGATGTTACAGGTATGTACAATGCCCAAAACTCGAAATGCTACAAACCTCAAACTCGACATCATCTCCAGGCGTCGCTGAGCGTCTGCGTCCCGTTCGCAGGGGACGTGAACTGGTTGTTGGGGTCGGACTCCCAGGACTTGAGCACGCCGTTCACCTTGCGGATAAACTTGTACTCGATCACGGTAGACGCGGGGACGTTGACGGTGACTGGGGACGGAGATGTGCATGTAAGGGGGCGGCCGCGCAGAGACGAAGCGGAAACGCTTACTGCTCCAGGTCGGGTAGGCGGCGGCCGATAAGAGGAGCGCGTTGTCGGGGGACCAGCTCTTGAGCGCGTCGACGGAGCCCGTGAGGTAGATGTTCTCTGTGGAGCGCATGCCACGTCAGCCAGCGACCAGGGGAGGAAAGGAAGACGCGAGACGCACCGCCGAAGACGGTCGTCGCCGTGACTTGGAAGGTGACGGCGACGGTCCCAGCGTTGTTGCGCTCGCAGGTCGACGGGACCGCGAGTCCCGCCGCGCCCCAGCTCGCGCGCGTCTTCCCTTCGCGCGCAGCGAATACCGTGAGCGCGGCTGCGTAGCTCCACGTGAGGTGCACGGCGCTCAGCGGGGCGCCCGTGTTCCTGTTGAACTGCTCCGCCAGCGCTCCGTCCGTGGGCTGCCTTTAAAGTTAGTACCACAACGCGCGCGGCATACGCAGGACGCACCGTGTACTTCGCGTGGATGGCGAGGAAGCCGTCGGCGAACGTCTTGACGCCGGACGTCAGCGTGGTGAACGTCGGGCTGGACGCGGCGTAGTTCCCGGCGGTGACAGAGGACTGGAACTGCTTGAAGAACGGGAGCGAGGTCGCCGTAACATTCAGGGAGCCTTGGGCCTTCCACACGATGAGGGCGTCATAGAGCTGCTCGGCGACCGCGGCAGTGGTCAGGTACCAGGGCTGGGAACGAAACGAAAGATTAAGACATCAATGTGGGCACGGGCGGGATGCTTGCTTACATTCCCGCCCATGTAAACATCCTCGGGATAGCGACCGGTCGCCACCGCGGCGTTAGCCGCAATCCCTTGATTGACGGTGTAGATGGACCGGAAGGCGTCGACGTACACTTTCAAACTGGCCAACGCCTTGTCGGAGCACGGCTGGAATGTGGCCGCATCGCAGCCGGCGGCAGGATCGAAGGTATGGATGGAAGCGAGCGCCGTGTTGGCGTCCTTACCGGACCGGCCGCCGCCTGTGTTCGAGGTCATATAACCGCCGCTGGGGTTCCAGTACGATTGCAGGAAGCACAGGGCGTTGGCGGCCTGGGTCTCGTAGGCGCTGACGACCGAAGTCTGGCCAAGGGCCGTGGCGAGCGCCGCACCCTCGCGCAACGACCGGTGCTGAGCAGCGGTAGTAAAGAAGGACGACGACGAGATCTCCTCCCACAGGTCGAAGCCGGTCTGGTTCCAGCTCGCCGCGACATAGTCGAGGTCAAGCTTGATGACGGGCCATAGGGTGGAAACGACGTTGGACGCGCTGGTGTTCTTGAGAAGCCAATTTGCATATGTGATCATGGCAGTTGCCCGTAGAGCAGGACCATCTTCAGACTGTTAGTACGTCGTACTTGGCAGGCAAAGTTGAGTGCACCTCGCTGAGGCCTGTAATGATACCGTCAGCGGTAGCGTGGAATTAGGAAAGCCCGCTTACCTTCCCCAGGAGCCCGTAAAGGCTGACTCGTCAATATTGAACTAGGATACATGTTAGTGGGCTCCGACTGGTCGACATGGCTCCCACTTTGGGTTCTCCGAGACCACCAGTCGAAACTGTCCCGCTAGGATTTGACACTTGCTGCAGAGCGCGTTCCGCCGACACGAAGTTCTGGATCTGGCCCAGGAGGGTAGTATCTTCTCCCGAAGTAAACCTAGAGATAGGTCAGGCTCGAGCGTCTGGAGTATCAAAGCACTTACTGGTCAATAATGACTTTGAAGACCAACGAAGAGTCGCGAACCCATGTGAAAAGATAGTCAGGATCTACAGTGCTAGGACTAGCAATGACGACTCCAGCCTGATGCACAGTCAACGCAACGTTAGGAGAGACAGAATATCGCCTCGAACACACCTTGGCGCCTCCAGACCTAGAACCAGTCGCGCCGATATTTGCAAGCATTCCTGCCTTCGCAATTGGGGACTCCGAAGCGACGTAGGAGTCGACCGAACTCTGGGCCAGAACCGCGCCGCATAGGGAGAGCGCTGAGAGGAAGACGACACGCATTCTCGTCTGTGTAAGGTCCTGGAACTTGGTGCAGGTGAAAGAATAGAGCGACCGCAAGGGCTCCTTATAAAGATCTGGCATGACGCGACCGTCGCGACGATTAACACGCGGATGATGGTGCGGGGATCGTGTGGAGAAGTGTTCGCGTGATCCCGGAGGTCAAGTAGGGTCAAGTACCCGGAGGCGAGGCTGGGCGAGGAATCAAATTGGCGGCGGGGCGGTGTTTGCAGCGACGAGCGCCTTGTTTAGCCTTTGGGTCACGGCGGCGGCTTGACACCCGGATGAAGGCTCGGCTCTCGGGCTGGAGCGTTCGACATTCTACGTTCAACCTTCAGCCTTCATGCGCAGCGCTGAGCCGCCGCCCTCACTGAGTAGATTCCGGGATGGAATTTGCCGAGGTTTGACAAGTCTCTCCATCACATCATGATGATGCCCGCTTAGACAAATCTGACGGCAAAGAAAGATCGAAACAGATATGTATGTTTTACTGTTCAAGTCCAACGACAACCCTCGATACAATGGAAAATGGACGGAGGGAGAGTAAGGTACGACCAGGTTCTTGACCCAGGACTTGGACTTGCTTCCGGTACAGTAGTGATTCATAGTTTCTACAATCTCTACAAGTTCTAGACTAACTTCTAGTGATGTGGAGAGGACGTATCACCTCCGATAAAGTAAAGATAATGACAAAATGATTGACAAGGTACGGTACAGCGATCACGACAATGGCTTGTGCAATCCCTCTTTCCAAACAGTTTAGATTGTCGCGTTGATACCAACGCGTATGATTCTAGACTCAGGGATGCACTTAGATCGGACGTGTTCGAGACAAAAATGAAGACGCACTCCTCAGCGAAAAGCCAGTTGCCAGTTTCCGGGAACATCGTAGCTAGAAATGGGGCGTAATGAGCGGCCTGATATGCATGCAAGATGATAACACACCCAAACGACGATATATGTCTTCGATGAGATATGTCCGGACCCAGTTGACCGGAGCGGAAAGTCTACCAGCATCGACGCGCTTGCTGACCACATGGTAGTGCGGGGCACTTTCGTTGAGCCGTCAGTGGACCCCGGGCCGTGTCAGTGGGAATACCCTACGCACATGTGTGTTGTAGAAAGCGCAACCGCGCGAATCTCTTCAACGGCCCCGTTCACTTGGGTGGGATCCAACTGCAATTCCAGCGCACAGATGCGGTCCACGATTTCGCCCACCTGGACGGAGGAGTGCGCTTAGATATTATAAGAGCCAGAAGGGCTGGCAAAGGTAGTTACCCGGATGTCGAATTCTTCCCTGAAGCCCAGATAAGCGGTGACCCCGTAAAATCCTTATTTGAGTGAGAGTCTCGAAAGCCGACAAACCAAAGAGGGTACCTTCGACGGTCCGGACCTTGGTGATCGCGTACCGATCCTCGCTGGGGACCCGCGCGATAGGAACGACGGAGACGGAGAGGAAGATCTACGTCGCGATGAGCTGCGACTCATCGAAGGAAAGTATGTCTTACGACGACACGAGGAAGGGCGGGCCACTGGCGCACAAAGCCTGTACGAGGCTACATCAGAACTGCTGTTGGTAGGATAACGAGAAACATACCGGTGAATGTATGGGGAGCACCTTGGCCCCTCGCAATCTTGTGGAAGACAGCGCAGGTGGGGAGTCGCGCAAGAGGGCGTTTGACGTCTTCTCCTTTCTCGCCACTGGCCTTGGCCACGTAGTAATATTGCAAGTGTCTGGCTTTCGTGTCTGCATCGGTCTCCGCCTCCTCGACCTCCTCTTCCTCGTCCGACTCGTCCAACTCGTCGACATCAGAGTGGATGAAGTGACGGAGGTTGGTGCGCTTTTCCCCATCGAACTTGTCCTCGAGTCCCTGCAACGCGTGCACATATATCAGCAACGGGATCCGCACTAAATCGAATCCCCTCCTCACCTTCGCCCAAGTCCAGAGGGACATGAACAACATGCTGCGCGCGCGCACAAGATGAGCCCGCGACCAGATGCGAAGGAGACGACGAACAGAATGACGCCGATCATCAGGGGAACCCATGCGCCTATAGGGACCTTCTTGAGGGACGCACCCCAGAAGAGTCCGTCGAAGAATCCCCAAAGCACGAAGTAGGTTATGGCGACCATCGCCGGCCAGTGCTTCACCCAGCGCATCTGCACCGCAAGCAGTACGGTTGTCGAGAACATCACAGTGGCAACGGCGAAGCCGTATGCACTCGTGAGGTTCGAGAGGTTCGAGAATGCCGCAACGACCACGATACACCCAATCATGAGCGTCCAGTTGACAACGGAGATGTAAACCTGGCCCTGGATCGTCTCGGAGGTGTGCGACATCTTGAGCGGCGGCAGCGCCTTCATGTTAATGAGCTGCTGCACCAGACTGAAGGTCGCGGTAATCATCGCTTGCGACGCGATGACCTGGATAGGACGATCAGTCCCTATTGAACGATGGTTGGAAAATGCAACTCACGGTTGCGAGAATCGCAAACACGAAAACGATCCTTTCAAAACCTTAGTTGGTCTTACTTTCGGTCAAGCGTTATTTCACGTACCAGAACAAGGGTCCGTTGTGCTCCCCGGGGATAGTGGTGTAGAATATGTTGCTCAGCACCGTTTCACCATCCCTGATTAATCGTGCACCTTGTCCAAGATATGCAAGGACCAGTGACGGATAGACTGAGAGCCCCAGTCAGAAGAGGAACAGCGAACACAGAAAGAGCAGTGGATACCGAATCCAGCAAATGACATCTGAGGAATTTGCTTGAGCAAGGGTGCGACGACAATGAAAAGCAGCGCTTGCCTGAATTGACAGTGCGTTGAACTGACCGAGGCTGAATAGATGTCAGCAAAAGGATGGTATTCGATTCAGCAGGAAAGGTTACTTCGCGAAAATCGCTTCGCAGCCAGTAACAGCGAGCAGAACGCCAGCCAGCATATCATATTTGCCTGTGCGGACGAAAACTAAAAGCGAGGGCTTCGATCATATCCTGGTTGTCTAAGAATGGGAACTTACGCATGACGGCACGCGAGGGGTCAAACGCCCGAAAGATGCCGGGGTGGCTCGTTATGTTGTAAATACCGGTTGACGCCAGGAGAAGGAACCAAACGAAAGATACTGGGGGCTGAGTGAGAGAAAGAAGCGCAAGGCAGGATATAGTATACTTGGGGCAAACAGGAAAGCCAGGTGAGCCGTCCCGAATCGCTGAGCGATGAAGAGGACGAGTAGAATAACGATGGAGATGGGGATGATCTGTTCTGTCACAGAGGGCTTTGCTACTGCGATGCCACCGACGGCACTCGTGACGCTCTTGCTCTCATCGTTAGTTCACCGTTACGCAGATGAATGATGTGGCAACTCACGACCGCAGGTGTGAATACTCCGTCTGCTATTGTAAGCCTGTGAATCCCAGGCGTTAACGAGTTCAACAGCTAAATAAGACGCAGCGTACGACGTTCCAAACAAGCACTGAAACTTAAGTGAGTGGAAAGTGGAAAACGTGATGAGATGCACTTACCCAGGCCAACAAGGGTAACCGGAAACGTTCGTTGATAGTGAAGCCTTTGCGGCTGGCTACTTTGTAGCTGTCGCCGGTCAGGGTGCGGTCGAGATTGCCGTCATGGTCTTCCGGGGGGAACAGCCCTTGGTAAAGGGCGTAGGAACCTCCTTCCCCTACCCAAGAAAGTCAGATAGAGGAAGAGAGCGCTGAAAGTATAAGGAGCCTTCTTGGGTTCCGAACATGAGGGATATGAACACCTGGCAACTATGATGAGTATCTGTTGGACGAGAGGGATGACCGTCTCACGTATTTGATCAAGGGAATAAGCGTGAGGGACCAGACAATGGCGCTCACGCCACCGATTATGTCCTCCCTTGAAGGAAGCTCCCCCGACGCTGGCCAGATCCCGTTCAGAACATAAAGCGGCGAAGTTCCGATATCGGAATAGATAATCCCTAATATCATAAGGGTGAGTTGGGAAGAGAGAGGGAAGGGACCGAGTCACCTAGCGTTTGAAAGCTGAGGAAAAACAGAGCGGCTCCGCCAAGTTTCACAGCAGTGCGCTTCTTGTTGAGCCCGCTTTCCAAAGAGATTGGAGTATGAGAAGACATGGCGGGAACGTCGGGACTTGATGTTCTTTTGGCCCGAAGCACCGTATTTATGGAACGTCGGAGTCGGGAATCAGGGAATTGATCTAGCCATGTATGATCTCCAGGAATGGCGTATTTCCCTCATGGAGGGATTATGGCCAGACTAGAGATATTTGATATGAATCGGTCCCTTTATCTGTAGATGTGTAGGCACGTTCCCCCAGGAATGCACTGAATTACCTCTCTACACCAGCCGTGAACGACCCCGGTACGTCGTACCGAGATAAACAAGACTCAGGCACTGAAGGGTGCGCGCATTTCGCCGCCAACAGACACAGCAATCCAGATGGTTGCGCGATTACAGTCTGATCCAAATCATACCGCGATCCCCTAGCGAGCCAAGAGTCCTCCGGACGAGCAGGGAAGCGTGGAAAAAGCTCAGACACTGGCTACATAACGCAGTATGACATGGGGGAAGGATCCAGAACTTGCTGATAACACAGCAGCAGAGGCTTGGCCCTTCACAGCGGACTGAGTCTGTGTCTGGTTGGATGTAGTGTATTCTGTTTCCGGCGTCCGCGAGTTGTTGAGGACGAGAGCCCACCGGCAGTGGGCATTTCATGTTGCTGGGGCATCGCCGCATCGGAGGTGATTCACTATCCCACCAAACGATGGCGCAACAGTTCTAAGACAGTTCAGAGGATCCGAGGGTCACCAACACTGTGATGCGACCTGCATCGAGGCCGTGCGTCCGCGTCCTCGAGGGCTTGCGGGTTCGGTAGAGCGCAGCTCGTGCGTTAGCACCGCGCGATACCTTCTACTTGAGGGGGGAACTGTCTCACGGCAGAGCTGGCCGTGAGAGAGTGAGGCGCCCGTCGTACGCATACGACCGCGCTTCAGCGGGTGAGGGGCGCACGTCGGTATTGTGCGACCGCGCTCCTCCAGGTTGGGGAGCGCCCGTCGATGTTGGGCGACCGCGCTCCTCAGGGGTAAGGAGCGCCCGTCGTTGTTGTACGACCGCGCTCCTGCTTCCGTTGTAACTCTTCGGCACCCAACTTGGTAGGGCAGAGAGGCAGTTATACGCTTGCCTAGGCAACTGTTGGGGGCCTGAAGGGACTAGTCTCACAGAGCCTCGGTCAACTCATATAGAGGTGATCATGGAGGCAGGTGTAAGAAATAGTATGGTATTGTTTGTACAATACCGTCACATGAATGTAAGTAATTAGATAAGTAAAGAATATCTTAGATAAGATATGATAAGATAAGATAAGATAAGATACAAGGTCCTCGGGCCTGTTGTCTATACACACCCCGTCACAGTGCCCCCCCAGGCCGGAGTACCTTGATATCACTCCGGGGGATTTCTTCGCTGCCGCTTCTTGTCGGGATGGATGTTCTTCTTCCCGGCCCGTCGACCTCTCTTGGGGCGCTCTGGAGCAAATTCGGACTCGTCGCCCGCCTCCCGCAATCTCTCCTGTAAAGGTACGCCAATACGCCTCATCAAGTCTCCCGTCTCCCGCGAAGGGTAAGTCATCCTGGCCCCACTAGAGGGCCCGGGGATCGAAAGACGTTGGCCGAGACTTAGAGTAGGCTGAGCGTGGGCTTCTGGCAGAGGCGTAAGAGGACGCGGCGGGTGATAGAGCCGTCCGTATAGCGCAGGAACGGGCGCTGAGCTTTCCGAGGTGGAGGAAGATCGAGGAACACCCTCCGAGCGGGGATAGCTGGATCGTCCACTCAGTGCAGGGGATTGTGTCCGTAGTTCCTTCTGCGAGCGCTCGAGCGAAGGACTGGTGCTCCGCGCTGCTGGCGATCGTGTCACGGGCTGGTTGTGTCGCCTCCGTGGAGGGGAACGTTCCCGGGTTACGGGGCGCCCACGAGCGCTCCTGACGCTTTCGTCCGACTCGGAGCGGTAAGAGCGGGTTCTGCTCCGCGGCCTACCTCCGGAGCGGAATTGTCTTGGCGGCGTAGAGGAGCGACGACGTGGTGCTGGCCTAGGTGAGCGCCTTGGCGAAAAGAAGGGGCGACGCCTTCGCTGGTCGTCCAGTGGGGAACGTCCGCGCAGAAGCGACCGACGACGGACACTCCTTCGCGATCGTGATCGTGAATTCGATCGGGAACGCCCCCAGCGACGATCTCCTCCACGAGGGGACCTCTCTCGTCCTCGGCGCGGCCGCCCGTATTCGTCTGGCGAAGGCCGACGATCTCGTCTCCTGCTAGGGGAGCGGGATCGGAACGAACGCGACCGTGGTCTACCAGACCATCCAGAATCACGAGGGGCGCGATCCCTGACCCAGGAATTGGAGCGTGATCGCGACCAGGATCGCTTCCGTCTCGGCGCCCATTCCGCGTTGGAGCCTCTGATTGGTGACCGGGCGGCACGACGGTTAGGAACCTCCCGCGCTGGAAGCCGCGGCGAAGGGCTCCTCCGTCGTTTACCGAGTAAGGGAGCGACGGGTTCGTACGGTGTCCAGTGTTCGTAAGATCTTTTGGGCGGCGGCGGCGGGACCTCGGTCACGGCCTCAGCATCTGTAGCTAGGTCGGGGCGCCAGATGTCGAAACAATAGAGCTGGGCCTCCGCGTAGGAGTCCTCGGGTTCGAACGTGATGTCCGGATCTGGTCCTACACGTCCTAGCACCTGTAGGAAGGAGACGAGATCCTCCGCCTCTCGGACCGATTCCATGCATACCCATATCGCGTGTTGGGCTCCCAAAGCGGAGACGATTGTAGCTCCGGTGTTCTCCCGGATTACTGGACCTAGCTCCTCCATGAACTGGAAGACTGTCGGGTTCCCTGTGAGATGCCTGATTTGAACGAAACGTGTGGGAGCAGTTCCTTCGTCCACCAGCATTTCGACGTCGGATTCCGGACCCAGCGAGACGGAATCCCTCTCATACTTGGCCGCCGGAATCTCCTTCGCCTTCCCTTTCGAGAGTCTGTTGGTCACCGCTGGAACCTCGGTGACAGGTTCTTCGATCGTAATTGGCTCGTCGTGTGGTCGAGGGAGCGGCGAGGGCGAGTCCATCCTGGTTTCCGAGGTTATTGGAGCAGGTGGTCGAGATTCTTCATCCCTGCGCTCTTCGAGCAGCGGGGATGCTGAGACAGCCGCATTCCAGCGCTCTTCGAGCTGCGGGGATGCAGAAGTAATCGGCGAGGGACTCGCGCCGATCCTACGAGGCAGTTGTTCCGCGCTCGGTTGCTGAGGGAGTGTCCCGACATGGGCCGGATCCCCGGTCCTCGAACGGTACATCCAAAGAGAAGGTTTGGTTCTTCGAGGGCGATCTTGGTCCGAGGCGTCGTAGTAGCGTATCCGTGGGGCTGGAGCTCCAAAGACGGCGGATCCCACCACACCAACGTCCATTTCCCAAGAGTCGTCCAGGTATAGCTCTCGGACTAAGTGCCGATCGTACCAGATCTCTACTTCTCCCTCCGCTCTCCATTTGTGGCCATGCTTGAGGAACACGTAGTCACTCGTTTTCTCATCCTGGGTCATCTCCCACTTCTCCCAGCGCTTCCCTACCGGGTTAGGTGGTACCGGAGGTGGAAGGATCCACTCCACGCGATGAGGATGTACAAGAAGGCTCGACGGCGGGGGAGCTTCGAACCGAAGGTCGTCTCCCGTCAGAGGCCTCCGAGGCGGTTCCCGCGGCAGCTCGGCTTGTCCAGCCCGCGCCTTTGCTCTTGCCTCCAGGTACAGGGAGGACGAGAAGTGGGGATCCCTATGAGCGGCGGAAGAGTCCGGCGCTCGACCCTGATCTTCCTCGTATTCCGTAACCGCGAACCCTTCGCGAGCTGCTATGAAGGCGTAGCTGTTGGCCTGTCGTGATTTGCGTAGCCCGACCTCTGTTCCTTCCGTGAATGAAGTCAACCGGGGGGTTCCATTGGCGACCGAGCGAGGTTGTTCGTGACTCGCGTAGCGATGCGCGATGAAGACGGGGACCCTAACGGATAAGAGCCAGGCAACTTTGTTCTTCATAGCGTCGTTGACGAACACTCCGACGTAGCGTTCGTCCGCCGTCGGGTAGCCCTTGACCCATACTTCACTAGAGTCAAAGGAAGAATCTACCATGGCGCGGATCATTGCTATCCAGGCGGCTCGCTCCCGCATCTGCCTTTGCATACGAGCAAGGAGGTCCACGGCGTCCTCGTACACTCGACAGTCTCGCAAAGTTGTGAAGTCTTCCTGACTAGGAAGGGACGGACAACGAGCCCAATCCTCGTCTGCGATCTGCTGCTGCACCCGTAACTCCTCAGACTGGGCTCCCAGCTCTCCAAACCAACTTCCCAGGCTGTCGAGGAACCGCCCTGAAATCCCAGCGACCGCAGACGGGTCCTTGGGCCATTCGACGCAGAGGACATGTACTCCCACTCGACAACTTTCAGTGGTACCGATAGTAGTCGGCCGGCGGACGAACGGGGCCCATTCGCGGTCGTCCATGTCATACTGCGGGAATTCGCAATAGTCGAATCGGCCAGGGTGACCGTCAAACCGCCGTTGTTCACGCTTCGAGGGAATCAGCGGAAAGCCATCACGCATTAGCCCTGGGAGAAAGGGGTTTTGCGTCGAGTTCGGAGACCAGATCTCGTACAACACTTGGTCCACCTCCACGTCGCGACCGGTGTAACGCTGGATTAGAGGCAGCTCGAAGCGCATGCCAAGGGCGAGCCCGGGGTGTAGGTCGAAGCCGGCGTCACAAGCGACGCGGGGGGTAGAATAGCGACGCGCGTCCTCCTGGCGCACGACGCCCGCGCTTCCCGAAGGGCCTGCAGCGGGCGCGAGCGATTTCTCGCTCCTTGGGACCGCGCTTCCCTGAGGGTCTGCGGCGGTTCCTGGTGCGTCGTCCATTCTTGTCAGCCCCGCGCTTCCCTTAGGGCCTGCGGCGGGAGGAACTCGCTTCTTGAAGGAGGGGAGTCCGGAGCGACTCGCATTAGCCGCGCTCGATCGTTTAGAGGGGTGGTGAGACATGTAGGGGTTAGGAGATGGTGGTCGAACGGAATGGAACAAATCTGAAGCGAGCCGTCACGCGTAGTCACGATCACGTGCTAGCATTGAATTCGGTCCGAACTACCGACTACTTTAGATGATGCAGAGTCTTGTAGTCGCGTCTGAGGGCCGGGGCATTGCGCAAGTCCAATTCTGATACCCACGAGTCCTCGGCAGGACTGAACCCTTCCCATCGGATAAGGTACGAACGAGTCCTTCCCTTGGCCTTAGACTCCATCTTGTGTCCAAGGATGGCCTCCACGACGTACTCGTCCGACGGGATTAGGTAGTCGCGAGTGGATGGTAGAGTCACTCGTTCCCCGAAACTCTCATCGGAAGGATGGTACTTCCGAAGGTGTTCCAGGTTAATCACCGGATGCATGGGATAAGTATCCGGGAGACGAAGACGATACACAACGGGGTTGATCTTCTCGAGGACTTCGAATGGACCCATAGTTCGCTGAATGAGTTTACGTCCTGTCCCTTTGACGTCGACCAACTCAAGGGTGTGCGGGTTGACTAGCACCAAATCTCCTTCCTTGATGTCCTCCACCGGCCGGCGCTTCTTGTTGTACGCCTTAGCTTGTCTCTCTTGTGCGAGTAAAAGTGCGTCGCGCGCGTGCTTGCGGTGTAGTAGTAAGCTCTCAATGAAAGCTTCCCCCTTCTGTGATGACGCGAAGGGTCGAGCTACTGGGTCAACCTGAGGGACCAAGAGACCGGCGGCGCCGCGCGGTTGATAGCCCATTAAGAGGAAATCAGGCGAGTACCCCGTGGAAGAATGGACCGAGGAGTTGTACGCATGGTTTAGTTCACTAATCCAGGCAGCCCAAGTCGTCCGGTCCGTGGCTACGTAGGCCCGAAGCATCTGTTCGATCGTGGCGTTGAGTACCTCCGTCTGGCCGTCTGTTTGAGGATGGTGAGAGGAGGAGAGCGCCAGAACGCTGCCGAACTGCGCCACCACAGCTCGCCAAAAGACCGTCGACCATCTCTTATCCCTATCGCAGATTATTCTTTCAGGGAAGCCGTACACGTTTACGATTCGCTCGACGAATAGCTTGGCGAACCCTTCTTGCGAAAGTTCGTTGAACGTAGGGATCATGACCGCGTATTTCGTGAGTTTATCCACGATGACTAGGACGGCTGTGAACTTCTCTGGACCAGAAGGGGGTAGCCCAGTGATCAGATCCAGCGATACGGTGGCGAACGGGCGGACAGGGATGTGGGCTGGTCGGAGGCCTCCCATCTTCTTGCGATGATCGTCCTTGATCTTCTGACAGACATCGCAAGTTCTGGTGAAGGCGTCGGCTTCCTTCTTCATCAATGGCCAGAAGAATAGCTCCTTCAGTCGAGCGAGGTAACGAGTGGGCCCAGCGTGCGCGCTTTCCTTGGCTGAATCATGCATCCACTTAAGGATGAAGCTAGTTTTATTGCGCGGCACGCAGAGGCGCGCGTTCCAATCTGCGTCGATGAAGTAGAGCAGACCATTGGAGGCCTTCTGGAATCGGGATGGGGTGAGCACTTTGTCCGGGTGCGGGATGTCTTCGACATAATGTTTGCGGAAGTAGTGGTCCGTCCGGTAGCCGACCACGAACTCCTTAATCACCGATTCGTCAATGGCTACGAGTAGGTGCGAGTTCTGTTCCACTAGATCTTCTCGCGGCGGCTTAACTCCTACGGGATATGTCCAATGCCCCCCATCGGGAAAGGGGAGAGCCTCAGCTGCGTCGTCGCCTTCGCGCTCTAAAGCAGCGTCAGGCAACTCGCGCTCGTCCACGGAGGAAAAGGGGGAATCAGAGCGAGCAGATAGCGGTTCGGAAGCGATGTGGTCCTTAGTTTTGCTACGCGTCACGGGAAACGTATCGTATCGTTGAACCGCGTCCTCCCACCACCAAATGGCGAAGGCTGCCTTCTTGGCAGGAGCGTTCTCTCGTCTGTCTTCCGAAGCCTGGGCGGTATACTGCTTGCTCGGATCCTGAACGATAGGCGTTATCGAATCCCGAATAGGCGAATCATGCGGCGGAACTCGTGGTAGCCTTGAGAGAGGATCCACATTCGAGTGAATACGCCCGGGCCTGTGTATGATCCTCAGACCCGGGTAGGCTGCAAACACGGCCCCCCACGCCGCTAGTCGCCGATTCGCGTTCTCGTAGACTCGCGCCCACTGAAGGGCAGCGTGGTCCGTTACCAGGATGACTGTTTCGCCCTCGATGAATGGCTGGAACTTCACCAGCGCTTCTTTAGCGCCTAACGCTTCTCTCTCAGTCGCGCTGTAGTTTCGTTCCGCAGCCTTCAGAGTGCGACTCCAGTATCCAATAACCCTTTCGACGTGAACGACGGTCTCGTCGAACGTAGCCCCCCAGTCATCCTTTCCTCCCGGCACCTCTTCAACCTCCTTCGTGAACTTGACTACCAACCGAGGGACAGGCAACCCCGCCTCCCAGGCGTCCTTGAGCCGTTTATGGACACCGGTGCCCTCGAGATCTTTGACTTGCATCGGCTGCACTTGCTGCAGACTCGCACCCAGAGCAAAATCAGACGCATCCGTGTAGAGACGGTAAGGCTTGCCGCGCTCCGGATGACCGAGCACCGGAGCGCCCGCGAGCGCATCTTTTGCTTGCTGAAAGGCGATGTCGTGCTCCGCCCGCCATTCCCATCTCGCCCCTTTTTGGAGAAGCGTAAATAACGGTTTCGCGATGAAGGCGTAGTAGGGAATGTAAGATGCGAAGTAGACGACCATGCCTAGAAACTTCTGCAGGTCTGGGACGCCCGATGGTCGTGCAAGTTCCTGTATAGCCGCTACCTTCTCTTCATGGGTGGAGAGGCCAAGGCGGGATACTTTCTGACCTAGCAGCAGGATTGACGCGTAGCCGACGAAGCACTTCTTCGGCTCCAGCGTAATTCCCGCGCTCGCGATGGCACCTAATACCCGGTCCAGATGCACCAGATGTTCCTCCCAAGACTTAGAGAATACAACGATGTCGTCGATGTAGACTAGCGCGAATAGCCACAGGAAGGGCGCTAGCACTCCCTGCATTATGCGCTGGAAGATGGAAGGGCCGTTCCTAAGCCCGAACGGCATTCGACGGAATTGCCATAGCCCTCGATGTGATCGAAAGGCTGTTTTCTCTTTGTCTTCGGGTGCCATCTCCACTTGCGTGAATCCCGCCAGAGCATCGAAAGACGAAAGGACTTGAGCCCCGGACAGAGCTTGGATGATCTCGGATTGACGGGGTATCGGGAACTCGTCGGGTACGGTTTTGTCGTTGAGCTTCCTGTAATCTACGGCTAAGCGTGGCTTTCCATTCCGATAAACGACCACGCAGGGGAATCCCCAGGGGCTGACCGATGGCTCAATGACTTCCCTCTCGATCCATATGTCGAATTGTTTATCGATCACCTCCCTCTTGGCCGGGGAAGCGCTATACATTGGAACTGAGATAGGGTCGGTATCGGGTTTCAGGTTCACTTTCGCCTTGCCATCGATATGTCCTAGGCGACCACCCACTCCGAAAGCAGCCGCGTTCTTCCTAAGCACCTCGTCTAATCTGGGTCGGATGTCTGCGGGTATATCGTCGCCGAGGTTCACCAGGGTACTGACATCGCCGTAAGGGGAGTCGTCCTCAGCTATAGCCGTAGTCTTAGGGCCCCAGTCCGTATCGTCGTCGAGCTTGCCATCCAGATTCGCAGACTTCGGACCGAGGTCCTCTGCGTTCGCTAAGTCTTGCGCACGCAGAGTTCCTTCGATGACCCGATGCAGCGCTTCGGCAGAGGCAGCGTAACGATCCCACTCTTCCTGATCTCGAGGCTTATACGCGTAGTCGTCGGGATCGAGCAGCCGTCCCACTATGTCTCCGGCTCGTATGTACCACGGCCGGGTACTCGGGTTGGCTACGGGCAAGTACGGCGAATGGCTGTTTATCCAAGTGGTCGGGGCAGCAAGAACTGAAGCATCATCGGTAGCTATCACGACCTTTTCTACTAGCCAGTCGTCCCGTCCCACGAACGGTCCAGTAACTTTGATGTTATGCACGGATCCGGCTGCGATCAGCGTGTCCTCCTTCGCGAGAACCGGCGGAGCCTCCGCGCGCCCATAGCGTCGAGCATGGGCGCGCACGCGGCGGCCAGTCTTGTTCCGGACGAAGGCTTGAGCAAGCCCGACTTTGCGTATCTCGAAACCCAAATGGACGGATTGCGCAGAAGAAGCAGGAAGGATATGGCGGGAGCGACCGACGGTGATCTCGGAATGACCAGTGGCCCAGCGCTTGACTCCCAGCTCGTAAGCTACCTGGAAGTCCTCTCCTAGCAGCAGGGGCACTCTCATTCCTCGAACCACGTACGCTTCTAGCTCGAAGCTAATGACGTTGCCTTCCGTGTCGACAGCGTAGAGGGTAGTGATCACGAAACCTAAGACTTTAGCTTCTCCTGTCAGATGGAAGAGCTTCATCTTCATCCCGTCTCTAAGTTTCGGGGAGCCGGGGATCGTCTTCCAAAAGTCCTCTGACATTAGCGTGACGTCTGCTCCGGAATCGTCTCGAGCTTTCGTTATTGCCGCCTCTAAGGAGCCTACCCGGCACATGAAGTGCAGAGCCTTGGAACCTAGTGACCCATATCCCACCGGAGTTTCGCGCTTTCGTCTAGCAGCGAAAATCTTGATACCCTCCTCATTCAGCTGGGATGGCAGTTCAGATGGTCTCTTCCCCTCCTGGCGATCTCTCTTCCGACTGGAAGGCATAGAAGCGAACTCTGCTCCGTAGGCTTCCCTGCTTTTGCCCTTCTTTTCATGGAGCATGCGACGTCGGTAGTTGCGGTGATCCGTGTTGTACGACGTAACGTGAATGCGCTTCGCCTCCGTGAAGTTAGCTTCCACTGTTTGGGTGGGTACGGCCGATCCGGATGGTTCACTCGACAACGCTGAAACGGAATTCATTTCAACGAACATGACTAGATACTCTTGTTCATCGCGTAATTCTACTTCGGGATCGACTTCGAGGGTCAGAAGGTGGGCATCGCGCAGGGTGACCCACACGCCGTAGTGGGGACATTCACGAGCGAAGTGGTTCGGGCTAGTGCATATGTAACACTCTCCGTTAGGTTTACGGGCACTGTGCTTTGAGTCGTCCCGTGGGAACCTGACTCCGTCCACTTCGCCACCCTTCGGCCAGGGACGATAGGTAGGCTTCGCGGAGCTAGTATTGCCCGCGCTGCGCTGCCCCCCGCCTCCGCGTCGAGCGTCAACGGCCTGAGCTTCCTTATCTGGCTCCTCCTCCTCGAGGGCGATATCGCCATCTTCCGGTTCCCCTTCATCCTCCTCAACGATCATCGCTTGTTTCTGGCGACGGAAGAATCGCCCGCTGCTCTGCGTAGTACGGGCTGGGCGAACCGAGGAGGCATCCGCGCGGACGACTTCATCATCAACGTCCTCGCCCGATATTCCAGCTTTGAGGTTTAGGTGATATAAGGACATGAGGGAGGCGCAATTATGGGAAGCCTTCTGCATCAACTTGAATAGGCTCGGGCAGTCCATCTCATTTAGGAGGGCGCTCCACTCGACGGGTTGGTTCCGTAGGACTCGTGCCACGACCGAGGGGCCGTCCGTCTCCTCGGGCCACAGGAAAGTATGATACTTGATCCGGAGTTGAATGTAGTCCAAGGGAAAGTGTTTGGCTGCGCTGAAGGGTCCGCGGCGGAAGTACATGCCTTCGAATTCTCGGGTGCGGGCGCGCCTCCATTTCTCGGTGAGGAACTGCTCGCGGATACCATATAGCAGGTTATCCCAGTCTTGGGAGAGATAGGCACGATCGGCCTCGGGCAAGGATACCCACCAAGACTCGGCGCGCTCTTTGAAGTTGTTCGGCGCTATATTCCCTAGACTCCGGCTCATACGGGCACCAAGCTTCGCCAACTTAGCCATTCGAGCAAGGTAATCGATAGCAGTGCCGCCATGACCGTCCCACGAAGGAACCACGGAGATATTGAGCTTGTGGTTGATCTGCCAGTCTTCCACGTATCCTGGTCCCGCCGCGCCCTCAAGGACTGGTCCTGGGTCGCCACGCGGGTCGTCACCTCCGCCTCCTCCCCCACCGCTTCCACCACTTCCAGGGCCGTGATTATCTTCCCCTGGGTTATCTCCTCCTACCGGAGGCCGGTCCGCGCTAGCTCGAGCGCTCGACCGCAGACTCTCGGGGGGAGTGACATTGAAAGCCTTATGATATTGATGACTAGTCCAGGCGGACGGCGGAGGAATGGTAGTCTGCAAGGTGGTGTGAGCAGCTGCTCGCGCTATAAGCGCCGCGCTGGCGTTGAGAGCTGTTTGTGGTCGCAGAATCGATGGCCCCCCGCCTTTGACGGTAGTTCCGACCAGTCCGTCCGCATTCGGGATCCTTCCTACGCCTGGGAGTACGCTGATCGGATTCTGACCAGAGCGATGAGCGCTAGAGATAGACGGGGGCATAGGGATGATGCCACGAGGCTTCAATGTGAAGGAGGAAGCAGCAGCGCGAGCGGCTTTAAGCCCTGCGCTAATAGAATCGGCCTCCCGGATGGTGGGGATGGCTCCACGTTCGCGTTCCTTGTACGGATTAAGAGGAATCGAGTTAGTCGCACGAAGTTTGACGAGGGCATCCTTTATTTTTCCCGGAGCTACATCTTTGACGGCTAGTCCGTAAGGGGACCTAGCTAAAAGCTTGTACAGCTCCGTCAAAGTGTCACCGACCAGGAATTCCGAGCGGACAGAGGTGACAGTGGAATCCACCGAGCTGTAGCGTTCATCCTGCATCGTATTGGTGAGCGTATGCTGGATGTCATTGAGGTAAGTCTTGATGTGAGGGCTAGCCAGTCCCACACGCAGCCGCAGTGCAGAGTAGGCGTAGATTATCTCCGAGCGGCTTGAATGACGCTCCAGGAGGCGCAGGAAGCGGAAGTCGGGGTCCAGCGTGAAACGGTGATGGGCGGCTTTGTTGAGGAATTCGCACAACCCATCGAGGATCTGTTGGATAGCGAGGGAGGTCTGCCCCAGCAGCATCAGTACCTCCGGCTGTATGCAGTAGTAGCGGATGAGCGAGCCGTGGTCGGGGGTGATAGAGTGAATGTAGCTCGCGGGATTGGATAATCCACTTATGGCTTTGATGGCTTCATCCAGTGAATTCCAAAGGAGTTCCTTGTGAGGGAAAGTCCAACGGATGAGCACGTCTCTCAAAGCAATAGTTTCCTCAACAGTCCTTCCCTCCACGACACCCTCTATCGCTCCAAATCTGAGCAGCGGATCGTAATCACGATCGTTGAGCGGATCGAAGGCGTTGTGGAATCGCTCCACTGAGCTATGGAGAGGTTCGTCGAACAGCTCGAAGACCTTGCCGCTGTAGTTGAAGAGGCGAGGGTACTGTCCAGACGACTCCGTGGACAGACGAGCCGAGCCATCGCCCCAGCGCACGCCTTGCCGCGCTTGACTAGCCGATGGATTAGAGACGCCCGATGGAATCAAATCATCCAGCGAAGGGGTCGGAGTCCGACGGTCTTCTCTAGCGAGGCGAGCACTGCTGGATAGACTCGCAGCGCGGGGAGATTGAGCAGCGCTACTAGTGAGCGCAGACGATTTCGACGAATGGTGACTACCTGCGGCGGAGGTAGGAGCGGGGGGAGTGGCTAGGCGAGCCGGGAAGTTGGCCGCCGGGCTTATAGCGCGCGCGGAACTGGGAGCGCTATTGTGCCCCCTCGGCTGACTCGTATCTTGAGCGGCAGGTTGCCCAGCGCTACGAGACGGGGAGGGAGGAGCAGACCGAACCGTAGGAGTCGGATCGGACGGGGATGAAGATGGCTTGGACGGTAAAGAGGTAGCCGAGCCGACAAAGCTCTTCTTTTTGACGTTAGGAACCACGCGTCCGCCTTTACCGATGTCGAAATGAGGGGGAGCTTCCTTCGTTTCCTTGCTGCCGGCCGGGTTATCAGGAGCGCCATGAGTACGAGAGGCGTGGCGGGTAACCGGCGGAGCTTCGCGGTTGCTGGCCGACTTCTTCGAAGGAGGGGGCGCGAAACTCATGGTGAAAGTACTCCATAAGTTCGCAGAGTAGGGTTTTTAAAAGGGAGAATGACAAGCCCCCCTATCCTACGCATCAAATGCTCAGCTCCTGTATTGGCAAGCGATCGGTTCCCGGGCCTACAGGAGGCCGCTTGCAAATACCCAATTCCTTAGCCCGCAACCAGGTTGCGGACCAACTCGTTAAGGAAGAGGGGGAGACTCGGAGATAATGTAGGAGGAAGGGTGGGCGCCTAGTAAGATTCCTCCCAAGAGCGCAGGTAATCCAGCGCTGGAGGGGTCGTCGAATTGGGCTATAGTAATTTGAAAGGCGCTCATGCGCATGAAACATTCGACGGCATGATGGTTTAGGGGAGAGCATATGGCATAGGGGTGGAAGCACGCCGCCCCACCGGTTGCTGGGCAAACGCGAGTGGCGACCCATATCCCATCGGATGAGACGACGGGAAACTAGCGGGGTTTAGGCGATGGGGTAACACGCTAGCAGTTAACTCTGCGACGCTGTCGGTTCGAGGCCCGCGCTGTCGAGCAGCGGGCCAGCTAGAGACCAGTGAATTTGATTAAGCCTTAGCGAATAACAGCTCGTCCGTCGACGCAAGGCGTCGCGGGAGGTTGCCATGGGTTTCTAGCCAATCCGGTTCCGTCGCAGGTGCAGTCCCTCCACGCTAGCGCGAGTGAAGGGACGGAGGGGGAAAGATGGATCTTGCGCCAAAGTTCGTCGTGAATGGCGAAGACCCTGAGTAGCGTAACGAGCCGTACAAGCAGAGGGTTGTTTGCCAGAGTCGGAGCGACGAGTAGGACGATCCGCCTGCTGCATGGACTACCTTGCGGTACGAAGTTCGTCCGTAGCCCTCCAAGGACTGTACAGGACGCCACGGTGATGCCACCATTGTGATGCGACCTGCATCGAGGCCGTGCGTCCGCGTCCTCGAGGGCTTGCGGGTTCGGTAGAGCGCAGCTCGTGCGTTAGCACCGCGCGATACCTTCTACTTGAGGGGGGAACTGTCTCACGGCAGAGCTGGCCGTGAGAGAGTGAGGCGCCCGTCGTACGCATACGACCGCGCTTCAGCGGGTGAGGGGCGCACGTCGGTATTGTGCGACCGCGCTCCTCCAGGTTGGGGAGCGCCCGTCGATGTTGGGCGACCGCGCTCCTCAGGGGTAAGGAGCGCCCGTCGTTGTTGTACGACCGCGCTCCTGCTTCCGTTGTAACTCTTCGGCACCCAACTTGGTAGGGCAGAGAGGCAGTTATACGCTTGCCTAGGCAACTGTTGGGGGCCTGAAGGGACTAGTCTCACAGAGCCTCGGTCAACTCATATAGAGGTGATCATGGAGGCAGGTGTAAGAAATAGTATGGTATTGTTTGTACAATACCGTCACATGAATGTAAGTAATTAGATAAGTAAAGAATATCTTAGATAAGATATGATAAGATAAGATAAGATAAGATACAAGGTCCTCGGGCCTGTTGTCTATACACACCCCGTCACAAACACGAGTGTGCCGTCTGACAGTCACCGTCGCCGTTCGGCGTTCGAACACAGGCGGACTCGGAGTCAAGAGGTAGCAGATCGTCTTATCACGCACAGTGATCAACATACGTAACCCCCCCCCCCCCCCCCCACACACCCAATAAGACAAAATCTTGACCTACGGAGAAAGTGCATCTGAAACAATGTAAATAAATTGCAAAAGTATAATTTACGGAAATGTTAATAATAATAAAACTTGGAAATGACTATTGAAAGGCCAGCTTTCAGCATCCATTTCAAGAGAAAGGAAAGCCTTTCTTTCAGTACAGCTGAAAGACTGCCTGAAAGAATGTTTTTCAGCACCACTTTCAGGTTTCCTTTCAAAATGTCTTTCAGAAGCTTTACAAAGGAAAAATCACTGGAAGTTGTTCTTTCAATAGAGCTGAAAGTGTTGCTGAAAGAACTTCTTTCAGGCAGTCTTTCAGCCGTATTGACAGAAAGGCTCTCCTTTCTTTTGAAACGGATGCTGAAAGCTGGTCTTTCAATAGTCCTTTCCGATTTTTATTACAAAGGCCCTCCGGGCACCCCCTGGTACCTCCTTCAGGACAGCTAGTACTACGTGTCAGATTACTTACTTGATCATACATGCAGAAAAATAGAGAAGACGGCTCAAAGGTTCGCTCGGTCGCCGCTGTCGCGTCAACCAGCTCACATTGAGCCAACTATGACCTGTGTGGGCTGGAATGAAATTTGCAAGTCCGAATCCACTCCATCCTATGCCATTTGGATTACACTTTTTTTTTCCTCATAAATAGGATGACTCCCGTTCATGACGAACCTCATTTTTTATACGGCTCCCTGGCTAATTGACGTACAATAACTAAGATAGATTGAATCTCTGTTGCTTGTATGCAAAGGATGAACACTTGGACACAAAGACGGGCAAGATTTCTGGAGCTCAGACCCACACAGAATTATCTGTAGTGTAGCACAATATTTATGCTGGACTTTTTGAACATATTTAGCAAGGTACGAGTAATTAAAAAGACGGGGTGAATAGGGCCAGACACGCCATCGCGACCATTCAAGGAGGGGTCAGACGACCATTGCGAACGGTTTGTCACCGCATCACACATCTTTTCAGGAACTAGGTGCTACTAGTAGGTGAACGGTTGTCAATGGGAGCGGGAACGAGCTTTGGTTTTCTTGATCTGTTGTTTTCATTGCTTTGCTGAAATGTTCCTGGTACCTGACTAGGTTCCAGGTCTCCGATGCGAATTAGAAACCGACACATCAGTGCCGATCATGACGGTCCGACATCCGATCATCATAATTAATTAATTAAATTTAAAAAATAATATTTCACGAAAGTCAACTGCAGCCTGGCTCGGAAGAACATTGGGATGGGTTTGTTTTCTTCAAGCTCCACACATGCCATATCATGATGTATGCTGAAGCCCCCATTTTTAGTAGATATTTGTGATACATTTGTAGTTGTCGAGCCCATAGTGGTTTGTAAATCAAGTGGAAAGCAGCAAAGCAGACAAATTCAAGAGCAAAAGAATGAATCGTTACAGCCGAAATCCTTGACCAAAACCAGCCCCCCTCCCCCCTACTTGGGGAAGAGACCTGTGTTCAACTGTTTGAGCAGAGCACATTTAAATTTGATGTGGGGTTGGGCGCTTTATAACCACTGAACCAGGGGATGGGGATCCTCCGAGTCCATCTCTCCCATTGCTTTGGCTCTGCAATCTAGGAGAGTGATCCAAGAAGATAAAGTATGAGTGTAGTTGGCTCAATGTGAGCTGGTCGACGCGCCAGCGGCGACCGAGCAAACCTTTGAGCCGTCTTCTCTAATTTCTGCATCTTTGAACCAGTAATCTGAATTGTATGAAATGGTGCCCTAAATCCAGAGCCAGTGCCAGGGAAGGGGCCAGGTCTTGCCCGGAGGGCCTTTGTATTTAAGTAGCCTGTCGCTATTACTGCCACTCTCTGTTAAAAGAATGTGTTTCTGGATCTATTGCTACGCGGGTGTGAGGATTGAGGAGCGCGACGACAGGAGGACATCAATTTTTAGATTACTTTAGGACTTATTTAATTAATTAAAAACGGCCGGACGCCGGGCCGGGATGATCGAGCAAGCGATCGGAGGACCGACCATTCGTGTTTGAGACCTGGTCCCGTAACCGGTACCAGGAATTTCCGTAAATTATAATTTTGCAATTTATTTACATAGTTTCAGGTGCACTTTCTCCGTAGGTCAAGATTTTCCCTTCTTGGGTGTGCCAAATGCGGAATTCCGATCAATCCACGCCACTCGACGACGACGAGGACGACAAAACCGCATCCTCCTCGACGCTGCCACTGCAATAGGCCCTCTACAGCCCCTACCGTGGTGCCCGAACTTCACTCCCACCCCGTACCAGCTTTTCCTTCCTACAAACTAGCCTCTGTCCAGCAGTTTTCCGCACCGTGAGCGCATCCCATTTCAACAGAGTCTTGGCTTCCATTACCTCTCCCGTTTCCGGAGTGAAACAATCCACACTGTAGTCCATTGTCTCCCCGAACCCCGCGCCGACAAAGAGAGTAGGAATGGGAATAAAGTTCCCTGCTCGATATTACAGATATTGGCAGCCACTGAAGTTAGGACAGCCTCGATAGTTGAAGAAGATGTATTTCTGCAGTTATTCTATCCTCTATGTAGTGGCAAGGAGCCTGCGAAGAGCGGAAGAGCGCTCAGCGCTGGCTCCAATGACAGTTTCTGCTGACGAAAGTACCAAAAGGAGCGGAAACACGTGCTTTGTTACGTATGTTGATCAATGTGCGGGAATCCACGATCTGCTACCTCTTGCTCGGAGTAGCATGCCAGATTCGGCTGTAAAACCAAACATGTCAGCACAGTGATGGCTTGATCGCGCTCTCTCATCTTCAACTTTCAAGTTGCATAATGCATTCATCTGATTCTCCTCCGTGAGATTACCACCAAAACCAACACGTTTAATTAGGTGCTACGTCGTCGCTGGTTCCGGCAAACTAAGTGGGATCCCCCAATCAAAGCTCGCAGCAAAATAAAAGCACCTTGGTCTCGAGTAGTACGACGACACAATCATTGTCAATTTCTCTGGTATCCCTGCTTGCATTTATCCGTTCGAATATCGTTTCATAGCAGCCGACTTGGAAGGAAGTGCCACTACACTGCGAAATACGTCATGCCAGGAAGCGGCTTCGAAGTTGCGCTTACCATCGTATATTTCGGACGGACAAGATAAGCAGCACACCATGTCCTCCATCCGCACTATCCTCGTTACTGGGGCAAATCAAGGCAAGTCCATGTTTCCTCGAATGTGGCCAAGTAGCATTGACCGTGATTGGGTCGCATTCAGGCCTGGGAATGCACACTGTGCACCAGCTTGCAGCGTCACTGAATGTTCTCGTGTTTATGGGTGTGCAGAGTGGGTTCCGGCGCAAGCCCCGGCGCTAACTCCTGGAGGCAGGCTCCCGAAAACTTGCGGCCGCTCAGGAGGCGCTCGCTACGTTCGCAGCGAGCATCCACCCTTCGTCTCAGGTCGTGCCCGTGCAGCTCGACATCACAGACCCGGTATCCGTTAAGAATGCCCACACATCCATAGCCGACTGCCTACGAGAGAAGAACCTCCCGGGCCTCGACGTCTTGATCAACAAGTGAGCCACGCAGATCTCAGGCTTACATGCCCTTCGCCGACAGGGATCCAGCGCGGGGCGCGGCGGGGCGATTGAAGAGGCGTACGCCGTCAACGTCTTCGGTACTGTTGCAATGACCGAGGCCATGCGGCCACTGCTGAACAACGGCAGCGCGATCCTCAACATCTCGTCTCGCCTTGGGTCCCTCGCCTCATACACGAAAAGGCCCCCAACACGTATCATCAACCCGGCGTATAGCTCGAGCAAGGTGGCCCTGAACTCGTTGACGCTGCAGTGGGCGATCCAAGAGGAACAGAAGGGTTCCGGAATCCGCGTTGTATCGATCTGTCCTGGTGTGTGCCTACCTCTGTGCTTGTACGGCTCAATCGTTGATTGCTATGCAAGGGTACAATGCAACAAATCTGACCAAGTATAGTGGGGGGATGCGCCCTGCACAGGGGTGTAAGATCATTGTAAGGGAGGCTTTGGCGAAGGAAGGGAGATCTGGTGTGTACTTCGACAAGGACGGTGATATCGAATGGTGATTCTGTCGATGCCTGTACAAATTTAAAATGAAACATCTGAGCAGCGTTGAATCTTTCTCATGACCGAGTCGAGAAACAGACACGGTAAGCAAATTCTCGTATATCGAAAAGCGGAACCGATCGTCGATAGTAAATTACTCGACCTTTGTGCCAAAGACTGCTCCATTCATTACATGCATGCGTTATCTATCCGGTACAATGATTTATGCCATCCGCGCAATGCACGGCGCTCCGCCGTACCTCCTAGTTCTGTGTTGAGTCATCTTCCAGGCCGTCGACAAACCTACTCGAGGATCCCCACGCTCTTCCAGCGCTCCCACAACAGGCCAACGCCGACAGGCGCGTTCGCCTCGCCACGGATGTCGCGCTCCTCGAAGAGGTGGTACTGCGCGCCGAAGGCGAGGAAGTGCGCGAACATCGAGTTGAAGTGCGGCTCGGAGCGCAGGTGCAGGATGTTCGGGTAGTGCGCGTGGTAGAGGTGCGCGAAGACGCGCAGGAGCTGGTTGTACACCTGCTTGATCGTCGCCGGGAACGTGTCCTTGTCAAAGGCCTGGCCTACGAGGGGACGGGGGAATCAGCGGCTGCGGGGCAGGCGGACGCGCCACGTACTGGACTTGGTAGGGAAGACGTTCTCGTCGTCGAGGAGGTTCTGGACCGTGGACATGACGGAGTCGATGTACGTCGGCGCGGAAAGCGCGACCTTCTTGCGGTCCTGAATCCAGGTGTAGTTCAATCTGCATGCGGGTCGTCAACATTACCCTGTCGCATGCCTCGACGCGCAGAATGCATAACGCCGAGGTAGTTAACTTGCACGACGTACGTGGGTCCAGCCGACATCGTGGGGCAACTCTGCTGTGTGCAGCATTCCGTCAGCACGCCGTAGAATTCGTTGAGATTCGTGTAAAAGTCAAACACTAGTTGCCCGATTGGAGCACAGTTCGATAGCACAAAGGTGGGAGGACGCACTGTTGACCGCCACCCATTCATTCACGTCCACATACCGGGGCTGCATGACGATCGTCTTGAAGTTGCCTTTGACGAGGGCAGCGTCGACGAATGGGCGCGAGAGATAGAGCGGTTTGGGGCCAGAGTGGCCACCAGGCGATGGTGGCTCAGATCCCGTGGAATCCTTACGACCCACTCCAGTCGGTGTGGGCGACCGCTTGGGTCGCGGAGGTGCGCGATTCCTGCTAACGAATGGTTCTAGTCCAAGGGCGGCGAGACAAGGAAAGGACTGACTTGAAGAAGTTGGACATTACGGTGTTATATGGAGTGTACTTGACAACCACATCCAGCCTCACTCGTCCATCATCCAAATCTGGTTGAATCTCTTTGCGATGCACAGAATTCAGAACTTAGTTGCGAAAGACGGTCTATTTACAGCCAAAGCGTAATATGCGATTACCCGGCTGCCCAAGCACAGCTCAGGCACCCTATTAAAATAAGTATGAAAGCAGGGAAAGAGGGCATCAGGACGGATCAGTCCTCCTATTGGGTTAGGATTCCCATGCCCTTCCACCGTTCCCACAACGCGCCCACCCCAACGGGAGCAGAGGATGATCCGTGCATGTCCTTCATCTCCAGCAGCTCGAACTCGCCGCCAAACGCGAGAAAGTGCGCAAAGAGCGAGTTAAAGTGCGGTTCGGAGCGCAGGTGGAGGATCTGCGCGTAGTGCGCGTGGTAGATGTGTGCGAAGACTCGCAACAGCTGGCGGTATATGTGCTTCACGGTGGATGGGAAGGAGGGTGGGAAGTCTTGGCCTGTGCGTGGTCAGTTCAGCCGGAATCGCTAGTGATTGGAGGGGATACAGACCGGACTTCGTGGGGAAGACGTTATCGTCGTCCAGCATATTTTGGACCCAGGTCATCACATAGTCGATGTACGTGGGCGCGGGGAGATGTACATGTTTCCGGTCTTGATTGATCCAAGTGTAGTTTAATCTGGATCGATAGGAATCAGCAGATGGAAGTACAGTGCTGAGTAAACCTACGTGGCTCCGGCGGACATCGTCGGACAGTTCTGCTGCGTGCAGAACTCGGTGAGGCACCCGTAAAACTCGTTCAAGTTGTTATAAAAGTCAAAGACTGAGAGGGATGAAGATTTTAAGGAGCGAGAGCGCCGACAGACGTGTCACCCACTGGAAACGAGATCAATAAAAGCAGCAACGCGGACTGTTCGCGCACCTATTGACCGCAACCCACTTCATGATTATATGTTGGTCAGCGACTCGAACTGCAACGGAGAAAGCTTTCCTCCATGATGTCGCAATACTTTGGGAGCATCACGATCGTCTTGAAGTTTCCCTTGACGAGTGCAGACTCAACAAAGGGGCTGCACAGGTAAAGCGGTTTCGGCCCAGCAGACGGGGCAGCCTTGGGCGCCGATGGGTCCGCGGGGAACGTGGCGGATGTAGGCGTCGGCGAACGCTTTGTACTCCGCGGTGCACGGGTCATCGAGCGCCTGCAGGACGCGCGAGGAGTCAAAGACTGGCCGATGAGCAAAAGATCAACATCGCTGACCCGAGCGAGTTGAAGAATGTAGACATGTTGGAGGACCGAAGTAAAGCAGCCGTGCAACAGCCGGCTGTCGCCCTGGCTTATATAGACGGGGCCGGGGGAGACGACGTGGGGTCAGAGGAGGAGGAGGGCAAGGCACATCAACATCTGCTGCCGCGATCGTCCCAACACGTGCAGACTCGGGAAGCAGAATTCCTTCTCTTGCCTTCATGTGCCTTGGTCGTGCCTGCTCTGACTTCGGAACTCGGTACCTGCTGCTGCTCACGCCTCTACAATATCTGGCTCATGGGCCAATCGACTTGAAGGATCCCTCGTTTCTCGTCGGCTTTACTACAGTAACAACTGACGCGTCTGTGTCTGTGTCCTCCGCTCCCATTGTCGTTGCCACATGCATATGATCAAGTACGCCAAATTCCTTGTGCAAGACCACGCTTTTTTCTTGCGGAAAATGGGCCAGGGACTCCGAGGAAACGCTGCTTTTTTCGGGGATTCAGATGTCACCCAAAATCACGATTTTCGATGAGATCCTTAGAAACCATCAATCTTAGCAAGCTCGCAGTTGCAGAAGAAGCGATTGCCACGCTCGCCGCCGAAGTCCACCTTTCATCCAAAGTCACGCCCATGCAGCGAGCTCTCACACCTGCGTTCGTTAAGAACGCGCACGCTTTCAGTTGCCATACACCTGCAAGATAAAAAACTTTTCGGGTCCGGACGTTTCAATAAACAAGTGAGGGCACTGTCGTCTGCCCTTTGTTTTTCCCGACAGGCTCCCAGTGCAGCGTGCATGGGAGCATTTGAAGAGGTATCTGACGTCAACATCTCTGACGCGGTCGCGATGGTGAAAAAAATCCTCCTCAACAGCGGCGGCGCCATCGTCAACAGCTCGTCCGTTCACAAGTCCCACACCCTTGGACACACTGAGCGCCCACGGCCGCCGATTGTCGCTGCATACAGCGCGAGCAAAATCGCGCTCAATTCGTTGACGCCCCCGTGGGTAATCCAGCAGGAGAGAAACGGCTTGAGGATCCGCGTCGTGCCGATTTTAATTTGTCCTGGTGTGTGATTTCTGACATCGTTATATGGGCTCCACTGCTCACGCGGATTCCAGGGTACAACGCCACGAAATTCAACGGCTACTCCTGGACGGAAAGCCCTGCGGAGTGCACGGTCATTGTCAAGGAAGCTTTAGCGAAGGAGGGGGGATCGGGGATGTTTTCAGCAAGGACGGTGTTATAAAATGGTGGACTAGACTGAATGACATCGAGTTGACAGCTCGGATCTTGAATCGCTCGTGGTCTATGACAATCCTGGATAAGGCGACTGAACAGGACAAGCTCAGGCTTCAGAGCCTCAGGCCTCAGCAGCGAGAAGGGTGAAGATGAGAAGATAGACGCAGACGCTCACTCAGTCCAACTAGCCAATGACACAAGCTCGACCCCGGTTCGCGGCCCCATAGATCTTCATACCTGTCCTCGCCAAAGAACATATTGGACTGACCATCCTCTTCCTCCATTTCCTGCTCCAAACGCAGTGAGCTATCATCCATTGGTCCATTCCCGCCGCTAAGCAGTGAAGCCTTATGTGCAGCACTAAACAGAATTCCTTCCGGACAACCGCGTTCGAGTAAGTATGAGCACGCACCTAGTGACCTACCTCAAACTGGGTCTTACCGGTACTCGGAGACATCGACAGGACGCCACGCAAGCTATGAAGCCTGGAGCCCTCTCGTGTCCATCGCAACCCTGCTCAGCCAGACAGCGCGTGTTCCACCCATGAATATAAAGATCGGCGTCGCTGCAAACTGGTGTACGGTGGAAGAAGAGACCTGGAGGTGCAAGAAGCAGCGCGATTTCTGAAAGAAATCCTGAGTCAAAGATCAAGCAGGTTGGTCAGAGTACGGCATCTCCTCATTGTGTAGAGTTCGGGCGGCTGTTCCAAGCTAGTAAAGGAAGTCGCTCCGTCGGCTGTGCAATTGACGCAACGAGAGCCAGTTAGCTCAATGCTTCCAGCTCAGTTGCTTGTGAGATCATAGATTCGCCTTCATAGATCACCGTACACGGGTATAAGTAATTATGCAGCTCCGCGAGCGGGGTATCCAAGAGGTCGAACCACGGGTGGTGTCAGACAAGAGGATTAGAGAGGAGTAGATTATCCAAAGAGTCCCATAGATGTACAGAGGAGAATTGAGGAGCCGCGCGTCACGTCGATGGATCGTGCAGCACCGCGAGAAGATATCGTTCATCTGCGAAGGAAATGAGGCTCGTCAGGATCATGTGCAAGACCAGCGCAGCGGACGGACCTGGCGAGATCATAATTTCGTGTCGTCTTGTCCGGATTCGTAGGAACCGAAGCTCGTCCTGACCCGCAACATAAGAGTCGCTCAGGGGAAATGAACAGATAAACGCACCGCATCGCCGTCGCCAATGTGCACTTCCTCCAGCCCCCCTTGTACACTCTCGACGATGCGTCCTATCGCGCCCGCGTATTTTTTGCCCTGCTCGCCCTCGAAGACGACGCCTGAGTGCCGTATGATGCTTACGGGATGGCCCCGCCCGAGCAGGATGTATCCCAGGACCGCGCGGTGCGAGGAGAGTAATGCGAGGGTTTGTTCCAGTTCTGGCGACATGCCCGGCGTGGGTGCGGCTGTGGGGGTACCATTGGGCTGGGATAGCGACGATGTGCGTAAGGGGGCTTTGAGAGAGTCCACTGCGGCTGAGGAATAAGCGCAAGCTCAGGTTAAGGGACACAGGCGACTTACTTGCAATTGGTTCCAGGCGGCAAGTTGGTTCAGAGATGTGGTGTTTACACAAGTTGTCTAACGCCTTCCAGTGACAGTGGCACGGCCCTTTGCTCTTGCTCTCAACCTCCGTTCCTATCTTAAGCTGGAACAAGGCTGAAGGAAACCACTCCAAAAACGCAATTCCATCCAGCGCATACAGGATATCGCTGGATCTCCAGACTCAATCAATGAAGTTCCACTTGCTATATCACGGTCCTTTTCCAGTGTCGCTGGGCGCCGCTGGCCAGCAGCTTAGAGAGCAGAATTCGCCTTCTTTGTATGGCCGCATGCATAGGCGAGTGACGTCAAGTGGTGGCCCTGGGCTTCAAGAGGTGTGCTACCACTGCATTAGCGTTTCCGTCTATCAATCATCGCATCAGCGTATGATACTCGCATCTGTCGGCCGGATCGGAAGAAAGGCATTCTGGGGAGAGGAGGGGCTGCCACACAACAACACTGAGATGAAGCGTGGCAGCAGCTCCTCGTATATGGAGTGATCCAACGTGGGCCAATACTGAAACAAAAAAGCATTTACACCCCGCCATCCAAGTCAATGAACCCGTTCTTCCAGTTATCAACGGGTTTACCATCAAACGCAGCACAAGGCCTGAACATGATAACCCGTTCTAGATCTGGGATACAAGTTTCGAGTTGTCCGTGTTCCTCGTTTCCTGTCCGCTGTCCAACATGTTCCACTTCCCTTTGTGTCCGCTCTCTCAGGCTTATGGTCATCGGGATCATGG
Source organism: Mycena belliarum (assembly GCA_029282135.1). Lineage (NCBI taxonomy): Eukaryota > Fungi > Basidiomycota > Agaricomycetes > Agaricales > Mycenaceae > Mycena > Mycena belliarum. The sequence goes on from JARJCN010000058.1 coordinate 196,760, forward strand.
GATGGTGGCAAAATCGAAAATCTTTCGGTCTAAAGCCTGCTCTTCCTGTTCAGTGAGGCGTGGACAGTACCGCAGCCAATTACGGAGTACATCCACCATCAGACTTACCTGTCAACTTACGAACACTCATATTCTACCCGCGGACGCGGTGCTGCTGGAGCTCGGGCGACGGACGTAAAGACGTCACGTACTTAATTGAGGTAAACATGAGACTCGGATCATCATCTATGCGGAAAGGGTTCACAATGTTACTCTCCAGCGTGTCTTACTTTAACCTCGTCACTGGCTGTGCTTACCCCAATACCGGAGTGTTGAGCTCGAACCCCGGATCTCTACCCTAAGGTACGTGAATCCCTGCCTTCGCCAGAAAATCCCTTACCAACAATTTAGTATCCAGCCGGTCCCACACGTTGGCATCCGTGATGACCGACTGAAGAGCTGGCCACTCTGTTTCAGCCTGGTTCACTTAATGCCCTACTAGTGCGACCCACCTGCTGCCGAAGTCCCTGTTCTAAAGACGAGACTTCCCACATTAATACTCCCCATATATATAATTGCAAGAAATGCAGGTCACAACCCAACAACGTTAACGAGCGGAATCAAATCGTGTTCCGCGTGCTCCCCGTGTCAAGACAAGATAGTCTTCTATAAACAGATGCTACAACAATTTTGAAGCTCGTGCCTCGCTTTAGTGTTGTAAAGACAAGATGCGCGCTGTTGTCGTACGGCTGCAACTATCAGTGCAGATCAGTGCACTTGCACTGCGATTCTATCCTGATAACCCAATGTCAAGAACCTAAAACAATCCAAGGACTGGCATGATCATCAGAGGCTTTTGGGTGTTTTCAACCACATTCACGTGACCTCGTTCAACCTCGCGAGACAAGCCACAAGGTATTTGCAAGAGATCCCCGCTGCTGATCCTCGCAGGAGCGATGGCTGTTTCGATTCATATCGACGGACCCTAATACCATGATCAACTCGAAGTGACACTGATCATCACTGATTCAAACACAGTGGCTGCCTTCAATCGAACCACCGACAACTTCTCAATTGTTCAAACTTCCAGCAAAATATGTTGAAAATATGTTCCGAGTCGGTATGATACTTATAACGCTCGGTCCGGAACGGGTTGGAGAGAAACCATTCGGATGGGCAAAGGAACACATTAGAGCATACTTTAGTAGCAGGAGGCTAATCTTGGCCAAATCGGACTCGGGAGGAGGATTTGTACAGTGAGCGAGGAACGAGCTTGTCCACTGTAGCATCTGTCTTAGAGAGACTAGAGGATTCGAGGATTGAAAGAAATCAGGAGTTGGCATTTGGGTTGGCACTAGGTTGGCACAGATTTCGTTTGTCTGTTTCATTTCAATCGGGGTCACCGGTATCCCGGATGGCAGATGAACCGAAACCTCTGTTAGTCTTTGGTTACAACCATGTGAGGTACGAGCACAAATTGGTTGTAGCGTCTGTTTATAAGAGACTAAACCTCTGTAGGCCTCAGTTGACAGTAGTTCGCCTCCCTACAGAGGATCTTCTCTTCAGAAGTACTCGGGTTACCGCTTCCTCCTTATGTTCAAGCGAGCCTGCGCATGGGGGCATAATTACTGGATTCTGGACAATCCGTAGGAAAGCGGCTGCATTGTATTGATATGCTATACAGGGAACGACGTGCAGTGATACAGTTAGTGCAAGGTCAGAGAGCATCAGAGAGCAAAAGTACAAAGTACAAGTACGAGGCTATGACGTTGGTGGTGGCCGTCTCAACTGTACAGGTTTACTCGGAGCCTCGGCGGGCTTTAACCGCTTTGCCAACGAGTCTTCGGCAGGCGTGCCCTCCGACTCCCGAGGCCGTTTCGCAGCGCCCATGATCGAGACACCAGCAGCAGGAGCAGGAGCGGCAGTGGCGGCTACCCCAACTGGTGGAACCCGCGTCGCTCCTCCTCGAACGGCTGACACGCGGCCGCGAGTGGGTGCCCCTCGAGGGACCGCAGTCCCACGAGCAGAAGCGCCTGGCGCAGCTCCCCGGATAGCAACCCCAGGGGCACCCCCACGTGCGGCCGGGGCGGGCTTGACCGTTGCATCAAGCACAGCAGAGGTGGAAGCAACCATTGAAGCAGTAGAAGTCGCAGGCGTCGAGGTCGTGGGAGCAGGCAACAAACCATCCTTTTGCCACGCAAGGATCTGTATTTCGAGCTCCTTCACCCTCTTCTGCGTCTTCACGAGCTGCTGATCCTTTAGTTTTGCTCGGGCCGCAGCTTCTGCGCGGCCCCTGTCGACGGCGGCTGTGATCTCGTCAGCACGACTTTTCTCCTGGTTTTTGTCGTGCTCGGCGATGGCAGCGGCGATTATCGTGTCGAGGTCGACTGGGGGACTGGAGCCCGAATTCTCCGCGCGAGCAGCGTCGACAGCTGCCTTGAGCTCTGCGGCATGTTTGGCGGTAAGAGTCTCCTGTAAAGCTTGCAGCTCGTCGGCATGCTTTTTGACAGCGTCCTCCGAGATGCCGCCCGCACCGGAATCTTGTAATTCGGCCCTCGCTTGCGCGACGGCAGCAGCGACGGCAGCCTTCTGTGTTTCAGTCGCCTTCTGCTGGGCTCTCATGAGCTCGCGAGCTTTGTTCGCCAATCGTTCCTATGGAGGACATGAGCACGAATGTAGCGCCCCTAGTATTCGAAATTGTTGCATACATTTGAGGTCTTGGAGTCGGCGAATTTTTTCTCGGCCTCCTAACAAGGTCATAGTTGAGCATTTTGTTTGGCGGTGAAGCAAAAGACGAGTACCTTGGCATCTGCTTGGGCCTTATCCCGAGCCTGGACGAGTTCGGCCTTTTCAGCCTCCCAGGCGTGCTTTGCTTCTTCTGCATCAGCCGGAACAGGTGCAACGCTTGCGCTTGCGGTCCACGTCGACTTCTCAGCCAGTAACGCATCCCTTTCTGCACGGAGAACACCCTACTGTGGATTGAGTACAAACAACGACAGCGAAGGATCGAACGTACGAGAGTCGCAGCATCCTCCGGAGACGTTTGAGCGCTGGCGGCCTTTTCAGCATCCGAGCTAGCTTTAAGCGTTTTGATTTCGGATTCCAAGGCAGAAACTTTGGCAACCAGCTCCTGTTTTTCGGCAGCGGCAGCAGACTTCTCTGTGTTCATTTGACCCATACGCGTTCTGAAGCCGGCATATTGATCTTTGTACATCCGGAGATTCTTTTCCAGGGCTTCCGTCTGACACCAGCTTAGTGAAGAAAGCTATGGGTTCAATACTGAAAAGGCTTACGCGCGATTGCTGGGTTTGCAAGTCCGTATCCTGTTCAGCCTTGGCGGCCTCCACTTCAGCCTTCTGGGTTTTCAGCTGTTCAATCTCATCCTTGAGCGACTGGACTTCGGCCGGGTCGATGCGGTCGTACTTCGAACATGATAAGCATATCATGATAAGACACGGCAAATCCATACCTTGCTCAGGAGCTGAGTATTTCTCTCCTGCCACTTGCGGTTCTCCTCCTCCAAACGCGCCATTTGACCGATGCGAGACTCTAACTCCGCCTGCGCGACCCGCGCTTGTTCCTTCGCGGGGTTGAGTTGAGCAGATAACTGTTTCAACTTGGCCTCCAATTCTCGAGATCGCTTTTGGTGGGTCTCGGATTCTGCACGCAGCGTGGCATTGCTCTCGCGCAAGACATTCAACTGGTTGATGCGCTCCACAAGTTCCGCATGTTGCGCGGCCGATGCAGCACTCTCGACTGCCTTTTCTCGCTCCTGAAACACAAATGAGCAAGGAAACAGCAAGCGAGGAGGACCGTACCTCAGACAACGCCGCCCTCGTGTCGTCGAGCGTCTGCGACAAGTGCTCGATCTGAGCCTTAAGACGAGTAGTCTCCTGCTTGCTTAGCTCAAGCTGGAGGTCGACAATTTCCTTTTCTTTCCGTAAGTATGCGACAACGGACCGCAGCTCGGAGAGTTTGGTGTCAGTATCATCAGCTGACTCGTTTTCCCCGGGCGCAGAGGTCGAGGATTCGGCAGCCTGCCGAATACGGGCTGCTTGTGAGCTGACAGACTCGAGGTGTTGATGAAGGAGGGAATTTTGCGAGGTCAGGTCTTGGCAACTGTAGTCCAAGAGCTCAGTGTCGTTCCACGTGTAAGATAGTTGACTTACCGTCTGTTTAAGTCGGCGACCTCTTTATCAAGAGCGTCCTTTTGCAGCGCCCAACTGCTCTCCGAGGTTGATAACTTGGCGGTGGCAGTTTCAGCAGCTGTCTGGTGATCCCTGGCGCTGGCCTGGATTGTTGACAACTGTTGTTTAAGGATGATAACAGCCTTGATCGATTCCGCATGGGCCACGACTTCCTGCGCATACCGGTCCTCTGCCGCCTGACAAGTTTCTGAGGCTAGTTCACAAGGATGAGACGGGGAAGTTACCTTGGCACGCTCCTCCTGCTGTCGGACCGCGGTTTCGCGGGAGGAACGGTCGTTTTCTGAATGCTTCTCAGAGGTGCTGAGATCAACAATGGTATCTTCGAGGACTTTCTTGTCATTAGTCCAGGCAGTCCGCTCTGTTTCTAACGATTTCTGAAGCTCGTTATACTTTGCAGTAAAGTGAGCTAATTCTTGCTGAGCGACACTGAGCTTTTCTTGAATCGCGTTGTACTCTGACTTGAGTACTACTCATCAGCGATGTTGATCGCAGGTCATCAAGCAAAACACACCTCATGTTTGGCGATCTGGGCTTCAGTCGACGTCTTGTATTCGTCGTACGTCGTGTCAAGACTCCTCAGCGCCGTCTCATTCGCTTGACTGATTTCACGGAACTGCTGGACATGGCCCCGTGCGGTATTCAGATCGACCTCTGCGACTTTCATAGCCGAACTAAAGCAGGTCAATGAACGGTCCTGTCCAAATTCGGTTGAACATACCGCAATTCAGCAACCTCTGCCTCAAGCTGCTGCTCTCGGCTCAGATCCTGGTCTATGTGCTGTGCAATGCCGCTGACAGTGCTCGGTCGGCGTTCATAGACCGCAAGCTTCTCGTCGTTGCCTTGGAGTTGTCGAGCTAATTCTTCAACTCGCTGCTCGAGATGTATCTTGCTCGTCTCAGCACCAACCAGAGCTTCCCGGGTTTTTGAAAATTCTTGAGCCTGTGGATCCATCAGCAAACTAGAAAAAGATGGAAATGTCGGCTCTCACAGCCTTGTCTAGTCGTGTTTGCAATTCTTTGAGTTCAATGTCTTTTTGCAAAGTTAGATGCCGGACAGAATCACGTTCCTGGGACAGCTGAACTCTTAAATCTTGCCTATAGGAACGGAGGTGTCAGTGAAAGCACAAAATCTTGCGGTGACGACATACGCCTGACCCTCAGACATCTGGAGCTGAGTCTCCAATCGCCTGCGGTCGTTTTCTCCAGACTTCTCGAGATCATTGTGCATCTTCTGGACGTTACCCATCAGATCGGAAAGATGCGAGCGCTCCATCGCGAGTGTCCTGTTCTCCTCCACAAGGCGGCCCTGCACGCTCTGGGATCCAATCAATTAACGCAAACCAAAAACTGTGCTTCGCCACCAACCTCCCAAATCTTCTTCTCGGCCCGAAGATTCGCGCATTCATTGCGCAACTGTTCGATACGACCGTTAGCAGTCTGCAGATCCTCCGTCGCTCGACTGCACTCGATATCGATTCGGGTCCATTGGTCAAAGAGCTGCTGATTACGCTTCGTCAGGTCCTCGATCTCTCGGTTGTGCATTGAAAATTGTTCTTGGCTCATCCGGTGTCGGTCTAGTGGAGGAGAGTAAGAAAGCACATCTTATCAAGAGTTGGCATGTCATACCTGAGAGGTATTCAATCTTGGCATTGGCTTTGGCAAGCGCAGCACCCAGCTGACCAACCTCTCGCTGCGCTGTAATTGCCTCCTCTCGGAGCCGCACAGAATCGACGCCCATTTCGGTTCGATACGTCTCGAACTGATTTTGCATCTCGGCAAGCTCCTTGGCCATGTCGCTCGCATTCGGCGGTAGCCCACCTCCAAATCCGTTCATTTCGATAGTCGCGCCGTTCGGCTGAGCACCGTTCCTCTCCGCGCGCGCAAGCATAGCCTTCAAGGCGTCTCGCTCCAGGACGTATGCCTTGATCCTCATGTCGCTGCTGCTCTTCTGCCTCTCCAACTGCTCGGCGAGCTCCTGCATCGCCTCATGCGCCTCGCGCACTGCTTCTCCTTGCTCCCGTTCCATTGCCTCCCGGTAATCCCGCTCTTCGCCCTCCATCTTGTCCCCTAGCTCCCGCACCACCTTAAGCAGTTTCTGATTCTGCTCCTGCAGCTGTCCGATAGATTGGAATAGCACGAGGTGGTTGGTAATTACACCATCAATGGTTTCCGGAGGCGCGGCGGCGATCATCTCGATATCTGCGTCCGAAGGGATCGATGGGTCGTCGCGGCGGCCAATCTCGCGGAGAAGATTTTGGATTTGGCGGCCAAGGTCAGTGAGTTGCTGCTGGAGAAGGTCGTTCTCGCGTGTGGAGCGGGCGAGCTTCTGCGAGTTCTCCCGGGCAATGGTTGCTTGAGCGTCACGGTCTGAAAGAGCCTGAGAGAGCTGCGAGGTCAGATGAGAAGCCTCTGATTGGAGGCGCTCGTATTCCGCGCGTTGTTGTGATAGAATAGGTGCCTAAGAGACATTCAAGATGACGAAAGACTGAGCAGAGCACGAACACGTACTCGTTCCTCGATTTGAGAGAGGACAGCTGAAAGAGTCTGATCCATGCGGTCGTACTCGGTGCACTTCTTGGCAAACTCCTCTTGCAGGCGTACGTAGTCCGCATAGACTTCCGTAAAAGTCTTGCCGCTCCTCTGCGCTTTGCTGACCATTGCTACCGTAGGGCTGAGACCCATGAGCCCGTCGGTCGTAAGGTCGAGCGCCCGGTTTCCAGGAACAGGCAGGTCACCTCTGCCCATCCGCTCCAACACCTCTTCCAGTTGCTCCGTCCGCTTCTCCGCCTCTTCCCGGGCCTTCCTCTCGCTCTCAACTTCGTCTCGCAGCGCCGCTTCCCTCCGCTCTGCCTTCTCGCCGACCCCAGCCCACTCGAGCTCAATGTTGTCGACAATCTCTTTCGCTTTCGTCTCCCGCTCCTCCATCATCCGTACAAGCCTCCGCAGCCCGTTCGCTTCACTGGCATACGTCGCCTCTTGCTCCGCAAGTTGCCCCGTTAGGTCCTGAACTCGGGCCAGCGCCTGTGTGAGCTGGTGTGTCTGAGCCGTGTGCGCTGACTGAACCGCCTTCAATGTAGCTTGCGTCGATGCATGCGTCTGTGTAAGCGAGTCGAAGTTGGCTTGCAAAGTGACGAGCTCCGCATGCTTCGTGCGCCGGTGCTTTGTATATTCCTCGGATTTGGCAGTGAGTTCTGTACTCGTACGTTCGGCCTCGGACTGAGACAACTGAAGTTGCTGGGTTAAGGACTCGATTTTGAACTAAAGCATCTTGGTTCAGAGAAAGATAGGCGAGAAAGTTGACCGGCTGAACCTTTGTGGACGTTTCCGTCGACCGCAATTCTCTTACTTGACTTTCGAGAGACTGATGCTCCTGCCGTGCCTCCTTCAGGTTCGCGCGGAGGGTTTGGATTTCCTCTGAATTTGGTTAGTATGACGGAGTTCCGCAAGTTCCTTGCTCACCCTCGCGCTGGCTGCTATCTTGCTTCAACCGGCTGATCACGCCAACAAGGTCGCGCTTTTCGCGCTCCGTGTCCTCGACGCGATGCTTCAAATTGTCGACCTCGGTTGAGGAGGAGAATTGAGAGGTAGACAAAGAAGCTATTTGAGCCTGTAAAGCGGTCTGGGATAGCACTGAAAAATATGAATGTTGCGCTGCTATTGCAGCAGAGAGACGCACCAAGCTCGTCCCTTTCATGCTTGACCTGCTTCAACTCCGCATGCAAATGTTCTGTAGAGCCCTCAAGCTCCTTCGACATCGCCTCTTTGTCCTGCAGCGCTTGGTCCAATTCGACCTCGATCTTCTCGGCCTCGGCGCGTTCCTCGTCTCGTTCGCGCAAGGAAGCGTCGAGTTTGGAGGCCAACTCGACGAGACGGCGGTAAAGCTCAACAATCCCCTCTGCACTCTGAGAGGTGATGCTCGTCTCGGGAAGAATATTGCAGAGGGCATCCAAGTCAATGTCGGACGGCAATAGTATGGTGAGACGCTGGGAGTCCTCTGCACTGGGGGAGGCAGGGTCGTTGTCGTCCTCAGCGGCGGCAGCCGCAGCCGCCTTGCTTTTTCTGCGGGTTTTCATCATGGCCCAGCAGCAGAGAGCTGACCGTTGAGCTCAATGCGGAATGCCAGTGGCACTGCCACGCAGCTCGTTGAAACTCCGCTGATGCGATTTGCGGTCCGAGACTGGACAGTGACTCGGATGATCTGCCATACTTATGTTTGTCTACCTCCCAGAAACTGGTTGGAGCTATATGATTCTGAGAAGAGGACTTGTCCTTTACCGGTGAGCCATGCATTGGTCATGTAGCCCACATTTTATCAGAGCTTGAACCAACTTAAAGCACGTAGCAAGTCTGGTTAGGCCTCAAGGTGAAAGTCTAAATCTCAGATCTGAGCTCTTCAACAGAGCTTATGTAGTTTGCACCAGTGGTGAACATGGTATCGCCATCCGCGCGCAAATTTGGCGCACTACATACGAAGAAAGGCCTGGCTATGAGCTACAAACGTCACCCGCTGGCTTCTTGACAATGTGCTTCGCGCCCGGTTCGTCTGTTTCAGTCTCCCGCTGCGTCGCCTCTTGCAGATCTTCCACTCTGATTGTAGTCACGGAAGCCACTTTGCCAACTGGACGCGCTCGCTTGCTCCCAATGAAGATGCTACCTCCAGGCGCATCTTGCAATGCCCGTAGGATGACGTCGTACTCGAAGAGCGGGCCGATATCTTCAAGCTGCAGGCCGGCTGTTTCTGGCAGACAGAGCCATGCCCAGAATGACATTACGAAGCAGCAGAAACCGAACAGCAGGAAGGTCCAGTGCTCCAGTGTGTTGAGCATAAGAGGCGTGAGTTTCGAGATGGTCAAAGAGAAGAGCCTGAATATCGTGAGTAGGACAAAGATAGCCAATGATGTACATACCAGCCGATGCTAATCGCCATCGACATCACAGCAGTGCGAAGGTGATTGGGGGCAACTTCACCGGCCACGACCCATGGAATTGGGCCCCAGCCTATACTGTAGAATGCGGCAAAGAGGTAGATAGCGATGATGGAGACATAGTGCAAAGGCGGAGGGTCGGGCGAAGGGGACGCATGGACTCCACTGTAACCCCCGATCCAGAGCATCATTGCACTCTGTCCAAGACCTCCGATGATGAGGCACTTCTTTCGGCCGATTCCTTCAACAGCGAATGCAAGAACGAGAAAGACCGATATAACCTGCACGGGGAATCAATCACTGAATAAGTCACGCTGATAGTAAGCTTGCGTACCTTGACCACGCCATAAATGCCTATCAAGTAGACTAAATTAGAAAGACCCTGTTCGATTTGCGTTTTGTCTTACCAGTGGCGAGAAGATCCGCTGTCGTCCCATTGATGCCCAGACTAGCGAATATTTGCGGGCTAAAATAGTTTATCGCATTGGTGCCAGTCCATTGTTGGAAGAACATGACGAGCGACGGAATGAAGCATCTCAGAGCAATACCCCGAGACTCTTTCATCCGCATTATTTGCTGGAAAACGGAGAGTCTTACTTTGCCCACAAAGTCGGTTTTAATTTCCTCAATCGTCGCAAGAATTACTTCGTCGTCCGGAGTTGTACGCGCTAAGAATGCCAAAGTCTCTGCTGCGCGGTTATATTGCTGGTGTTCAACCATGTACCGCGGAGACTCCGGTTGCCAAGGGATAAGCAGGAGGAAGAGCACACCAGGAACGATCCTGTTAATGGATTGAGCGCAAGTAGAAAGCCAATACGATGATCATACTGGACGGCGAAGGGAATCCGCCACTGCTTCTCGCTGGATACGATATGCTCGGAAACAATATAGTTGACCCAAACTGCGCAGACGCTGAGTAAATACTGGAGCACAATATCAGCTGGAAAGCGCACAAGCTAGCATGATCCCTATGTTGTTGGCAAGTTGAATCACTCCTGTGCAACGACCTCGGATGGCACGCGGAGTACATTCGGAGACGTATGAAGGGACAAGCGCGGTTACCATCCCCACCCCAATCCCACCCAAAAATCTATGAAGAAGATGAAACCCAAGGATATGTATGGAATGCTCGTCATACCGGCCGAAATAAAGAAGGCTGAGGGCGGTCTTTCTGGTAGTTCCTAACCCTACAATGACTTGCAGGGAGCTCCCGACGACGTAGATAGCCCCAGAAGCAAACAGACATGGCTTGCGACCATATCGGCTGGAAAATGACCCAGTACCCAGGGCTCCAAACCTGGGCTCGTTTACTATGGTATTCAAAAGTTGAGAGAGGCCTATCATGGGTTACTTACAAGCATCCCACTTGCAGAATGGCCACGATGTTCCCATTCAACGCTGCTTTCTCTCCCGCGTCCATTTTATCCAACCCAAAATAACGCTGGAATGAGTCGAGCGAAAGGACCCCTCCGATGAGCCCTCTAGCAATGTACCGGGTCAGCATCCACGATAAAGGAGGCCAGTTGTCGCACGAACATATCGTAGCCAAAAAAAACGCTACCTTCATCGAACGAGCACGAGTTAGAGATGTGATGAAGGGTCACAAGAGATCAAACACTACCCATAGCTATGGAAAAGGCCAGGAAATACGAGTTTCTGTACCGAGATAGGTCTTCTAGTTGCGATTTGAAGGACATGAGGGGCAGGGGTCCGAGTCAAGTTGACCGTACGAAGGAAGACACGATATTATTAGCGCCGCCCCAGCCCGCCTGCCAGTGTTCGGTTCGTGCGGGCCGATAAAACTTGTTGTGCGATACGTACAAGTGCTTCACACGCCGTGCTCGTAGGCGTGAACGCGTGAGCCATTGGCGTTGAGTTTACCATGAGTGCGTGGAAGTTGAAGAAGGAAGAGAGGATGGGACGTGACGTGACTAGAGCGTGATTTTTACTCAAACTTCGATCTGCTCGACCATGTCCGACCCCAAGACCTCGACGACCCCTACTTCAGGGCTTGTCGATGACCCCGCAAAAATTCCGCTGCCACCAAGACTCGGGCCTCCGTCGACGGGCAACCTGATTTACGATTCAGTCAATGTGAGTATACGTTCAACAGGTTGCCCGCGACGCTCATGACCGCATGTGCTAGTAAAGAGTGCCATCCACATTGGCGAGGTCCCCTGTGGCCGTAACAGTCTGCTTCATGGAATCGCAGGCGGCGTTGGCATCGGTTTCATCCGCGCCTTATCCGCCAGTGCGTCAAACTTTCGACAGGACATCTTAGCAATGGAACTCAAAGTGTCTAGGCCCTATCGTTGCGGGAAACTTCGCGATGGGGACGTTCGCAGTAGTTTCGATTGCTTCTTGGTGACTTCCTTCCTACGTTCCGCTCTAATCAGAACTGAAGTCGCCAGGATCATGTGTGAGAACAAAATCAAGCGCCAACAACAATTGACGCGGATGGCCATCCAGAACCTCCCGAAACAATTACGGCTGAAGAAGGAGGGCCCGGATGACAAGGTGCCCGAATCCACCTGATATGCGTAATAACCTCTATTGTATCACATCTCGCTCAACTCCAATCCTCGGCGTTCGCCCATACCTCTGCTTCCCAGTTCTCTACAAGGACTGGATCATCCTGAGATTGTTTCAACATCGGGTTTGAGAAAGGTACTGCGAAGCTCGCCTTGAACTTTCGCTGGAACTCGGTAAATCCATTCCTCAGGACATAGATCTCTTGCGGCTTGTCTTGTGCGAGCTTCAAGTTGCTTCGCGTTTCTTCGTAAATCTTCCGGTTTCGCGTCGTTTAAGGCCACCTATAAGATGGGCGAAGCAAAACTTACACGCGCTGCTTTAGGACCTCTGGTGTTGTATAATAAGTCCCAAGCCACAGCTTAGAGCGCTCAACGTTACGCACCGCACCTGAGAGAGAGCGCAGTGGAACACCATGACCTTCACATCAACGGTTTTCTGGACTAGGTCATATACGCCCATGTGAAACTCGCGCGAGGGTCTATTGAGCGCGTCCTTGATGTTCCCTCCAGCATAGTCGTCGTCGCGTACATCGACAACCAAGTAGTCCTTGTTCGCGACCTTGTCGCTCTTGACGATTTCCGCGAGCTCCTGCCCGCAGTTCAGCGCGTAGCCAGATGATTTGTAGGGTTTCGGCGTACGTCGCCTGAGATGTACTTCATCCTACAGCGGGACAGAAGAGAAAGTTGGCGTGAGATCTTCGATCGTGATAAAGTGTACATCATAGCACAGCCACTCCCTTTGCCCCGGACCAAAAAGTTGAATGCCTCCAAGATTCTATTATAGTATGTACAGAGCAAGATACTGGCTAACGTATATAACGTCTACCATTAGGCCAGTTTATTTACTGTTGACCAATAAACCATTCGGACAGCAAAGATGATACGTCGGTGAGAACATGACTCTTGCGCCGATTAGACTTACTTCAAATTGACTCGAAATCGAAGTCCATCCTAAACTGAACCATCTAGCTCTTTTGGAGAAGTGACAAGTCATCGAGAGACTCAGCTCCGTGTATGTTTTCCATGATTTGATTCGTGGCTCATGTGCAAATCCGCAGCGAGGAAAGTGACCTTGGGGCATCTGCTGCTCACGACATGTAGTAGGAATTTTGAAGTTACCGGCTGAGTGGGAAGGATGGATGATGGCTTTCCATGTGGGCTTCGCATATGGAGACGCCGTGTCTCAATGATGCGTCTGTCCATTGGTGATATCCTCTGCTCGAGTGTGCGGAAGGGGCGTTTACTATAGCAATCTATGTCGTGCGCCAAAATTGATACCAGTCGACGATTGTGACCGAAGCTTGATCATTTGGAAGGCGCCCCACATTCGGTGATTTTGCTATAATTTTGAGGTGCATAATAATCCGGCACCTAGACATGGATTGGGGCCGAGTTCTGCAAATCTCATGAGCAGCGATGCCAGCGCAATCTACGGCTTTCTTCCAGTGCTAAACCCTACATGTATCCGATATCCACTATTCGGCGGGTCTGCATGCATTTGGCGAAGCCGAGACGCTCAATGGTCAGACCCTAGTGTCCTGTAGACGAGAACCGTATCGTATGTGCGCGGTTGACTAAAGTTTATTGTTTGCCTGCCAACGATACGAGAAGTCGCTCAGTTCCAGAGATCTACTATTATGCATCCTGCCACAATCAATATCTGGTCAGTGCGATTCGCATATAGTCGCAGAGACATACCAGACTGGTCGCCCGCCAACCAGGTCATCTGCTTTACTCCTTGCTCTCACCAGCCGCCTGGGGCACATCCGCAGCCTGCACGGACCATGCGTCATAGAAGAAAACATGAAGGCTGGAGAAAACGTACGGCAGCCTCATCGAGCGAGCCAGACACATCCGCCTCTGTCCCTTCATCATCCTTCATCATCGTCGGCGCAGCATGGTCCTCGTGCGCCTCTTCATGCGCCTCCGCGTGGGCAACATGCGAGTCGTGCGAGTCATGTCCATGGTGGCCGGCGGCTATCCGCTGCTTGATGGCCATGGTGTCCTTGAGCAAGTACGCGAGCTTTGGTGCCACGACTCAGTCAGTCCATTGCTGCCAAACCAAGGGCAGACGGCCTACAGTTGGAACGGTGACTGCCAGTGCGCCAATCTGGGGACCGTTGGATTAACTCCTTGCACGTTTACCGTGACGCGAACGCGACTGAGCAACGCACCAGCCACGGCAGGTCGGATTTTGGTTTGAACGGTTCGTGGTGTGCCGCCGCGTCCGCGCTCATGAAGCGCCTGGGCGGGTGCACATGGGAGCGCGCAGACCTAGCGACGCGCGCGGTGGTCGAGAATGCCTTTCTCCCCACTCGGGATGCCATCTTCGGGATGGTAGTGGTAAGGCGCAGAGGATGGTTTGTATACATACAATGCACCAAACAACCTATGTCACACTCGTATGTACCTAGAACGGTCGGGACCTTGTACAAAATAGGACCCCAACTAATGTTCCCAACGGAGCCCGATCTGCGACAGGAACACCAGCCCCATGGCAGCCTGGAACGGGTCGCTCTCCGCTAGACCGTTGTCGAGCAGCCGCGAATAGACCTCATCCAACGGCAACCCGAGCGCCGGCTCCTCGAGAATACTGTGCAGCACGCGCAGGTGCTTGAAAGGCGCTTGCCTTGCGTCCCGAATAACTGGAATCGCGTCCCGGATCGCTGGAATAGTAGCCGCCTGCGTCCGGGGAGTCGAACCGATCTAAAAGCAGCATGAAAAACGGAGGCGGCGGCGGTATACATACAAGTGTTACACTGGTGAGCAGAAACCCATCGTTGATGTGGGTGTTGAACGGTCCAGGGGTGGCTGATGTTGATGTTGAATTGTTCGCTGTCGGATGGTTCTCTCCAGTATCATGTTCGTGCGAGGGCGTGATCATCGGGTTGTTGTGCCAAGGCTGAGGATGTTGCTTGAGGGAAGGTGAACCGGACGGCTGCCGGATGAGGAGCGGCGCGCTTTCAACAGGACGAGCGAGTTCTCGGGGTGTGGCCCGTGTAGCTTGCGGCGCGGCCTGTTGATTTTGGAGAGATTGCGACATGCGACCAGCGGGAATGAAATCTGCGTTGCTGGCTTGGTTTGAAGTGAAAGTCGTGCCGAGAACCTGAGGTGCACGCGTATAGGGACCATGGGGGAATGCGCCAGGGACGGCTGTGGAAGCGAATTGGGTGCTGGCAGGATCGGTGCCCCAATGGTGATGAGTCGGCTGATCGTGGTCGAAGGCGATTTGGACGCCAGGTTGTGTGTTCTCTGGCAGCTGAGGAAGGAGAAGCGTAGCACGGGGATAGGGCATTGGGTGGCATGGTACAGCGGCGGGTTGAGGGTTTGACGTTGAGGACTTGTGCTGCCCAGACTTGGAGATACCTGTCGACAAAGGATGCGGGACATTTGTTGGGTCCAGCGGGTATGTATTGTGGTGCGCATATCCAGGCGGCGCATGTGAGGCAAGAGGCGGTCGGATGCGCGGGATCAACGAGTCGTCGGCTTTTGAAGCTGAAGCTGCAGGGCGGACTAGGGAACTCATGGGAGGAGGGTAGGAGGCGTCCCGGAGAGGCAACTTGCGGCTCGCTTGTGAGGCTGTAGGGGGGACTTGAGGGTCAATCCGAGGGCGCAGTCTCTTCTTCTTCGGCGGAACGTCGTCTTCAAGCTCTGAGCCCGGTTCTTCTTTCGTTTTCTGGTAGCCAATCTCGTTTCCGAGTCGCGCTGCCTCGCCGCCGTCTTTCCTGGCCTTCGTCTTGTACCGCACCGCCCACGCCTTGATCCACTCGGGTGTCCTGCAATGCAAGGCAATTCAGGCGACGGCGGTTTATGTAGAGTCTGGTTTGTTAGCGTAGGACGTACAGGCCAGTTTTAGCGCTCAGCCGTTCGAGTTCTTGAGTGGTCAGCAGTTTATGCGACGCGTACGCAGCCGTCAGAGTCTCGGTCTGCAGACGAGTCGCACGTACTGCTGTTCATCCAATCCAATCCCAATCAGTCCTTCAGCCTGACAGATATTATTGGATGTCCAGAATCACCTCGGGTTCTCTTCCTTTTGCTCGAGTCGTCCGCGTCCGGCGTCTCGAGGTTCTGGGGCGACATTTCGTGGTGAGACACCGCCGATTCCGGGCGAGTGAACGCTAGGGATTCGGAAGGTTATGTCCAAGAAAGAGATGACTCCGAGTCTGGATGAGGCCCAGCGGCTCCCGCCTGATCAAATGCTTAGATAAGCTAGCAAGAACCCGCTCCGAGTCGAACATCCACCATCCTGTGAATAGTACGGGGATGGACCAACCGAGTCCTCCAGAGTCGCGCCAACTCCGGCGCTTGACCTCAGCATAGCGTTCAGCGGGGGCGGCCCATCCGTCAGGTCCGATCTTCCAATTTCCGGGTTTGCGATCTTTGCACGCGCACACTCCCAGCATTTCCACTCGCGTTTAGCCACAACCCTCGCCCCCCGCTAAGCAGCCCAGCGTACAGTGTGACAGCGCATATATTCTGAATCCGCACCCCCGCCACACGAGTCAATCAATGTCGTGTAGCTTACAGCACAGTGTGGGCTAGCCAACGTAAGGTAGAAAGTCCCGCCGAACACGCCCTGTCTGTCGTTCCCACAGCCGGAGGGCATCGTAACTCGTCCTCATAGCAATGAACCGAATGAGCCGATCACAGCAGGAAGCTCGCGCCGAGCCCCGCGGCGAGCGCGACGAGGCCGGCGGAGGCGCCGTGCGTCGTGGCTGCGCCGCCCTTGGGCGCGGGCTTGCCGGTCGTGTTGGTGGCGGCGCCGCCCATCGCCGTAGCCTGCACGTAGTCAGCGTGGCTCACGACGGTGTATGTGGGGCCGAAGACGAGGGGGGAAGCGCACCTTGAACGCATCAAACGTGTTGCCCGTCGTGGGCGCGTTCACGGAGAAGACCATGCCGGCGCTGCAGTGGCCCACCTGGGCTGCACACATAACACACAGTCAGGGGCGTTTTCTTATGGAGGGAGCGAGGGAGGGGTACCGCAGTAGAACCAGAGCGGCGCGGAGGCGTTGTTGACGGTGAAGCTCCACTGCGGGATCTGGGCCGCGCCGGGCGCGACGGCCTGGAAGCCCGAGTCGATGCCCTCGGTCGGGGCCGTCCTGGCGGGGCGTCAGCGGGGGGGATAGTGTTAGCTAGATCGTGGGGGGCACGCACATCCGTTCACAGGGGACCTTGAACGTCGACTGGGTGACGGTCTGTGTAGGGGCGCGGTTTTAGCGTATAGCTTTTAACTCGAATGGGGCAAGTGCGGAGGACATACGTGGTTCTTCGAGAGGCTGGGGAATGGGGTTAACGGACACGTCCGGCGGGGGCGAGCGAGCGGCTTACAATTGGAAGGCAATCACGTCGCCCGCAGCGGCGACGACGCTGGATGGTAGAGGACGCAGCATGAGTCATCATGTTAGCAGAGACAGGTCCGTTGGGTGCTTACTTTGTGGGGGAGTAGGTGAGCCCGTTGTTCTCGCCGACCTTGACGGTGATGGTGGCGGCGGAGACGGCGGAGACGAGCGAGACGGCGGCGGTGGCGAGCGCGAAGAAGTGCATTGTGGGGGGAGTGGAATGAAAAGGCTTGCTTGCGGCGACAACGAAAGTGAGTTAACCGTGGAGAGCCTGGGGGACGTGAGCGGGACGGCGGGGCGGCGGGGGCGTGGGCGGGGGAGGACGTACGCTGCTCTGGGCGAAAGGGGAGAAAGCGGGGAGGGGTGGAGAGAGATGAAGGGGAAGGAAGAGATGTGATGGACTTAGTCTTTAACCGGATCTTTAACTTGGCAACAAAATATAGCCCCGTTGCGACGGCAACTCTACCGCACAACTTGCCCTCTCTGACCCAGGCGAGGCATTATTCTACCATCCTACCTATGCCCGTGAACGCGCGCGAACACCGTATAAATACACCCCTCGTTGTTAAAAATATAGAGAACCAGGTGTGGATCATATTATGCATAGTCGATCCTGCGGTGCTCATCGACATCAAGCGTGCATCGATTAAAAATAATCCACCGCTTGATCGTATCCCTCCAGGAACATACCCACATATCCCCAACCACTCAAGCTCAAGCTCAACCGAACGAGGCGTGAAAAGGTATAGATAGACAGACTAGGTGTACATTTACCATGATGCTGCGTATGTAGCGGGCGTAACAACGTATACTGTAACAGTCATGAGCGTAGCGTACTTGTTTGTAGCAAGGTGTACTTCGAGAGCAGACGAGCCGTGAAAATGCGGATGCGTGAAATGCGTGAGATGCGTAATGCGTGGGTGCGTAGGAGATCGACGTGGAAGACATGAGAATGGGACATCGATGTGGGAAATGAAAATGGGAATGGGAATGTTGATAGAGATAGAGATAGGGATAGGGAATAGGAAGAGGAAGAGGACGAGCAGCAGAGGAAAGCGGAAAGCGTCAAAAGCAAAAGCATATATAGCAAAGCAAAAGCAGGAGTCGGAGCCAAAGGAGTGTGGCGGGCGTGCACAGCGCCCGGGGCGAGATACATAGATAGATAGATGATGGAGCGAGGAGAGGAAGAGGAAGAGTGCAGAATAGATGATGTATGGGGAACCGACGAGGGCCAACAGAGCAGCCGAGTTGAAGCGGCGCAGCACAGTCTTGCCGGGCCCGATACGACGCGCAGAACAGCCGAGAACGAGACGCGGGCCGCCCTGGCACGCGGGGAAGACGGCGCCCTAGTTCAGCCGCCGCGACAATCGGCGCGACACAGTCTTGCCAGGCACGATCGCCTTGAACGCCCGGCGCACAAGCGTGATCGTCGTGTTCCCATTCCCCTCGCGC
This sequence comes from Mycena belliarum, assembly GCA_029282135.1. Lineage (NCBI taxonomy): Eukaryota > Fungi > Basidiomycota > Agaricomycetes > Agaricales > Mycenaceae > Mycena > Mycena belliarum. Next base: position 215,195 of record JARJCN010000058.1, read on the forward strand.
GGTGTCCCCGTCGCGGGCCCCGCATACGTCATAACCCCCAGCTCGTCCACCGACGCGCTCTGCCTGTTCCCACCCCCACCCCCTTCCGCATCCGCGCTCGACACCGGCGGCCTCATCGCCCGACGCGCCGAATGAAACGCCCGGTGCTGCACAGGCGCGGGGGTGCTAGGCCCAAGCGTAAACGAGACCGGCCCCGCGTTGTTCGACTGGTACCCCTTGCCGAGCCTCGAGACGCCCGTCGTCGCCATGAGGAACCGGTCGTACACGCCCTCCAGGCGCCGCTGCGCCGGCGTGTCGGGCACCGGGATGTTGCTCGCCGCCGGCGTCCGCGCGGGGTACGGGTGCACGTGCAGCGGGGACGAGGTGAGCTCGTCGAACGACCGCTCGGGGGTCCTATTTATACGCGAGGATACGTCCCCGTCCTCGTCCCGCGGGGTGGGCGACGCGATGAGCAGGCTGCGGTCCAGGACGTCGCAGAGGCGCGGGGACAACGGCGGGAGAACCTGAATCGCTGCACCCACCCAACGCTCAGATCAGCCTCGAAAGAGAAACCGAGACGAGGGAGCTCACGTTTCGCGATCTCGAGCTCGAGGAGCGCGATGGGCGCGATGCGGCGCTGCAGGAGGTCCGCATGCGACCGGCTCTTCTCCTTCCGCCTCGACGGGCTCGCCTCCGCGTCCAGGTCGAACAGCGCGTCCGCGGGCTCGGGCGACCGCGTGCTGACGGTCGCGCGGCGCGGCCTCGTCGGGGTCTGCATCTGGCTCGGGCTCAAATCCAGCTCCGCGTGCGCGACGGTGGAGTTCGCGGCGGCGTTCAGGGACAGCGACGAGATATCTTGGCTGGCGCCGATGTTGACGGAGTCGGCGAAGATCTGGCTCGCCGCGAGGACCTTCCGCGGGAGCCGCGATGCGCGGAACGACGTGCGCGTCTGCGACGTCGCACGCGAGAGCGGCGCCAGTGGGAGCGGCGGCAGCGGCATCACGTCCTTCGACGACGACGCGAAGTTCTGGCGCGCGTCTTCGACGACTTCTGCATTGAAGAAAAACATGTACGTTAGACGGGGTGGCATAAGAAATGTTTGAGAGCAATGCGTACGTTCGACATTGCGCATCCAGATGGCCATGCGGTCTTGCCGGTTGTCGGCTGCGACACGCTCGTTGTGCAGGGCATGCCTTACGACGGGGAGGGATGTTTTGGCTGGAGACAACATGTAAGCCAGCTTGAAGCACGAGAATGAACGATGCAATGCATACCATCGCGTTCAAATGCCTCGTCCTCCCACGATTCCCGCCGGGGCAACGCATCATCCTGGAGCTCGCCGGACAACGTCTGCGAGGAAACGTGGCGGCTCGTTAGCGCCGTGTTTTTGTAAAACTGCAGCGTCTTGTCAAACGACAGCTTGACGCTGTGCTTGAAGCTGTTCATCGCAAAACCGGTGTTGCTGTTGGAGACATTGATAGTCGGCGAGGACACCAGAGTGCGAACTTCTGGGGGTAAATCAGCACTGGGCAGACAAAGTCCTTCTCTCCTCTCACCTGGTGTAGGCGGCGGGGCGACTGGCCTCGGAGGCGAGAACATGCCCGACACATCGGCGCTCTGATTCTCTTTATTCTCCTTGTCCTGTTCCCGCCCGCGGGCAGCAACCGCCCTCTGCTGCCGCGCGGCCCTCTCCCGCTCCTCCTCAAACTGCGCATCCCGGTCCCGCTCCAGCTCGTCCAGGCGCTCCATCTCCCTCAAACGCTCCTTCTCCCGCTCCCACTCCCGCACCCGGTCCTTGACGGAGTCGTGCTTGCCGCGCTCTTTGGTGTTCCGATTGGCGGTAAGCTCGGCGAGCGGGCGGACCTTGCGCGCGTCCTTTGCGGTTTCTACCGCAGAAGGCGCGCGTGGCAGGTTTTCGCGCGTGCGCGCACCGATCGTGCCCAGTGGCTTCCGCGTGTTGGCGGCAGCAGTGAGGGAGGCGAGAGACGCTGGGTTCTGTCTGCCTGCGAGCGACGCTGGTGGCGAGCCTTTGATGGGTGAAAGGTCGACCACAGACGGTAGAGGGACGCGTTTACGGGCTTGCACTTGGACTGGCGAGTTGATCAGCTCCTGAGACGGGGAGATGGGTGTAGTCTTACTCTTTGAGCCGCTGACTCTGGGCTGCGATTTGGCTTTGGTAATGCTGCGACGGAGGCTGTCGCTGTCGTGTGAGAAGCCGGGACTTGTATTGAGGCCTGGCGGAGAACGGTTCTCTTTGGCGTTGGTGGACCAGGGAGATGCGGGGGTCCCGAGTTTCGAGGCGTCCTTTTCGAACATAACCGAAGAGTTGTAACTGGCGGATCGTCCTGAGCGGTCGATCAGTCTAGTCAGGCTAGCGTAGACAATACTCCCTCACTATGCAAGGCAGCTGGCTCCTTGACTTGTCTCCAGTATGGATCGTTCATCGCGTCTGTAGCCGTGCAGCGGAGATCGGCGTTGGGCGAGATCATCCTCCGGAGAAGCTTCTCGATAGTCTTGGACATATTCCAGGTACCAACCCACTTTCCACGAAGCTGAGGTGACAAGAGTGAGCGCATGAGGTTAGCCAACCAAGTCCGACTGACCGTACGCGCCCAGTATTTTTCGAGGTCTTCTTTCGTCGAAAATTGTTCCGCATCTGAGTGCTCGAAAGGTGTCCGGCCAATCAATATCTCGAAGAACGTGACGCCGAGAGACCACACATCGGACTTTCTCGTGTCGTGGGGGAGGCCGCGGGCCCGTTCGGGAGATAGATACTACGCGAAAAGTTAGGAGATGTAGATTATATAAACTTGACAAGACTTGCCTCTGGTGTCCCATAAGACAGGTTGCTGTGGAAAGCAGTCCTGGACTTGGTGTCGTACTTCTCAGCAAAGCCAAAGTCAACAAGAACGGGGATGTTCTTGCTGGAGAGAAGAATATTGGCGGGCCTGCAGAGCAATTAGAAGCAACATGATGATTTAATGTGGACATACTTGATGTCGTTGTGGACGACACCGCGTTTGTGGAGGAATTCAACGCCTGAGAGAAGAAATCGAAACCATTCACAAGCCTTGACCTCGTCAACTTCGACTGGTACAAGTGCTGGAAGGTACGCCCTGAAGAGAAAAGAGGTGAGTGTTCAGTTGTACCGATGCGCGACAATGGATAGATGGACGCGTCAAATGCCCATATGTGCATGATTGAAGAGAGGAATAGTTGTTTAGGCTACTCACATCGTGATCAACGCGTAGGAAGGAGTGATTATGAAGGAATGAAAGGGGATGATCGACGGATGAGGATCCGACTTGAACGACCGCACAATCTTCATTTCATTCCATCTTCGCGCGCAAAAGTTGATGAGTGGACTGCAGGTATAGTTATACGGGCACTTACAGCGATCTAACGCGTGCGGCGGTCGTGGAAGTCTTGGATCGGTGTACGAGCTTGACTGCGAGCTTGGTTTCCTGGGGCTTGACGAGCCCGTCGGCGGAGGGAGAGTCGAGGTCCTCCTTTGGGCGGCATAACCAGACACTGCCCCAGTTACCGAACCCAATCTCCTCCACAAACTGAAGCTTGTCGGACAAGACTAACGGTGATCGTTCAGTGTGCGGGCCTGGAGCATGGAGCATGAAAGGGCAGTACCTTGGTCAGAGAGCGAGAAGACATCGGTGGAGCCCTCGTTCGGTTGAGGGAGGTCCATGGCACAGTGTAGTACACGACAGGGCGAACGAAAGGGCGGCGCGGGCTGAGGTGTGACTTGTGTTACCTACAAGTTGATGGGATTCAACCATAGATCACGTGCGGGTATTAGCGCGGTCATCACAAAACGTGTACTACTCGCGCACGCCGTCAGGGCAGGCTCCGCCATTCTATATCTATCCGGCGCGGAAAAGAAAATCGGCCTGTAGGCCCAGGATATAGGTAAATTTTTGGGAGGGGTATAAGTACCCGTCCGAGGTGAGCGCAAGAGAGCGCAAGTGCAAGGAACCTTATCGGCGCGCCCAAATCATCTCGCTTGGCAGAATTGTGCCATCCCCTTTTTGGACCGATACCATATGCCCAACAGCCGTGCGTAGATTCCAGGGGCTAACCGATGTTACAATAAACTAACATCTGTCTTTGATGGAGGGTGTTTAGGGGGTCTTTGGGACTCGAACTACAGTTGGACTCGCTCGATTGGTGATCTCTCGGTGTTGACTTAGGACCGACAATCTCCTCAGGGCCAACTTCACCAGATTGTACTTTTCGAACCATTTCAACGTAAACGAGACCTGATTGAGGCGGGCACCGTGGGCATCTATTCAATGCCCGCCTAGCTCAATCGGATAGAGCGTCAGACTTTTACGAATGTCTGTCTTGGCGGAGTCAGTAATCTGAAGGCTGCGAGTTCGACCCTCGCGGTGGGCTATCTGTTTTGATCTATATCTCCTTTGTTGACAAGTATTCTTACTTTTAGGTTGGAATCCTGCCTTTGAATCGGCGAGGGTCGTTGCATGTTTTACTGTCTGTGTATGTCCCAATACATAACTCTATAATCGGTGTAGTGTCATGCATGGCTGAATTGATGTACATGTCGCAATTACAACCACTGGCATGTTTAGAAATGGGACCGCGCTGATTAATATTATCCTGATCTTCGAGCCCTTGCGCAATTGTTTCTACGAGTACTGCCGCTGGAACGTACCAACAGTTGTAGAGAGCAGCTACAGAAATACACTTCTGTTGTACACCTACTCCTTCAAATCTTGCCTCTCGTCCCCCTTCTCAGTGTAGATTCCGTCCGCCTCCCTGCGGATGACCGTCTCGAGATCCGGCGCGTTGCTGTGCTTGACACCGTCGAGCAGCGCGTCAATCTCCTCGAGCGTCCTCCCCTGCGTCTCGACCCAGTAGTACAGCACGAACGGCACCTCGAGTGCATCCCACGCGGCGTTGACCATGTACGTCTTCCATCCAATGTTTTGCAAAGCGAAAGGGAACGCGAACACCGCCATCAGGCTGTCGCACCGACCGTTAGCACGCAGGGAGGCGCCGATACGGAAGGACGTACGCGGTGCCGTTGAGCGCAAACTGGAGCACGCCCATGCCGTTCGCGCGGATGGCGTAGTTCAGCACTTCGGGTGGATACACGTAGAGGAGCGGTGTCCACCCGAAGCTGTACGCGCCCTGGAACAGGAATATCATCGCGACCGTCGCGTAGATCCCCGCGGTGTTGGTCGAGCTGCCGTATGCTGCGGACAGCGGTGTCAGTGTAGGGCAGGAGTACTATCATGGATCAGGGGGCAGCTACTTTTGGTGAGGGCCCCGACTAGGAAGAGGAAGATCGTGAGGGAGCTGATGCTGATGACCGCAGTGGGCTTGCGGCCGATGCGGTCGACATAGTAGGTCCCCGCGAGCGCGCAGAGTAAGGAGAACGCGTTGAGGATTATGTTCTGCTGACGCATGAGGATCTGCCTGAAGGGATGGACAGGCAACGAACGATCTGCAGTTGCGTTGTCGTGTCGGTGATTCCGGCGTTTGTGAGCATGGAGCCTACAGATAGTCAGCTTACATTAGATGTACAGCCCAAATAATTGTCCAGTACCCAAGTAGTAAGAAACAATTACATTTCCTGCAGGAGAGGCAACGGCCCATTAGAACCACCTCCAAACAAAATAGATACTACAGCCAACCTGCCACGGTGCTGAAAACTGCGACCGACGTGCACAGGATTATCCGCTTCCTCGCCGATGGCGTCTTGACCATCTGCGCCAGCGAAAGCGGCTCGGCGACGTTCTTCTCGTAGTCGATAGTGTCGATGATCTCTTTGTATTGCGCCAGGACCACAGGATCATTCACGTTGCCGTTCGCATGTGTGAGGGCGACCACTTTGAGGGCCTCCTCTGGCCGGCCTTGGTAGACCAGCCATCTGGACTGGCGTTAGCCTGTGTTCAAGCGGGAAGATGCGCGGGCGAACCGCGGGGATTCCGGGATAAAGGGCAGGATTACGATGCACATGATGCTGAAGACGCCCTGGACGGCCGAGGGCGCGCGCCAGGCCCAGGTCGACGCCATGAAGGACGTGCCGTACGTGACACCCGCTGCAATAAGTCCGCCTGGAGGCCAAATAAAAGACGGAGCTGGAGCGAGCGCGCCAGAGACAACTTACCGACGTAGTAAAAGTCGTTGAATATGCCCAGACCCCAGGCGCGCCATTTGAAGGGCAGCGTTTCGGCGAGGTATGCGGGGCCGGAGAGCGCAGAGGCGGAGGTGCCGAACCCTATGAGGATGCGGGCCGCGACGAACATGGCGACGTTCTGTGCGGCGGTCTGGAGGATGACCTGCACGGAGTCTGACGCATACTCTCTCCACGACTAGGCTGGCCCGTACCGCGAAGAGGGTAAGGACGGCCGCCCAGAAAAGAGACGGGCGGCGGCCGATGATGTCTGTGACCTTGCCAAAGGACAGACCAGCAAGGATACCGCCAATCCACACCGACGCGGTATTGAGAGCTGAAGGTGCACATGAAAGCGAGCGAGCCGGTTGAGGACGAGGTTCATTTACCCAAGGTGGTCGTGTTGCCGTCGTTGAGATGGAAGTAGTTTGCGTAAGACGGCAGGATATTCAGACCGTTTCTAAAGCGTCGTGAGCTCAAGCTGGCTCTCCGAAGGGGCTAGAAGCTCGCATCATGGACCCATCGTAGCCAAACGTCTGAGATAGGGAGGATTATCGCTGTTGTTCCACTACAGCCTTCCGAAACGTAGCGCACCGTTGAGGTGACCATCGAGCAGCATACCAACAAGACCGAAATCAGCACAGAGGAATTGGGAACTCGATCCTTTGTCGCGAATGGCAGAACGTTCCCAGAGAAAGTCCTCATCTTGTGAGAGGCGAAGGGATGCTCCTGAGAACTCTCGGACGGTTTATCTCGCAGAACTTTCGCATGGAAGGACTATAGATAGATCTCGCAAGGCGGCGCATATCTAGAGATTTGTGGCAATAGAACCCCAGAGAACAGTACGACGCTACAATTCTTGGGAATACACATCCGTAGACTCGCGAAGTGGAGCATGCAAAGGTTCGAGCAGCGGAGGCTGGTGGAATCTGTGAGCTTGGAATTGGGTTAGAAGCAGGTTATCATTGATCCAAGCTTGCACATACAAGCTCTCTTCACAATAAATGTCGGGATCGATATTCAGCCTCGAAGGCAAAGGCCTCAAGCTCAACACGCGGGCTGACCTTGAACCTTGGCTAGCCACTGTCGATCCCACCAAAATCGAGGAGATCCACTTCGGCGGGAACACAATTGGCGTGGACGCGTCGCTCGCGCTTGCAGAATTTTTACGAAAAACCACCGTGCTCAAGGCCCGTCCATTTCTTGCTGCGATGTAACCTGCAATCTCAATCGATGACTCAAGATCGCCGATTTCGCCGACATATTCACTGGCCGCCTCATCGACGAGATACCACAAGCGCTGACCGCGATCTGCGACGCGCTCAAAGACAAAACCTCCCTGGTCGAACTCAATCTCAGCGACAATGCATTTGGCGGGCGCTCGGTCGAGCCGATGGTGCCGTTTCTCACTCACAACCGCACCTTCCAGGTGCTGAAGCTCAACAACAACGGGCTGGGGTCAGCGGGTGGCGTCGTCCTCGCCAACGCGTTGCTGGAATCTGCACGGCTGAGCAAGGCGGAGGGGAAGCGGTCGAGCCTTCGCACCGTCATCTGCGGCCGGAATCGGCTCGAAAATGACTCGGCAGGCGCGTGGGCAGAGGCGTTCGCCGCGCACGGGACGCTCCAGGAGGTGCGCATGCCACAGAACGGGATCCGCATGGAGGGCGTCACGGCTCTGGCGGCGGGCCTCTCTCAGTGCCCGGAGCTGCGACACATCGATCTGCAGGACAACACGTTCACGGCGGACGGGGAGGTGTCGGGCGTGGAGGCATGGACGGAGGCGCTCAAGGCGTGGCCCGAGCTCACGACTCTCAATCTGTCAGACTGTGTCCTGTCGGGCGACGGCGAGGTGCCGGTCATCATTACTGCACTCGCCGGAGGGTCGAACCCCAAGCTCCACACGCTGCAGCTGCAGAACAACAACCTGGACACGGAGACATTCATGACCCTCGCGAGTGGCGTCTCCAAAATGTCGAGTCTGATGCTATTGGAGCTCCAGTGGAACGACGCCGAGGAGGATGATGAGAACCTGAAGACGCTGGCGCTACACATGAAGCGGCGGGGAGGCAAGCTATTGGCCACGGACGACGACGAAGAGGAGGATGAGGAGCCGGAAGACGAGAAAGTAGATGAAGCGCCGAAAGATCCCCTCGACGATCTCGTGGACAGGCTTAACAAAGTCGGCATCCACTAGTACTCGGATTTCATTGCGGTCAGGGATTTAAGGTAGGTGTACAAGTCTGTGTTCAAATTAATGTAGATCTGGATGTATTTTTTCCGGTAGAACGATGCTTATACTTCGGACATCCATTCTCCACTTCGCGCGACCCACATGTTTTTTGTACAGTTCAGTGCGCCTCGGCGTCCTTAGTTGTGCGGATTAAGTTTCTATTGAGTACGCGTCTGTGCGGCAGGCTCGGGAGTAGACGGAAGGACGCGTGGGAGTCCGGCAACAAATTGTTCGCGTAAATTTTGGTGCCAACGCGCTAACTCTTCTCCACGTACATACCACCACCATGTCCCTCCCTCAGCCTGTGCCCCCATCCTGGAAGGTCTGAGCCCTCCCCCCCCTCCTCCCCCTCCTCTCTGCTCACTTTTTTTTTGAAAGGATCTCGGAAAGTCCTCAACGGATCTTCTCCAAAAGGACTACCCCTTCCAGGGTGTCGCGCTCGAGGTCAAGACTAAGACTCCCTCTAATGTCACCTTCAAGGTCGCGGGGAGCCGTGCCTCCAACTCCTCCATCATCATCGGTGACCTGGAGGCCAAGTGGATCGACCCCCGCAAGCGCGGGATCACCTTGACCAACGCCTGGACCACCGCGAACGTGCTCAAGACCCAAATCGAGGCTGAGAACCTGCTCGCAAAGGGCGTCAAGCTCGACCTCGTCACCTCGCTTGCCCCCAACAAGGGCTCCAAGACCGCCGTCCTCAACGCCATCTACAAACAGTCGGGCTTCCACACGCGCGCCGCGTTTGATGCATTCAAGGTTCTTTACCTCTTTCTCTGCCATACATCATTCTCAATTTGGTTCGCAGCCCACGTTAACGCTTGACACCGTGGTGGGACGCGACGGCTTCCTCGTTGGTGCCGAGGCGTCGTACAACGTCACCGAAGGCCGGCTCAACCGCTACGCGCTCGCCGCCGGCTTCAATGCCCCTGAATATGCCGTCGCTGTCCACGCGCTGAATGACCTCAAGTCCTTCACCGCGAGCTACTACCACCGCGTCAGCGCTGACATCGAGGCCGGTGCAAAGGCCGTCTACGACCCCAAGCTCACCAACGGCGGCGTCTCGATCGAGGTTGGCACCAAAACGTGTGTCCAATCACTTTTTTTTTCCCGATCGAGCGAGTCCTCTAATAGTGCTGTGCAGCTACCTCGACCCTGCTGCTTTCGTCAAAGCCAAGATCAACAACTCAGGCGTCCTCGCTCTCGGTACGCAGACCGTCAGGTATTCCGCCCTTCCCGGATTGATCATATAACCGCAGGATACACCCAGTCTCTTCGTCCCGGTCTCAAAGCCTCTGTCGGTATCGCCCTCGACACGCAAAAGCTGAACGAGGTGGACCCCGCTGGCCCCGTTCACAAGGTAGATTGTTCAGACGCGCTGTCTGTCGCGTGCTAAATAATCCCCAGGTCGGCTTGAGCTTCGTATTCGACTCTTAGATCGCGGATGGCCGTTCGTAAATACTATAATGTCAATACCTTTGCTGCGTCAATCCACTGCTCAAAACACTACTCGATCCGCATTGTAAGTCACCGAGTCTGTATGCACATGCATAAGCCTGGATATCTAGCCGGGTTCCTTTCCGCGTTTGCCATGCAACATTCAACCAAGTGCCACTGAGTGCCTTTAGAACTTGTTATAGTGCGGTGATTCGGCATCTGATTGTTGCTTGCAAGGGTTCTGCGAGCGCCTCGACCTGAGTAAAACATCCATAGGACAGCGTCCAAAGTTCTATACATTTCGTTTGTTTCGGAGATATAGACAGGGTAAATCGATCGCTAGGGAAAGGAACGTTCATGCTCCGCGCGAGGCTTTGTCCAGCACTGCATGGCGCGATAAGCACATGAAGCGACTGGGAAGGGCTGGGGAGATACTCACCGACTTCATACGCGACCTCACTCGAATCCGTTCCCTGGATCTCGGTCGCGATCCCTACAAGCGAGCGGCGCAAAGCGTCCTTGGAGGACGCGAACACCATCTTGGCCTTAATCTTGGCATCGTCGGGGCTCCTGGAGGGTACGGAATGAGGGGACCGCTAGCGGAATCGCGAGAGCAAGGCGCGCACCAGGAGAAGAAGCAGATCTTGTTCCTCTTGCCGGCACCCTCCTTCTCAAACTCCAGGTCGTACACCGCCCATCTGCAGGCGGTCTCGGGAAGATCATTCAGAAAGTCCTCGTAATTCTGCGAGTCAGACTTCTTCTCTACGACGATTTCGGTGTTGTCGTCGTTGATCTTGAAGATAATGTACTTGGACGCCTTCTTCAGCTTCAGCGCGTTGTACTGGTCAAGGCACTCGGGGTTGACCGCGACACCGGAACTCTGTAGGCGGGTCAAACGCGAGCATTAGAAACCCGGTGTGTACTCGCCATGGTCGTGTGGATGTAAGAGGGGAGTGAAAGCTAGAGTGTGGCTGTGTGTACAGCCGATAGGTGATCGATTAAACGTCGGTCTAGGCATATGTACTAATGTAGTAGATGGAGTGGTGTGCGCAGCGAAGGCAAGGAGGGCTCAGTTAATTTAATATTACTACTACGCAAAAACTTCATCTAGCCAGCGCTCGTAGTCGTACTCCCCCGCAGTGTCCTGCGCCCGCGGCATCACCTCGCTTAGGTACTCGATAGACGGCGCCGGCAAGTGGTGCAGTCGCAGGTCCAATTCCGTTACGAACGGCTGCGCCCAGTGTCAGATCTACTCGCAATAACTAGCGCAAGCGTACCTTGTCCGCCGCAATACCTCGGAATGCCTCGCGCAGCTGCTCGGGCGACGTTTGATCCTCCGTGATGTCCACCTGCGCCGGGTCAATCTGCTGCGGGGGCAGTCGCAGTAGGATAGGCCGCTTACCAGAAGATTTATAAACGCCTCAAAAGTGATTGCGCCGTAGTCCTGCGACAGCTGATCATAGATGAAGTTCATGTCCTCGTCCTGCGCCGCAGCCTTAGTTGGTTGGCCGCATGCAATTTAGATGCTGCCTACCGAGTACACGATACCCAGACTTGCGAGCGCAGCGGTCATCTCGCTCTGGCTGAGGGTGTTTGTCTCGTCCTTGTCAAAATACCTGAACGTGCTCTCAAACTGCTCGAGCTGCGCTGGGGTCAGATTGGACATGTTCCGCGACACGATCTATCGTGCGTGAGCAGATAGTACATGAATGCTGGGAAACTGAACCTGATTGTCAATAAATGCAATCTTCTTCGCAATGCTTTGGACAACAAGCTCAAGTTCGAATTCTAGATCCTGGCATGTGAAGACAGTATAGTCGTTTTCCTCCACATTGGCGGTCTGGCATTCTAACTCGGCGGCGGCGACCTGCGCCAACGCGTCGGAGATTGCTGGTATCCGAGTTTGAATCTCTTGCACGGCCTGCTGCTGGACCTGCGCCGGATGTTAGCTGGGTGTGGATTCGGAAGCGCCATGGTAAACCTCTAGTGGGCCTTCGAGTGCGGTCAGCGCGGAGGAGATGCCGCGTAGCCGATGCTCGAAATCATTGGCTAAATCGGCGAACGACTTGCGAAGCCGCTCCTTGATTCTATCCTGGTGTGAGCGAGAGAAGAGGCGGGAGCGCTATACGTACTGCCGTATCTGCGCATTTATAGAGCGGGACCGTCGCGCCTCGGAGCCAAGCAATGTGTTCCATGCCTCGTCGACCTCCGGCAGCGTGAGACCCGGCGGTGGGACGTACTCCCGCAGCCCGTACGTCCGTAGCTTCGTCTGCACATTGCCAAAGAGCGTCGCAATATCTTGCTTCTCCACAACCCACGTCCGCTTCGTCGCGTGCTTGTAGGCAGTGAAGTCGGTGGATTGCTGCTTCGCGTCGATGTATGTACCAGAGAACTCGCTTCCGGCCCAGTTGGTTTGAATTTCCGTAAGAGCAGTGAGAAGCTGGTAAACATAAGGACCGCGGGCGTATCGGTTGGCGTGGCACTCACCAGACGTACGCGCCGCTCGTAGTCGTTTCGTGATAGCCAAACAGATTGCATGAGCTCGGCAAACTTTTCAACGCGTCGCGACACTGTTTCTGCCTGATCTAGAGGATGTTTCGTGACAATTTGGCAAGCACATCACTGGTTGACCTACCCATGGAGGAAAATGCATGGAAAAAACTGGCGATGTATGTCATAACACTGCGCTCATCGGGCCGCGTGGAGTCACATAGATCCTCAACTTCTAATAGTTGCTGGCGGACGCTGGGTTGAGACGCTGAAAGTAGTTAGAGTCCGGATACATACAGGAATATTCAAGTGCTCCGCGGCGATCATGAAGGCGAGCCTCGTATTGCCGTGCCGATCTGACTAAGCTGAAGTCAGTACACGTCCAATTGGATTGAGAAGTCCCTACCTTGTCCAGTTTGTCATAGTCCAGTAGATCGGGCCGGTGACAGTGGATCAGAGCGCACCTTTGAGTCTTCAGCGGAAGGTCAAGAGTGCATGGAATGAACATACAAGGCTAGCCCATCTGACCAACTTAATGAGAAATCCTGCACATCAACCTCTTTGTACGGCTCTGTTTTGCGCTGGCACCAGAGTAGAAGACCCTCCTTGGCAGAGAGACCTTCTTCACTTTCATGACAAGGGATAAGCGGGCGAAAAGTGGGACCATATCCACACGGCAGACCTTATATCCGCAATTGTGAACCTCAGGATTAAGGTCCAAATCATGCCCAGGATGAGCTTGAGGTTCCCGTCAATTATATCTGCATCAGAAGCATCAAGTACATGGGGTCACACACCAGAGAGCGCTCATACCTTCTGGGCCGATGTTCGTGAGCTTTACGCCCCGCGAGGTGATGAACTCCAGAGCCTTGTTTACATTCTCGGCTTTCTGGACACGCATACGCGGAGTCTTGTTGTATCTCCCAAGAGAGACATCACCTTGCCAGATAATTATAAACTGTTTAGTGATGGTCATTTGGAATCGTACCCATGATTTCCTAGTCAACAACTCGTCAAGATTTCCTAACGAACACACGGGAACACACCATGAGTTGGATAAGCCGCACTCCATCTGATAGGTCCTTGACCAAGGACGACATCGGTGGATAGCCATTGAGCTCCAGTTTCGTATTAAGCCTTGAAACGACCAGCGGGTCATGGTAAGTCAAGCTGGAAGAGTTATGCAGAACGTGCACCATTTGCAGAACGTTCGCTCTTGCACATCCCTCGAGCGTGTCTCCAGCGAGTCCATTAAGCTAGATTATGAATATACAGTATCGTAGCTTGGTGAGGTGGATACAGGAAAAGTAATCGGTCAAGGTCGATCGTGGCTGTGTCCCTCGGCTCAAGAAGCGCGCGTCGCGTCTTGACTCTCATCTCTCTGACTTGACCTCCCAGCCACCACCGTCCTCGGGGCGGATATCTATCAATGGCGGCTACGCAGTTTGACCCCATATACAGGGGCCTGTCTCCCGAAGTTGGCAGTGCGTTCGCTCCCCAGTCCAGACACGCAATCGGACCAGCTGAAAAAACCTGAACAGAGATGCGTGTGGCAGGCAGCGGGATGGCGTGGAAGGGCATCGATACTGGTGAAGTCATAGCCGTCGCGGGTGGAGACATCAAGAGCGCCCAATGGCTTCGCGTCGCGCGTGGATTCCAGCTGCGCCTTGGTTTGAAAGACAGAAAACGTCAGACATTTGACGGCTTCAAACGGGAGGTTCGCGGTGTCTGACTTCACTGAACTTGTGCTCAAGCCAAGCCCCGCAGGACTTAAAAAAAGTCACCGAGTTACTCAAAAACCACTTCCAAATCACGCTCGAAGAAATCGACGTCTCTTTCAAGGGGTGGAATTGGGGGGTGACCGACTTCCGGGGTAAGTAGTACGCCTGTATTTGACGCGTTCGGTTGACGATATGTGTCGTGTAGGTCAGGACCTCGCTTTCCTGGTCTCGGGGAAAATGGGCTTCGAGGTGCCTCTCCGCAACGTCGCCAACTCCAATATCGCCGGACGCACAGAGGTCTCCCTCGAGTTCTCAGGCCCCTCGTCCAAATCCAAGCACGCTGGCGACGAAATGACGGAGATTCGTTTCCATGTACCGGGTGTGATGTCCAAGGCAAAGGGATCGGAAGACGGGTCCCAAAAATCCGACGCAGAAGATGAAGATGAGATCAGCGCCGCCCAGGTCTTCCACGACAATATTAAGGAAACCGCTGACATTGGCCAAGTCACTGGAGACATCATCCTGAGCTTCGAGGAGGTGCTCGTCCTGACGCCTCGAGGCCGATACGACGTCGACATGTTCCCTGACTTCCTACGTTTGCGGGGGAAGACATATGACTACAAGATCATATATAGCACTATCTCAAGACTGTTCCTCTTGCCCAAAGACGACCAGCATGTCCTTTTCATTGTGGGTGCCTTTAGGCGAGCTTTGTACGGTCACTCATCTTGGCGTTTAGCTTGGTCTTACTACGCCGATACGGCAAGGTCAGACTCGATATCACTATCTGGTCATGCAGTTCACTCGGGAGGAGGAGATCACTGCGGAGCTGAACCTGGACGAGTGGGTCAACTTTCATTTGTAAAAAGGCATGCACTGATGATTCTAATAGGGAGGAGATTGCCAAATATGACCGATTAAAGAAGAACTACGAGGACCCTACATTCGAGGTCGTCTCCAGCGTATTCCGTGCCCTGGCGAAGAAGAAGATCATTGGCTCCGGCACCTTCCAAAGGTTCGTTGTTTGTAAGAACCGCCACTCACATGTTGGTATCTTATACCGCTGCTCAGTCGTGACGGCCATCCTGGCATCAAAGTCAACCTCAAAGCCGTCCAGGGCGACCTCTTCATGCTCGAGAAATACATCTTCTTCGTGTCGAAACAACCTGTCCTCATTGAGCTCTCCGATATCCAGCAAGTCGTGTTCTCGCGCGTCAGTCAGGGAACCGTCGCGCGAACATTCGACCTCAAGATTGTCACCAAGAGCGGACCGGAGTACATGTTCGTGTCGATCAACAAGGAGGAGCTGGAGCCGACAGAGACGTACCTAAAGGATAAGAAAATCCGCATCAAAGAGATTGTTCCAGACGTGGTGTTGGCGGCAGTTGAGGATGATGATGATGATGACATGCAGAGCGTCGAGTCGGACGAGGACAAGCGGCCGCGGATCAAGAGCGCCAAAGATGACGACGAGGACAGTTCCGAGGATGGTACGAACGTTGCTGAATCGTGTCCGGAGTACAGTCTCACCTTCGTTCCATTACAGAGGACTTCCAAGCGTCGGGCTCTGATTCAGGCTCACCGAGTGCGAGCGACTCGGACTCGGAGGGCGCAGCGACCGCATCCGACGCAAGCGGCGACCGCGAATTTGCCAAACCCAAGAAAAAGAAGAAGGCGCAGGACAGCGACGCGCCTCCCAAGAAAAAGAAAAAGAAGGTCGCAGCGCCCGGTCAGAGCGATGCAGAGGACGACGCCGGAGATAAGCCCAAGAAAAAGGCGAAGGCGAAGGCGAAGGCGAAGGATGACGACGTGATGGATGTGGACGACGACAAACCCAAGCCGAAACCGAAGGCCAAACCCAAGAAGGATGACGATGGAGGTGCAATGGATGTCGACGAACCCCCGCGACCAAAACCCAAGCCGAAGAAAAAGGCGGATGGGGCCTCAGACGAGCCTCCTAAGAAAAAGCTAAAGAAGGGCGACGACTAAACCACGAGGTTTTTTTTCTTCGCTATGCTGTTTCGTACACTTCTGTTCTCTTTCCCCTATCTACATATATGATTCTGTATACACATTATGTTCCCGGTTGTAATTGGCTGGGATTTACGAACGGCATCACATTCCTCGGAACTGTACTTACACTCATACAAAACGCAAATGCAACGTGCCTCTTGTCTTGCGCCATAAGTAGGTAGATCGTGAGCAACGGGAAGGGACACGGGAACTGCCCTGTGGATAATGGCTGACTCGCTTCCGCTCTCAGAACGAGGTACGAGCGAGGGGGTTTGTCAAGAGAGACTACTGTTAGAGCCTCCTGGGCCGGAGTCCTGGCTCCCAGTGGCAGTGCCTGTATGTTGCAAATATGTTAAGTAGTTGTCAGATGGGAGGTTTAGTACTACGTCCGTGCACAATCAGAGCTTCAGAAGTGGAGGGTGCAGAATAAGTGCAGATCAGGATCGGGGAGCCTGTCGAACTGGAATGTGGCCGACTCAGGCCGTCAAGGTCAGGCTGGCATCGCAGCGTGCGGACTGATTCGGGACATCGCGATTCGCCGTGCACTTGGGGGTACTTATAGTGGTATACTGAAACTGACAGAAGCTTTAGATAGGTGCTGAAGGCGATGTATCCCGTACATAGCGGACGAAACAGAGGGTTTTGAGTGCGCGATTGCAATGGATCAGTAGCATTGAGCAACGAGCGTATATTCCGGCAGTTTCCGGCGCGGTCAAGCACGTCCAGTCACAACGTGACACTGACTCTTTGAGGCTAAGGCTTTCTTTGTCCGATATTCGTTTTTACGTAAATGCCACTCGACCTTCGTTTCCTCCTCTTGACGTTGAACCACCACCATGAAAAGAGGTTTCCTCACCACTAGCAAAGCACAAGCCAAGTTGTCGAAGGATACGAACCTTAGAGTCTCGACAGCAGCAAAGCCTGAAACTATAGCTGTCAAGAAGTTCCTCGGCGTCGTGGAAAATGCCACTGGTGAGTCAACAAAATCGGCGGGCATTGTGTCGACCTCATCTCGGAATCGCGCAGTGAGACCCGGAGGCTACGAAACGGATTCGAAGGAACGCGTCATGAAGGAACGCGACGCCCTAGCACCAATGGGAGACCTCGACGAGGATGCGTTCCTCTACACGTCGCAGCCCTCCATCGGGCTAAAGGACACTCTCCAAACTTATCCGGATGGTTGGGCCGAATGTGTTCTGTATCCAGATGCCAAGGCCCTCATCCTAGCCACTCCCGGTTTCCCCGCTGCTCTTGTCCGGCCCTCATCACGCAGCTATCGTGTCACCTCCACCCCCGACAAAGGCCTGGGCCTTTTCAGTACTCGAAAGATCTCTGCCGGCGACCTCATTTTAAGCGAGCGCCCTTTGACAATCTCTCCTGCCTGGACTATCACCCGCATGCGATTCTTGAGGGAACTGACAGAGCAGGAGAAGTACCTTGCAGTTGTCTACGAATGGGAGAAGACATTGCAGCCCATGTTCGATCGCTTATGTCCAGAGAACAAGTCCGCATTTATGGCGCTGGCAAACAGCCACCAACACGACGGCAGTGGACCTATTGTCGGAAGAATACGAACAAACTCTTTCGGGCTATCTTGTTTCCAGAGCGGGAGATTTACTGCCGAGGAACAACGGACGATGCGGAAAGGGGTATACAGCGCTGTTTACAACGAGATATCCCGTTTGAATCATAGGTAACCACTGCGTCTCCCGTTTTACGCAGTCTTAACTCCTCTCCAGTTGTTCCCCGAACGTCTACGGCCATTTTGACATCGCGACCTTTTCGTATCAAATCTTCGCCGTCCGCGATATAAGCAAAGACGAAGAGCTCACCGTCAGCTACACTGGTCTCTACTCTGATTCGAAGGCGCGCCAGGCGGAGCTCAAGTCCTATGGTTTCCAGTGTACCTGTCCAGCATGTCGCGCCCCGACCGAATCCGATATGCGTCGCACGATAAGTTCCAGCCTTGCAACCAACAACCTCGGTGATGGCCTTTTCAAGCTCTCTCTCCTCGAGGAGGAGGGTTTGCAATCGATTCGCGAGTATTCCGAAACTCTCGAATTTGTTATGGAACGATATATCGGTGTTGGGGATGCTGCCAATGCCATCATCTACGCCAAGAAGCTTGTAAAGTGTCGCCATTCCGCCAACGACGCGAAGCGTTACACCACTGCTATCGGCGTTCAGTCGCACTCGCTTTGGCCTAAGAAGAGTTGAAGACGATACAGCGGAGCAAGTCACTTACTACGTACAGTGCGTTGACTACATTCATTGTCTTTCTAGTGTTACTTATCTGATCCGTCTAGTACATAATGTGTCAGTACATCATGCGTCGTCCCTTTGTATCAGTAAATATGAACACGAATTCCCGAGTCTACATGAGATGATGCCCATCCTTCGTGCGCCTTCACAGGGGATGTTTGGAGTCTGCTACGATTTGGAATCAAACTTCACATCGAGACTTCTTGCTGATATCTCTGTCAGGCAGAACGCTGCTCTATCCGAGGCCTTCCCCATCGCCTCCTTCCCGCTTTCTCTAGGACCAGGTCCCATCTTTTACTTGCCGCTCCAGGCAGCTTCAGCTTTCGACTTCTGCCGGCTCGAAGGAGCTCTCGATTCCCAACTGCGGGATGGCGCCGCTCGGACGGTGTAATCCCCGCCTCACGCCCAGCGAACTCTTTCAAGTCAAACGCATGCTGGGACTCAACTATCTGATTCTTCGCTAGAGTAAGATACAGCAGCGCACTTGTTCTCTCGAAGTGCAGACAGTCTGAACGTCTGACTTGATTGCTTACATGACCATCACATGCTACTTCGACTCTGTAGTAGTTTCTACTCCCGAAAATCGCTTACGGGAATATCTGCAACATCTTCAATGACCAACCTACGCGCGGCCATTTCGCGCATCTGATGGTCTGCAAATTCGATTGCCCTCTGCTGAATCTCCTGCCTGGTCTTCACCTTCAATTTCACAAGTCCATTTTGCTCCAGCACGGCGATGGCATCGAGTGCCCACACCCTGCAGGTTTGCGCAGGCTCCTGAGTGAACGTAACACGTTCAAGCAAGGCATGAAGCCGCGCTATCACTTCGTTGCGGCTGCTCGAGTCGAATTTGGCCAACATGATACGCGCGATCAGGGATGCGTTCTGAAATTGGTTGACGTCCGATTTCCTGTACCACCAAGGACCCACGCGCAAGCCATGTTCTTGGTGCTGGTTTGTTAAGTCGAACCGAACACAGTCATCAACGACAGTTGTGTCTCTCGCAGCTTTCTTCTTGTCCTTTGGGGCATAGAGAAGGCTCCAGTGATAACCTGCAGAACGAGTTAGTAGGTCAGATAGTTCCACTAGTTCGTGGCATTCGAAAAACCTGGTGCTGAATACCGATGATCCATCGCGAGATAAAGCCTGTCTTTATCTTTGTTGCCCATTCAAAACTATGGAAGGTTCAACCATCTGGAAACAGGTTTCCCGCTGATAGAGATGCCCGCACGTGGTAGAGTGGCGGTGTCTCGGTAGAGCCCGATACCGAGATTTCCGTGTAGAGCTCACTGGCGTTGAATTTCAAGATCATTCGATCACAATTACATAATCAATGCCTCTTGCTTTAAACGCCGATGTCGCCAGCCTGAGGATCGCTGGCAAAAGATCTCTTGAGCTTTGGCATTCTCTATGAATCATGGTACGTGAAAACTTATTCTGGCGCTGAGCATGTACTTCAACCTCGTTCCTAGTCACCCACCAATCACCCACGGAAGCCACGCTGCCGGCGAAGCGTCACTACGATGTTGTCCAACTCACCGCGATGGGTTTTCGTCTTTTGAGTGTGCGCCTATCAGCTGGGAGCCGTATCTACGGCTACTACGGACCACGCACAATCCGCACGGGTCCACGCACCTTCTTTAAATCCGGTGTAAGAGTCGACGAATCCGAAGCCGAGGCGATGCAATTTATTGCGAACAACACTTCTATCCCTGTCCCCAAAGTCCATCGCGTCCATAAATACAACGCAACCACTTTCATTGAAATGGAATTCATTCCTGGGAAGGAGGCCTACGTCTGGTATCACATGGCGCCGCCAGACCAACGAGCGCTTTTGGAGGAGCTCGAATCATATGTCAGGCAGCTCCGCAGCTTGGTCCCTCCCACCCCAGAACTCGTTGCATCCGCTTACGGTAATTATTGCCTGGACCACCGAATTGAGTTGAATCCTGCCGGCCCATTCTCCACTCATGACGAGTTCCATTACTTCCTCCGGATGAACGAGGACCTTTCCGGCTGGCATCCCGAAAGATTCGCAGCGGTTGTTCGGGCTCACAAGGAGAAATATGTCTCCAAATTCGCACACGGAGACCTTGCGCCGCGCAACGTCCTCGTGCACAAGGGCCGAGTCTCGGCGATCATCGACTGGGATTGCGCGGGCTGGCGTCCGGAATATTGGGAGGTCACGAAATCGAAATACGCGCCGCTGCACACTCCCAAAGAGTGGCTCGAAGCGGTGGAGCGCGGGTGTGGGAGCTCCTACGAGCTTCAATTGGAGGCTGAGATCCAGCTATGGACGGTGGCGGAATTTCCGAGCAGTCCTGGGCAGGTGTTCCCATGCAAGGAAGATCTAGACGCACTAACACAAGCGGACGAGGCGAGTTGTTGAAGTGTATGTAGACATCCATTTTCTACATTGGAATGGCCCTTTCATAATCACGACCGTTACGCGCTCTACATACACCGAATATTTGATGTTGATGTCCTCTTGATAGGCCCCAGTGGAGATTTCCCTGTAGTCGAATTGGGTCGAGGTGTTCCACGCGCTTACGGTATAGCTTGTGGCGAGTAAAAAAAACGAGTTCGAAATGGAAAGAACTACATAATACCCGCCCAAACTACTTGTGCTAGCATATTATCAAGCTGCATATTATCAACCCTGCGCTTGGAATCGTGTGGGTTACTATCTTCATAGCGTCGACACGGAGCCCTACTAACTATCGCGAACATGCAGTCTCTCGCTTTCTTATGTATAATTAAAGTCCACTGATTTGAACCGTGGGAAACTTGACTGAAAACTCGAATGTCGTTGGGGTGGGAGATGTGTTTTAGTAGTACTCGGCTGCTCCGGGAACTCGTCTGTCGCTGACGTTGACGCGTTAACGTTCAACTTACAACGTTCATCGTGGGGCCGCCCGGTGGTCTAGCACAATACAACCGTGGGAATCGATCTCGGATTACACCGGACATTTGGAGTTGAAGTCGAAGACCTGATTTACTATACTTAAGCATGAGACCAAGCCTGGCTCGCCGGATGCTAGTTGAATGTTGGTTGGATGCCATGAAGTCTTTACTTGATAGCACATTGGGCTTTTCAGCCATGTCTGCGTTTTCATTCGGTTTACCTATCTGAAATGGTGTATTGCGACGCGCGAGGGGCGCCGGAGCAAGGTGGTAGTAAAAGTATGGAGCACTGAGCACTAGCATTTCCCCCCCACCGGGCCTCTCATGGTCATCTCAGACCCCCACACGCCACCTATACACCGCGTTCCCGCCGCCCGCCCACAGTTCCGTCCCGTCCCCCGCGTCGAGTGCCTGCAGCGAAGCGAGTGGGGCTGGGAAGCGCGTGCGCGCGGCGAAGGGGGCGCGTGCTGGGCTGATACATGCGCCCGAGGAGGAAGCGCTGTGCAGCGCGGAGGGTGCGTCGTCAACCTCCATGCGCATCTCATCGCGCGTCGATTCAGAGTACACCGCCTGCCCGCTCCCCACCGCCCACGCGCGGAGCGCCCCGTCCGCGCCGGCGGCGTAGAGTACGCGCTCCCCGGGATCCAGGGCGCTCCCGAGCCGCGTGCCACCTGCGAGCGCGCCGACGTGCCCCGCGTACGATACCACTGGCGCGGCGTCTGCGCGGAGGAAGCGCAGGTCATAGCTTGCTAGCTGCGGCCAGCATATCAGCACCAGTGTGTCTGGGAGGAGAGGGAGGAACCCACGCGACCGTCCGCGCGCCCAACAATCAGCGCTGGGCCAGCATGCGTCGGGTGGAGGGCGGTGATCGAGCTGCGCGGGGCGGGGCGCGCGCTTCCCTGATGAGAACCGGAGAAGGCAGACAGGGCGTCGAGTGGGAGAAGCGTGTGCATGGTCTTCCCCCCAACGCGCACGTCGAACCGATGGGCAGTCCCTGCGCGTGTACCGGCGTAAACAAGGGACTAGCAAGGACTTCAACGTCAGCTCGAGTTCAGGATGCTGGAGGGATAAGGGCAGAATAGTAGAGGGTGGAGGAAGAGGGTGGAGGAAGAGGGTGGAGGAAGAGGGCATAGGGTTCGGTTAAGTTCAGAGGG
The DNA here is from genome assembly GCA_029282135.1 of Mycena belliarum. NCBI lineage: Eukaryota > Fungi > Basidiomycota > Agaricomycetes > Agaricales > Mycenaceae > Mycena > Mycena belliarum. The sequence goes on from JARJCN010000058.1 coordinate 237,533, forward strand.
AGCCCGGAGGACACATATGTGGATTGGAAAAGATTGAAGAACACAGACCTTACTCTGCGCGACCGCAAACACGTCGCTCCCTGTGTCGAGCCGGCGCACCTGTGACGCGGAATCGATGTCGGGGAGAAGTACGGCCGTGCGCGCTGCCCCTGTGGCCGCGTTAGTGTCCCGAGATACACACAGATATGGGAAGCGAGGAAGAGTGCTGAGGATAGAGGAACACACCTAGCACAAGCGCCGAACCCTCCAGGCTCGCAGCGCGCACGTCGTGCGTTGTCGAGAGTGTTAGGAGAAACGTCCGTCGATGCTCGTCCCCTTCCCCATCCGCGTCCCCATCTCCACTTGCACAGGCATCCTGCACGCACACCTTCGTCGCGGGCCCGAAGCACGTCGCGACGGCGCGCGTGCCCGAGGTGCATATCGCGGAGATCTATGTGGGTCAAATTTACGCAAAATAGAAGATGGACTATACGGACCTCGGACGCGGGGTGCAGGCAGAGCTCTGGGGACCAGGAGGACCATTCATCCCTTTCGTCCCCATCATCATCATCCCATGTATCTTGGGAAGAGACGGAGGCGCGGCTATAGACCCACCCCCTTGCATCCCCGATCCACTGGCGCACGCGACCGTCGGGGTCGGGGGTTGTCGCTGTCTTTCGCGTCGTCAGCTCGATCTTTTTTTTGGGGGGGCTGAAGGAAGGTGTGTAGTAAACACCCACCCGGAAAGCTGTGAGCGCACCCTCCCCGACGGGCCAGCGCACGCGTTCGCTCGTTCCGCACCGGGTGCCAGCTATCCTATCCAGCAAGAGGGATCTGTAGCAGTGTACCCAGGTATGTCAGACGGATTTGAGCATGAGATCGGTTGGCGCACTCCGAGAAACGCGCTTGCGCGGCACTAGTGGGAGGCGAACATGTGTTCGCGCTCCAGCGAATACGCCTCCTCTGGCTTCTCTCAGTATTCGGCGGCTCCGAGTCTTGTTGGCGGGCGCGCGATGGTACCGCGGCGGATATGTACGACGGGGAAGACGCAGGCAACGAGGAGTACGGAGACGCAGGCAACGAGGAGCGCGAGGTTAGAGGGAAGTAACGGTTGCGGGTGTGGTCAAAGTAGAGGCCAGGGAGGTCGGCGGGCATAGCGTATGGCAGTGACGTCGAGGAGCATCGGCCAAGTTCGTTCGCCGCGGCCAACGAGTCTGACTAGCTATTAGTTTCTCTTCGGAACTGCCACATCTTTCAGCTGGAAATATGCTCGTTTATTCTGTTTCAATCGCTCTCCGTTGTCTGTGTGGTTATGCTATACCGGCTGGCGGGTTGAGTCAAGTTCTCGACCCAGTCCTGCCGTCCTGCGGATTGTGATGGCGCGCGAAAAGTGCCGATACAGTTTACAATTCATACACAACTTCATGTCCGGCAAAATCTCCTACCATACCATCCACCCGCCGCCAGCGACGTCGCCCCTCGGAAAAAAGTTGCTATACGCGATCGTTCAAGTTGCCAACCATCCGAGTCTATCCCCTCAGCTGCTCTCAGCATAGTTCCCTGCTAGTAATTTGCCCAAGAGCTGCGTCCAAATTGTCGACACCAGTCACACCACCGCCTACCACCTCGATCGAGCCTCTCCTGAGCACCTACTTTACATGCAGTACTGAGGGCCAACGGGGTGGCAGATCCGTCCCTGGTATGAGACGGACGGTCCTCAGATATCGGACGGCGGGAATCGGAGGGGATCTGGGCTTTTGCGCTGTGGGACGCGACTTTATCTTAGCGGCCGGCAAAAAAGAACTGGGGAGGCGAGGGATGGGTTGCTCCCATATCTCCGAAAGCAGCTCGGGCGGTACGACTTTGAAGGATTGGACGTGGCCTTGATGGACGAGCATGAGTTGGGTATTATTGAAAGGGGCAAGGGAAGGCAAACCTGTTGACGAGGTTGCTATGCCTTGAACCGTAAGCGCTTGAGGCCCTGACTCGGTGGAGGAACTCGCGGAAGATGAAGGTGAACGGTTGAGGGACGGGTTCGCTGCATCGACCTGATCTACCGCGTCGGTAGCCTCATCTTTGAATGTTTTGATGACGAGGCGGAGCCAACCGTCTGTGAGATGTATACATATGTGGGATCTTCAGGGAAAGGTGCTGATGCTCACCCTGGTCCACAATGAGGCCATGGGGCCCGCCTAGCCACACCGTCTCGACGAGGTTCCCAATGCAGGAGCTGTTGTCAGCAACTGCGACATTGCACCAAGGGCTCTCGGCGCCGTCAACATATGGTCTTAGCGGACGAATGTCAAGATCCGTCTGAGGTGAATGAATAAAGTTGAATAATGATAGTGAAAGTGATTTTCACCGTGCTGTTCACCCAACAGTGTGCTAGCTCACGTAGTAGCGTGAGTTTGATACTTGCTGTTGCGGCTTTATGAGAGCTAAGAGCCCGCTCATCCTCCGAGTCTTCAACACAGGCTGCTTGAGTCGCAAGGAAAAGCTGCACCAATTCGTACGGAAGGACGACCTGTGAGTTGTCGGCTTGATTTGACAGGTGTTCAGCGGACGAAGACCACTGCGGGAGCCACCAGCGGAGGACATTTCGAAAGTCGGGCAATGACTCTACACTCCCCTCGATGTCGTTCTGGAGAAAGGGTTTCTTGGATGCATCCCGCGCAATAACGACAATGGGGGGAAGACGTTTTTGAAAACACTGATTGATGCAGGCCTGTACTGCGACCAAAGTATATTCCCAGGTTACAACCTGCCCGTCCAGCACAGCCGGGACCAGAGCTCTTGCAGCGCTCGAGTGGCTCACTGCTGTTAGGACTGAATTGACCACATCTTGTAACTCTTGCTGACCGCGCAAGAGCTTAGCCTCCGCAGAGCCTGGACTTTCTTGTACATATATTTTTGTTATTGTGCGCGACGGCGTCAGTTTGCGACGATGTTCGAGTTCTTGCTGGAAAAGATGTGCAGCTTCCGAAAGAAAGATGCGTTATTAGAACGTCGAGTCTCGACTATGTATAGCCGATTGGACAAACCACTAGTGGACGCAAAAGTCACGGCGAGAGCGATGTCATCCCACAGTTGTGGGGATTTCTCGAAAACAAGGGTGTTCTCGGGAACCACGGGATTTTTCTTCAGTCCCTCCTCCGGAAACGAGAATAGGGGCTCTGGGTCGTCTGTTGGAGAAGCCGAAGGAAGAGGAAGGAATTGGATTCACTTTGGAATACAGCACCGCGGCTTCCATCGTAGAACACAACAGCTCTCTCCGTTACTGATGACACGAGGATGACTGGCCTGAACAAGGACGACTTGGTTCACTTACTAGCTGTGAATCTTATTGAAGATATTAGGTCAAGGTTGTCAATGTAGTTGAAGCAGGTAACGGCGAGGAGGTCTTTGGCGTCTCCAGGGTTTTGAGACCAGCGCGTGTCGGGCGCCAGAAGTGGTCCTGGTTCGTAGGTCATGGTGGTAAGAGGTGATTCAGAGGGTGATGTCAAACAAAATGACTCACCAAAAGCACCACATCTTGGCTGGGTGATATATCATTGTGCTCTAATTAGAGATGTGCAGTGATATATCATTCCCTCTCGCTCAGAGATGTGAGTGATATATCGGCCTACAGATATGCCCGTTTTGGACATCAGCCGCAGGGGACGCCACCCAACGCCTGCTCGACGTCGCCCACGACGCCCAGCAGTATACCAGTGTTTGGCCGGGCGCGCTGACTAAGGTCCCAAAGCGGTTTTCCCAAAACGGTCGTCCCAAAATGGTCGAAATTGCAGGTGGTACTGTACATGTGTAACGGTCGGTATAGCGCTATATAAAGACATCGTCAGAGCCTGCATCACCCCCTGTGTCGTCGTCCGAACTCTCCTCGCGCTCCTCATCTGTCTCGCCACCATTGTCCATCGTGGTACCCCCTCCAGCAGCTCTATCCGCCTCGTCCCCGTCCGATGATTCCCCCGACGACACCTCCGCTCGGACTTCGGCTTCTGCCGCTTCGACTTGAGCGCGGGCCTGCGCGAGCAGTGGCGGGATCGTAGCCCATTTCGTCTGGAAGCGGGAGGCGATGGTGCGAAGGATCCGAGCTTGACGCGTCGCATACGCGTCATGCCCCTCCCGCTGTAGGGCATCATCGAGAAGGTCGGGGCGCTGGGCCGTGCCGCTGTGGTCCTTCATCGCCTCCCACTGGTCAGCCCGCCAGCGCAGAAACACCGGGATCCTTCGCATCTCTTCTTCCAGCATGTCGACCTCCTCGGTGTTCCGCAGGCCCAGCGCGCGTGTCTTTGCCCATTCGATACGGAGTGCTGACCCTTTTGTGAGTAACAGGCCGTTATCAAAGACACTAACGATACCTTCGTTCATCGCGCGATTACGGTCGGCGTCCGCTGCAGACCCGTCTGCCAGCCAAATCCATGAGATAGGACGGGCAGACTCCGTCCGTCGCTTCTTCTTCTGTCGCGCGGACTCCTTCCGCTTTTTCGCACCTCCAGGCCTCCGGAACGAGCTCGCGGGCATCTGGCGCACGTCGTCCGGGTGCAGGACCCTCAGCACGCTCGCCCACTCCATCTGCCCCACACGCGGCCCCAGAACCTCCAGCGCCTTGCGCGCTACGTGGTATGTCGCCGTCGCGCGCTTGATCTGTTCGTCGATACCTTGGATCTTGCTAACCGAGCGCATGATGTCGCGGTTGTTGGCAACCTGGGTATCTTTGTATTGATAGGCCCAGGTCCGGACGAGCAGCTGGTGACGGAGGTCGTGCAGGGCCTCGTGGGCCTGGCCCACACGAAGCTGAAGCTCGAAGCTCTGCAGCTCGGGTAGGCAAGTCACCCCCACTTCTAGCGCCGACGGTAGAAGCAGGCGTAGATCCTGCACGAGCTCCCCTGCCACCGGATTGATCCCGCTCGCCTCTGCGCGCTCTGCAGCCGCCGCCGCCCTCAGCACCGCCACCTCCGGCATGAACGTCGTTTGGACATCCATCCATGCCAGGATCTTGCGCCGCGCCTTGCTGCATCGTTCCAGCATTACGCGCTTCTGGGTGAGCGTTGGATGGATCCCCGCCGCCGCCTGGTCGAACTTCAAAACACGTCTAGAAGTGGGTCAGTCAATCTGCTCAAAGCATAGCGAGGAAACTACGCACTGCGTCTCCTCCAATTGGATCCCTTGCGACAACATATCAGCACTCTCTGTGTCGCCCCGCACCACGCCCCCTCCCTCTGTCGCCAACTTGTAACGGACCGAAGCGATGGAGATCTCCTCCGTCGTTCTCTCGAATGGGTTAGGCTCGTCGGCGTTCTCCTCCCAAGCGACGACCCCGGCTTTCCATTGGGACAGCGTATCAGCGGGGAGCGATCGTTCCTGCTCCAAGGTGTCCCGGCGCGTCTTGACCATCGCCGGGATGTAGTCGTTTATTCTGTCGAACATGAATACACCTATGGTATGTATCAGCGACCGCCCAAAACGTTGTTGGATCCACTTACCCATGGCCAGGATCTTCTTCCAATTCCAGTCATTGAAATGGTCATCGAGGACCTCCCGTCGTAGATGAGGGCTCATCTCCCTCGTGCTCATTGCCAGCCTGTTTATATTCGCCCATCCGCGCTCTGGAGCCTCGCCGTCCGTCTGTCCGACATAGCGTGTCAGAAGGAACGAATACTTCACGTTGCACGACTCGATGTGCGCCGGCAGGTGGAATTTGGGGACCAAGAAGACGAAGAACCGGCCGCCGTTCTCTAGACAGAGGTCGCGAGGATAGATTTTCATCCGATCCCATATGTTTTTGTGCCACTGGCACGCGATGTCATACGAAACAAAGAAGAGCTGGACCCCGAGGCCTTCGATGCTCTTGAAGAACATGTAGTCCATATTTAGATACCTTGCCACATCGTTTGTCAGTTTGCATGTACCGAAGACGACACAAAAACTCACCGTTCTCCCTGCTGGAGGTCCCCTACACCCATCGGGCGTTTCATGTTATGCCGGGCACAATCCACGGTCCCGACGCCAGAGGACGCGGTGCCGCGAACCTCTTTATCGGGGGTATTGACGGCGTCATGCGCGACGCAGGTACTCTTCTAAGAGTGGTGTTAGCCATTGCCGCGACCGATGCTACGTATCGTACCGGCTGCGGCTGGTCCCAGTTCTTCTCCAGATGCGCCATGTACTTGTTAACCTCGCCGTAGAACGCCAGACCATTCCCCAGATCTGCGTCCTTGGTCTCGCTTGACACGTCTTTCCGCTGCATGCGGAAGTTTGCGTCTAGAGCCAAGAACAACGCGTACAGAAACCTGGGATGATCCTCAGCAATGCTTCCTCTACGACCTCTGCCTGCTTACTTTCTCTCGGGGGACGCGTCCTTCCAATCGGGAGGCAGGTTTTTGCCCGGATGTGGACAAGCTGGGCACTCGACCGCGCAAGCCCCCGGTTTCGTCTGATCGATCCCATCTGTCTCGTGCGCCCGCCCTGCGCGCTTGAGCATTTGGAGGTTACGCCAAATCCGTGTCATATTGATGAACTCCTGATAGCGCGACTGCACGGACGGGTATGTTAGTCTAAGAACCGAAATTGGCCGCTTTGTGAGAACGTACTGCAGGCCGCTCCCCGGTATTGTTCGTCAGCCGAGCCAGGCTGTTATAAAACTCGGAGATGGAGCATTTGGACTCCAGCGACAGCAGATGGTACTGCCGCATCACGTTGAAGGTCGCCGCAGTCCTTGGACGTTTGCCAGTCGATGGCAGCCACTTCATGCGAAGCAGCTGCACCGGAAACGACTGGCCCCTGCCGCAAAAGCAATACCAGAGATCCACCTCATGGATCCCTAGCCCATCGATAACGACGAATTTCCTGCCTGGAGCTTGCTTGGGATGCGGACAGGCGCGGTGCGGATGATTTTCACGCCCCAACTCAAAACGGAGGCCGAGCTCCTTCAGCGAGATGGCATCGAAGCAGCCCTCGTCCCAATTCCACCTCTTGTGCACGTCAGGCACAACGACACACAGAAATAAGCCAAGTAACATACCTCGATCCGATGCAACGGGTTACGCGCGTGCTCCCTAACCATGCACTCCGTAGCGAAGCCTTCGCAGCCGTGGCAATCCTTGCATCGCAGCTCCGCGATGTCCCGACGGCAGCTAGGATGCTCGCATACGCAGAGAGGGTGACCTGTGTGGTCCCCCCTCCCCTCGCCGCGCACGAGCTCGTTGAGCCACTGCCAACGATACTGTCCCTTCCACCGCTTTAGGGGCGCGTACTATTGATGAAATGAGCATCTACTTTTTAAGTCCCCAGACAGAAACACACCGGCTCTCGCTTCAACCGCTGGGGATCCTCTGGCTCACTGGAGGAAGGCTCCTCTCCGTTTCCCTCGGCGTCCGATTCCGGTGGATGCTCGTCGGCGGCAAAAGTCCAGTCGTTATCAACGAAGTCATATAGCCAAGTCTGGTCCTCGCTAGTGCGGTGCGGGGGGTAGGCGAGTCCTGGTTTTGTGGGGGAGGCAGGTGCCGCAACACTGATCACCGAGGCAGTATATGAGCTCTGGCCCGTTGCTGTGTCCATCGTAAGGCTTTCATAAAAGTAGTCCACCACGTCGTCTTCGTCGTCGTCTGTATCCTCAGACGTCGCGGAGCCAGTGTGGCCCGAGTCGGAGCTGTCGGCGTAGAGCGTCGTGTCGTCTGCTCCTGCTTTGCGCTTCGCCATCGTGCCGGGCCCAATCCAGAATAAAAGAATGAAAAATAAGCAGGAAAGTGGACCGTGGACGCATGTTGGCCGTGATCACGTTGCCATTGCTCGTGATCTTAGTCGCGCGTTCGAATCCATCAACGAGCACCATTTTCCCGCATTTCAGATTTAAACAGATGCGCAATACACGAGAACATACAGAGTCAGCCTACCAAATCAAGCGTAATAGAATAAAGTGCCACCCTCAGTCCCAGCCGGTCGAAATAGACGACACATCCGATACCTCGGGTTCAGACTCGGTCTCCTCGTCCGACTCGCTGGTCCAAACGCCGTTGCGTTTCATCCGCCACCTGTCGGCTGCGCGCTCCCAATCGTCTTTGACCTGCTGCGCCCTTGCCTCCCGCTCCTCGTTGATCCAGACATCTCGCGCCTGGGACGCGCTGGCCCCTGAAAAGCCCTCCACGAACGAAACACCCTCCGTTAAGGAGGGGAGAGGCGCGAGGCAGGGCGCTTCACCTGCTGCCTGCAGCTCGTGATAACGGGCGCGCGCTTCGGCGTAGTCGCCAAAAACGATGCCCCCGCCACTGTACTTCACGGCGTACGACATGCGCCCGGCGATAGCAGGGGGCGCAGCAGCAGACTGCCCAGGCGAAGCAGACGCTGGTCGGGCAGGAGGCACGCCCGCACGTCTGGGCTTGACATCTGATACCGTCGGCTTCGGTGCAGTGAGCGATGGCGCCGGTTTAACAAGAGGGCTACGTGTGGCAGATCTGCGCGGCGAGTCTGCTGATGGAGTGCCCATCGGTGCAGCGATTGATGTTGACTTGACGACGTGCGTGTGCGGTGTACGCAAGGAGTCCCCCGCTCCCGTGCGCAGCGCAGTTGGCGATGGCTGCAATTTGAGCGCAGGCAGCATTGACGTCGATGGTGGTCCTGGCGGTGACGAGGAAGCCGAGGGAGGCGGCTCCGATTTACGCAAGATATCGGCCGCCGCAGTGTCTGAAGTCGGATGCCTGTGTTCGCCGCGATCGCAGGAGGCGAACCAGGCGGCTTCTAGGGGCCCCCACAGCTTGTAGCTCTTCAGGTTGGCGCTTGGGACGTTTTTGTACTGCGCGTCCGCGCTCGACCTGCCATACCATCTTCAGTCCCTTTGGCCACTTCGCAGAACTAAAACTCACCATGAGACGTACGCGCCTGGGAAACGGACTTTGCGCCCAGTCACGAGATAGATCTTCTGTCCAGGTAGAGGCCCTTGTGGTTGGCCAGGATCTGGGTAGAAAGGAACGGCACAGCGACATGAGGAGGAAGTCATGGTGAGCTGACAATGAATCTTGATTTGTCATCAACAGTGACAGTCTCTCGTACAGCATGGCATTGTCAGGTACGTCCGCGCGTCTTCGTCATCCAAGCCTGTCTCCGACATCTCCTGTATAGCGACCCTCCAGAAAGGGGAACAATGTCATCCCCTCTTCATCTTGTATGCTCTCCCCTCCCCTTAGTCTACCGTTTCTTGAAACTCTGCTCATTTCAGTTCTTTTCAGCTTCGATATGAATTTCCGGCTCAATTCCAAAGCAAGGGCCCTGGATCTCCCCTCACTTTCCCAGGAAGAACAGGACGAGACAGACGACGAGGTCCCGGACCTCGTCTCCGAGGAAGATCTAGTGTTGCGAGCGTGCTGCTCCCACTGTCGTATTTGCTACCCGGCTATCGTCGCAAAGCTCTAGAAGACTAGTTGTTCGTATAAACCCCGTCGCCCTCGTTCTAATTCCCTGACTACTGCGGCTCTAGTACATAGCGACCCAATACTATCATCATTTCCCCGTCCCAATTGGTGTGATAAGGTACTATGCGGCAGCTACACCTTCGAACGTGCGCGTTTGGCCTCCACGAAACGCTGCCTACGACCCGCCAGCCGCGCGTTCCAGTTGGGGTCCCATTCACCTGGGAGTGGGGTGGGAAAATGAGTGATGCGGCGCATCTCCTGCGCCGCGAAGTCTGCGACCCAATCACCCCGGACAGGCTCCCACCATCCCGCCATACACAGGTCGACGAAGCGCTGCCAGTCCGGGCAGAAATCCCACTCATCCTCTTCTTCAGGCCTACATAAGTCAAGACTCAGTCATAGGGTAAGAAAAGCAGTCAATCCGCGTACACGGGTGTGCCTCGCTCCCTTCGTGCCTTGCGGGCCATGTTAGAATCGCGCAGAACGTCGGCCTGGCGCGAAAGGTCGGCCCACGACTCTTCGGCCTCTTTTATCAACGAGGAGTTCCCCGCCGCTATCGACGTCTCTGGCTCCGCTGCAGATCTTGTGTCCCTGAACAGCCCCATGCTCAGCACTGAACCGTGGACAATGAACACGGAGAGAACGCACGCAAAACACCACTCGGCCAATTTTTTCAAGTCGCTCTGGAACCTCTCCTCCGAGACAGCGTCGTACACATGGGCGGGCTCCGAGCAAGAGCGCCTGGTCCTGCGCGCCTCCTCAGCCTCGTGACGCCGCTGAATAATCTCACGGCGCCGCTGTCGGATTTCCCTTTGGACGGCCATCATTGGTCGAGGCGGCTGCTGGGCGGGCTCAACGGTGGTGCACCCGTCTTGAAGACGAATCAGCGACAACTCCATCGAACGGCGAACACCTACTTTTTTTCTTTCTGCGGATCCGCGTTGCGGCGCTGGAACGCTGTTGTGCAGGGAGCTCGTCCATGCAAGAGTTTACGACAGCCAGTAATGGCAGATTACTCAGTTCCACAAGGTGAGCACCCATCAGTTCCAAGACTATCGCATAGTCACGGAGATATCGCGATTCCAGTGCAAAGTTTATCCGTCGTCGCATGTTTTGTCTGATTTTTCAGAGGTCTAGATATGTACATATAACGCTGAGCCGAGGGAGGGGGGGGTCTCATCATGCTATTATATATAAGCGGCGCCCAATGCAGTTAGTCGTCGCATGTTTTGTCTGATTTTTCAGAGGTCTAGATATGTACATATAACGCTGAGCCGAGGGAGGGGGGGGTCTCATCATGCTATTATATATAAGCGGCGCCCAATGCAGTTAGACGATCGCTTTCCAGCTCGTCGGCTTTGGAAAATAAGTCCAGTGCCCATCTCCATCGGGACCCAGGGACCCCGTCAAACGATGCTACCAATTCAGCCCCACCGACGCTTGCTAGAACAGACTTTGCGGAGCGAAATCCATATTTGACCCAACGAAAAAGGCTACCGGCGGCGTACTGGGTGAAGGAAAACCGACTCTCACTCTCCAGGATTGGGGTGTTGCCATGGTCGATGAAAGCCGAAGGTATGAGGATGGTTGCCCCTGATGGAAAGTCGATCACGAATTTCAGCTGTTTCAGGTAGATCTGTCCGCCCGTTTTGTGATCAAAGTTACCGCCGGATGTGATGCCGCAAAGCCCGTGAACGAGGTTGTTGAAGTCGGCGTGCTCGTCGCTGACGACGCCGGGTGGGAGGTTGAATGTGCATGCTGGAAAAACAGAGTTGGAGAAATTGTGCTGTAAGCCTCCGTGGTGTTCAAAGAGAAGTCGTAGATTATCGACATAATATCTCCATAGTTTCGGCGCGTATCTAGCGAGACCACCTGATACCATGTGAGTACGGAGATATATTATAGCCCTATGGTTCTCACTTGATTGAAACCCTGCCAATCGACGAATACTCTTGTTTTGCAAAAGATAATTGAGTAATTTCTGACGCTTGCGTGAATGTACAAGGTTCCCGGGTCGCTTAGAGGGCAGGGCGTTAGGAGACAACTGGGCTTAGTTAATCTGCTCCACCTTCTGCCCGCCCCCAAACGAGACGCCACCTGCTATGACCGGGAAGTTCCCACGACGATGCCGAGCGTCCTCAGCCCGAAATGCCCCCAATGCGTGCCCTGCACGATTTACCCGACGCATAGCCTTCTCAGCGTCACGCACGACCACATCCCATCCCGGATCCTCGGGTCGGCCGAGTAAGACCGCGATGACGCGGCCTTCGACGTCCAAGATAAGTTTTGGGGACCTGCAGGGGGTTAGAAAGTGAAAGAAAGGGCAGGGTACACGTACTGGCCATCCCATTTGATGTGTGTTGCACCAAAGTTCTTCAATGCCTGCAGCGTCCACTTGCGGCGTGTGCGCTTGGGGCCGCGGGACCCGATCCAGGCCCCAGCGGCCGACGAGTATGCAGAGGTCGAGTCGAAAGTGGTGCGCTCCGGAGTCTGCAGGCGGTGGTCCTGGGCATGCTTGCGACGGATCTTCCGGCCGAAAGGGGTTGGAGGATAAGCTAGGACGGCGGCAGCGCGCTTGACACGGCGGCGGGCGTAGTAAGCGGCTTGCATTCGGCTTGTTTTATTGTCGCCGCGGGTCGAGGGGGCGTGAGGCTCAGCATCAGAGACGGGGCTGGCTGACCGGCTGTAGAGGAAGGAAGGCCGTTAGTCTCTGATAACACCGAGTGGCACCGAGCACATACCTCAAGGGGTCAACGCACCGAGGTTCGGACGGAGGCGCATGGGCAGGAGAGTCGCATCGGGATCCGGGCTCAGACACTGTGAGCTCAGACAGGGGGGATGGAGGGCGAGAATCGAGATCCTCTTCATCCTCCCATTCGCCGACCCCCTCGCTCTCGCGATGCTCACCATCCAGGGCGGCGGCATGACGGTCAGCGCGGTTAAGAGCGGATTTGAGGCAACACGCAACGTCCACGCCGGTATAGATGAGCTCTGGCTCCGGGCTATCCGCGAATAGGCTTGGGTCCGCCACGTACGGGGAGAAGACCCGCCCCGTACGGGTGGCGCGGTTCATCCAGGAGGAGATTGCACCTAGAACGCGTCAGTATTGGCCAAGTGGCTGGGGATGATAACGAGTGGCACCGACGCGCCGTGCATCCATAGCCCCAGTGTCGCTGTGGAACACTGTGGTAAGATTCTGCATACGGCGCCGGGGCCTGGACACGCAACGCGAGCAGGAGGGGAGAGGGATTCGACCAGGAAGAATAAACCTACGTTTTTTGGGCGACGTGAGATGGTGGGGGTGTGGAAGTGAGAAATAAGGCAAAGGATAACTTTAGCTGGCGTGGCATTGGTGGCAAAAGCTAAAAATGGACAGTGTGACCGTGTGACGCTGGACGTTCACCACTACCACAAAGTACCCTTCCCAACCTTCCAGGCTACCTCTAGTATCAAACGAACTGCTTATCGCGAGTCTTGAAAGACGTTCGGTCGTTTCAAGATATATTTCAAGAAATTCCAAGGGGGTCAACATTTAGTCTCGCACGCATTTTGGCTCGCGCACAGCCGCAATTGGACCCAGGTGCATCGTAAACCCAGCTATAATGCTGAAGGGCGCTGACCATATTTCTAGGTGCAGAAACCCTGGCATATGAATGTAACAGGGGACTGCTCGACTGTTTGACCTCGCTGTCTACCGGAAAATCACGTATCACAACCGCAATTCTTGCATAAATACCAAGGTGAAGCTACGTTCGAGGTTCAGTCAACCAGGGGTTGAATCCTACCTAGGACCCACGCAATTCCAAGGGGGTCAACATTTAGTCTCGCGCATATTTTGGCTTGCGCACAGCCGCAATCGCGCTCAAGTGCGTCGCAAGCCCAGTTATAATGCTAACAGGCGCTAACCATATCATTCGGGGTGGATTTGCTGGCAATCAAGATGCACTAGCTCTTGCCTATGCACTTGTCCGCGCTTATCACAAATTCGGACAACACTGGCCACTTGAGGCCCGCAATAACAAAGTAAAGCGACCCCCGGTCTCCCACACGTCTGCGTTCCTCCAATATCCAGTTTCCACGGGATTCTAGGGGGGTCAATATTTAGTCTCGCCGGGATTTCGGCTGGTAGGGTGTCGTTTCTGGGGCCCAAGTGCGTCGCAACGTACTGGGAAAGCGGGCATAACCTAACCCAAATCCCTCACCGTTGTTTTAGGGCAATTGGGAGGCAGCAAATATAAAGTAGAGATGCAGCGCGTTATCCTGTACCAAACATAGTATCACAACGTATCGGGTTCCTTCCGACCACCATGACCAAACGAAAGATCAAATCAAGCAAAAGTCGAGAGGACTCTAGCGAATATAGGCCGACGTAACATCGCTCTTTGAACCTAATGCGAACCGACTAAAGTTTGTCCCAGGTTGAGTAAAGAAGAAAGAACGGTACGGGTTCGACAGGCAGTCGCAAGCTATTATCGAAGGTTCGTAGATTTATCCAACTTTGAAGGTGATCTCTTTCCAACCCGACTCTTTCTGAAGAAATCCCGAAGCTCGAGAGAAGAAAAACATGAGGACACGAGAATGGCGGTGATATGGCATCCACTTATCACTGGATTATACTGACCGAGATGGTACAGCGCCAACAAAAAAGAGGCCAAGCGGGAGGGCAAGCGGAAATGGGACGTGAACCATAAGGCACCTCCCTCGTTCGAAGTCGAAAGGTATGTATGTATCTTGACTCAGGAAGCACTGAAACGTAAATATAGTCGCAAGTGAGGACGACACGGAAAACCCGATCAACCACACACAGCACACTGCAAGTCCACGGGCGCTTTCACCAACGCTGGAGTAAGCTGTCTGACCTTGATCGTGAAGAGCAGACCTATTTATGAATGTTGGATCAGCGAAATCGACAAGTTTCTCGGATTCACGCCAGAAGACGAGGAGCAGTATATGAGCCTCAGTAACCAATCCCCGACTTTCAAGTGAGTTATTCCAGATATCGAGAAGAAAAACACTAGTTGACATGGGGTTTAGCGAAATCAACATTGGGTACAGATACAATAATCAGCCCAGTCCCCGGAATACGTTCGAAAACGACGAAGAGGCTGCATCGGAAGTTCTGACATCAATGCTACTGGTGCGTAGGGTAGGTTGACCTTGTTTTCAAGGGTGTTTGAACGGTGCATCGTACAGGCTCGTCAACGTCAAGAAGCATCCACCAAGTTAGTTCCGCGACTCCACGACTCTGACATTGCTGATAAACATACTTAGGCTTCTAAAATACCGCCCTGCATCGCGCCCTGCATCGCAGAGCGTCCAAGGATCAAGAGGGGAGGAACCGAGGCGGGCGACGAGCGTACTGCCACCCTCCTCCCCGCTTCCACCTTCCTCGCCGCCACCGCCTTCCTCCCCGCTGCCCAGCTCCTCACCGGAGAGCGAGTCGCCGATTGCCGACCGCCAAGCAACTCGGCGGGGCTGGGCTTCCCCCGCCGAATGGGCCGAGCCTGGGTCCCCTTTGCCGAGCTCAGCCTACAAGCGCATGGAGTGGTCGGAACTATTCAGGCGTTTCATATAGATCAATGTGTTACACTAAATCCGCGCTTGGACCGGGATTCGGCGGGATATCTACTGATAAGCGGCCCGAATTTCCTCGTAATCGTCTTGCATTTCTCTGAGAAGAGCCGTCAGCTCATGCTACAGCCCAACAGTTATGAACAGACTTGTGGACGGCGAGGATTCGGAAGACACAAATGAAAAGGCTGAGCAGCTGACCGTGTTCACGGCTGTCGATCCTGATGGGAGCCTTGCGAGCAACGAGCGCGTGGAGCGACCTGCCACTTTGGTCAAGAAGAATGTGAAATGGGTATGAATGACTTATTACCGGTCAAACGCGGTCACGACCTGCAGATCAAAAAGGGGGTCCGGGCCGAAAAAAGGGCGGTGCATCTCAGTGAGAAGTGCGATTAAATCTTGGGGGCAGGACATGGTAGGAGGAGATTTTATTGAGGGTCTACATGTTTTGGGTCCGGTATTTATACTGTTTGCGTAAAATTTGTGGGGCAATGACAACATCGTTCATTCGCAAGTAGTACAATATACCAATCTACGAGCGGCGACGCAAGCTACAGGCGAATTCAGGAATCCGGGGCACTGGTATCAACCCAGTCATTGGTGTCGGCGGCAGGAGCGGCGACATCGCCGGGAGCACTGGTGTCGACGTTGATAGGCGCGGCGGTGGGGACCGGGGCTGGAATCGGCACCCACTTCTTGACGTGGGCAGGATAGTTGGCGAGGTAGAAGGCAAGCGCCTCGTCGCGCCCATTCTTTTTCGCCATGTACTGGTTGGGAACGCCAGAGGTTTGCGCGTTTGCGGCGGTGCTAGGAAGAACTAAGTGAGGAAGGGGTAAAAAAGAACGTGAAAGGATCATACACGGTGAGATAGAGACCGGGCTCACGTCCTCGAAGGACGACCCAGTAGTTCTGCACAGCTTGGGCCGCAGGGAAGGCAGCTGCGAGGGCGTCGGGGGTAGCAGGAATGCCTGCGACAAAGGACGGCACTGGGACGAACGCTGAAGAAGATGGAGGTGAGAAGGTGACAACAGAGGCGTAGAGAAGCGACTTACAAGTCGAGAGCAGGACACTTGTCAGGAGAGCTGAGGACGGAGCATGGGTGTGGTGTGAGGTAAAGAGGAGGGGTGCTTACCTTGGGCTTCGCTGGCAATCTGCGACATGGTCTGCAGCTTCGCAGCCAAGGCTGCCATCTCGGTTTGCGGGGTGGTGGCGTTGGTGGGGGGTGCGGAGGAAGACATGAGGGTGGTGCTGGCGACGTGACGGATAACGCGTACGTTTTATACACTGTACAGTGCGGGGATACAGTATTATGATGGGATGATGGGGGAAGACAGCCGACGAGGAAAGGCTACATTGGGACGTGCGAGGGGGGGCGGCACTTGTAGCCGAGGGATAAATATTGTCGAAGGGGGGGGGAGGAAATGGCCGGTCTAAATCTGATGGGGCAGTTTCTTGATTCCAGAGAACAGAATTTGTAACCACCCACCTGTGTTTGAATCCGTCTGGCCGTGGACTGTCAATGGCCCCTCGAAGCAAACATTCGGCGGAGCAGCTGGAATTTCTACGCCAATGGACGCCGGAGTTCCTCACTAAGAGGGCGGACAACAACCTCGACAGTTTCTGGCCTAGGATGAAAGCGTCATGGCTCGCGAGTTGGCCGATTGAACTGGAGCTAGGCCTACCTTTGCAAGAGGTCGACGCCAACGCGGCGCCTGCGGTCCCGTTGACGCAGGACGAAAAAGACGCCTTGAGCCTCGCGCTGGGATCGCGTTTCACAGTGAGCACCTTCGTAGATATGCGCTGTGGACGCCGACTGACCATCATCATAACAAGATACTGCGAAACTGGTTCTTCAACAACGCCGCAGCTATCAAGCGTCAGCGCGGGGGCTTGGGACAGTCGAAGCTCTCCCTGGCGGCGATTCTGTTCAAGGCGCGACCAAAAGGACGACGTCGCCACCAGGTTCTAGAAGTGTACCAAAAACGATACCCGGAGAAGGTCGCGGCGGCGTTGAGGGCGTCGGAATACGACTCACTTAACGACGCTGCGCAATGCCGGGACGATAACGGGGAGTGGATAGACGAGGTAGACGACGAGAAGAAAATGAAGCGCACGACTGAGCTTCGAAGCATGCGTATGAGGGTGTGGCGGCGGGTCTTGCAAAGTTGTTGGGACGAGGAGCCAGCAGAGTTGCAGGACGAGATACGCACGTTGGCGTTGAGCGAGGTTGTGGTGCGCGACGACGGAGTGACGGAGGACGGGACTACTGCCGAAAGGTCAGGCGAGGCGTATCAAGTGTGAGTGAGCTGTGCGTGCTATCATAACACAATACTGAAAGCACGCCCAGGTCAATCGATGAGTCAATCGCAGTCGCCGAGATGTTCTTGAGTGAGTTCCAGAAGATGACGGGCTGGATGGGTGTGCTTGTGTACGCTGGACCCGTTCCACGAGAGCAAGGTCAACTTGGGATGAAAGCGTGTGTACTGCCGTTTTGGGATTGACAATGACCTGATCATGTTGATCATCTGCAGCGTCGGCTTTGGCTCTATCCCGGGGCACGCAAGCCAACTCACCTTCGACAAGTGGCATCCTAGCTGGAAGAAGAATGTCGTAGCCCCACTTTTCAAGTTCGTGCGGCAGGCGATTCGTGCGTGTTTCGCCAACGGGAGGAGACGCAGCTAATCTTTTTGTCAGCGCGAGAGGTGCGCTTGAGGCGCGCGATTTTTACCGGCGAGGACAACGACGAGCACGAGGGCGCCAGTGACGGCGAGGACGGCGTCCCGGCCGACTCCCCATCTGCAGCTACGCCTGTCGGCGGCAAGAGAAAAAGCAAGAAGAGGCCAACAGAGGCACCGGTAGAGACAGCCGGACCGACAGCCTCGAAACCGCAACGCCGTCCTCAAAAGAAAAAGAAAAAGCTGCCAGCGCTGGCGATACCCGATGCGCCTGCGGTGCCAGCATCTGGCGATCTGTTGGTCACCGATTTGGAGGCGTCTGTGGGCTCAGCGGCGAGAGACGCTGCTCGAGCAGGGGTTGGGCTCGACGTCGGGCTCCCGCTGGACTTCTCCGCGTCGCAGGACCCTGCACCTGCACCAGACCTTTCCGCCATTCAAAACTTCTCCGCATCGCAAGACTTCTCCGCATCGCAGGCATACACGGCCCTCCAGGACGTTGTCGCCCACGACACGGCTACTCCCCGCCACAGTGCAGACGACCCCTTCTCCCAGCCCCAGTCCACCTTCTCTTTGAACGAGACGGAGCGCAACAACCCCTCTTCGAGTTGGGGAAGCTCTTGGATGGACTCCGTGCTCTCGCCTCCACCACCCGAAAACCCCCCCCCGACGTCTTGGGGGGCGGAGTGGACGGCCGCCCTCCGCCAGCCTCTCCCAAACGACACCCCCCCGCAAACGTATTGGGGGGCGGAGTGGGCGGGCCCAACTCGACCAGCTCCACCGCAAGAGGGTCCCCCGCTCTTTCCGACTCCGGGTGACCCACTCGGACTGCGCGCCTTTGCGGGAGCGCTGGGCGGACTCGGAGACATCGAGCCGCCTCCGCTGGGGAGCCCCGCGGCTACGCTCCGAGGCACTCCGCCCTTGGGGACCTTCACCGGATCTCCGAGCGCACCCCCTGAATTCGGGAATTCGACTTCGTTTGGGCCCTCGTCCATCTTGACACCTCGCGCAAGGCCTACCCCTCGACCAACCAGCGTACCTCAGCTTAGAGAGACATTCGGACGTCCGCCTCAATATCGACCCCTGCACAGTACGCCATCAGCTGCATCAAGTCCCGCAACACCACAAGCCTCGTCACCCTCTGCGCAGTCCCGCGACAGGAGGGCACCGACGCCGCATGCATCGACACCTGCGCAATCGTCAACGCCTGCGCACCTGTCAACGCCTGTGCGGTCGTCAACCCCTGCGCACCTGACAACGCCTGCGCGGTCGTCAACCCCTGCGCGGTCGTCAACCCCTGCGCGGTCGTCACCCCTCGCAGGTCCCCCACTTCAGCCAAACTCCCGTGCGACGACGCCACCAGCGGGGGTACTACCTCCACGCTTACGCCCCTCGCCTGCCCGCCAGACGTCAACTCCACCTCAGGGAGCAGGTCCGCCTGCTGCCCCCGTCTTTCCGCAGTCGCGCCCGATGGCCAACGCGCCGAAGGCCGACAAGGTGAAGCTGACGCCGGCAGAGATGGCGCAGAAGATGGCAAAGGCCAGGGCGGCTCGGAAGACTGCGGAGAAGAAGACGCAGGTGAAGGCGAAAAAGATGACGGCGACAGATGGAGTAGGGAGGGCCGGTGGGCCGCAGGATCAGGCCGAGGGAGGTGAGGGTGGCGCGCAAGCAGTGGCTGAGGCGGTGACGGGCGAGAAGAGGACGGCGACGTCGAAGTCCAAGACTGCGTCTACTAACGCGGTGGGCGAGCCCGATACCGGAGCCCGGCGTCCTCGCCGCACGATCCAGCCGCCGCAGCATCGAGGCGAGGTGATGTCGCTGCAGGAGCGCAACCGGATGCTTGAGTTGCAGAAGCAGGCGGTGGAGGGCGCCGAGCCGTCGGGGAAGGGGAAGAAGCGTCAGCATGAAAACGAGGATCGTGGTGCCTCCCCTAAGAAACGGTGCGTCGTTTCGTTTGGACCTTCAATAGCGACCGTATTAACGGCAGTGGGCAGAGCGAAAAAGACATGAAGAAGATGAATAAGGGGGGGGGTCTCGTCAAAACAGCGTGATTAGATTGAGTAGTAGTGTCGACTTGTACTTCACGCTTTGTGCCCTTGGACTTGTCAAATAAAAAAGGTAAGTATGTGTGTTGTGGAGCCCATGCCCATGGAGAGGCGGAGAGGCCTGCACCTTTCCAAGGCTAGTTGGCTGAGTTGGTCCACTGCGATTTTGAATGTTGATGTAGTTTTTGCGGAAGCGCTGAGTTCGAAGCCAACTGCATTCACATTTTTTTATCAAGTACAATACGAGCAATACTAATGGCAGCAAGTCATTGAAAATACATGCAATACATAAAGCATGGAACCAGTCGATAACGGCATCAGAGTACGGGCCACGGCCAGGAAGGGCCAGGAGGCGGAGCGGAGGGTGCGGCACGCCGTGACGCGAGAGGGGTCCCATGAGGGACGAGAAGGCGGGGTGCAGAGCGATGTCATGCACGCCGGCCTGCCGGGCTGCAGCATGTGCGACGGGCGGGAAAAGGGGGCGGGAGCAGCGGCTGGGTGCGCGAAAAGCGGGCGCGCCACGACAAGGATGATGGGGGAGGACAGCCAGGAGGGGACAAATGAGGCCCTAGGTATTCCAGGCCGCAGGCCGAGGAGGGTAGCGGCAACGCCCGGGGGGGCGGGGGCGGGGCGCGCGGCGGGTGGATGCGGAAGGTGATGATATCATAACAACTGCAAATAGTGATGCTACGCCAAAAACGCGCTGATTCCGGACCTCCTCACCCCTTCTATCATTAACCATTCTCACTGGGATTCATGATACAGACAACGACACGTTGCTTCCATAAGATCCCCCCCAATGGACCGCCGCCAGACCAGCACCGGCTGAGCGCCAAATAAGGTAATAATTGGGCGGGGCACAGCCACGCGCCAGGACGCGCGACGACAGCGCCGCCGCTCGGGAAGCCTACCCAAATAGGACGGGGATGCGCATTGGGGTTGGCCTCTACGGTGATGTATCACACACGTCTCTAATCAGAGACGATGATATATCATCTCGCATCTCTAACTACATATATATGATATATCATATATACCATATCCGCTGCCAAAAGTGGTCCAAGCATTGACTACTGTTAGAAACTGAACAGTATGTTAATATATGTATTTCTCAGTACGTCGTAACGGTACTGGGGACAGACCTGAACAGTATGTTAATATATGTATTTCTATGTAAAGTGTCAGTCCGGGATCTGTCCATATGCAATACCACAGCTTACCTCAGTACGTCGTAACGGTACTGAGGAAAGCTTTGAGCCCGCGCGCTCTTTCATGAAGATCCGCGCACGGCCCGATCATCCCGATGACAGCTGTCACCGAGATTGCTGTGCAGCTTCGACTCTGCACTCCAACACTCCTCCTCAATTCGGGGACGGCTTCAATCCCATCTCGCTCCTGAACTTTTCGAACAGCGCTGGCTGAAGCGCCTTCGTGAACACATCCGCCAGGTTATCAGCTGACGGCACATCCGCAAAGTGAACGATCCCACGCTCCGTGCACTCGCGACTGTAGTGGTGCTGCGTCTCGATGTGTTTGGCTCGTTGATGGAACGAGGGGTCCTCAGTGAGTATCCGAGCCCCGTTATTGTCGATGAAGATGATGGTCGGGTCCTTTTGTTCCTGGTCCAATCCCAAAAGAACATTCCGAATCCAAACAGCTTCCTTCGTCGTCGAGCAAGCAGCCATGTACTCTGCCTCGGTGGAGGAGGTTGCTGTCATCGCCTGCTTCTTGGACATCCAGGAGATAACGCCAGATCCCAGCGTGAAGCAGTATCCGGAGACTGAATGCCGTGTATCCGGACAATTGGCGTAATCGGAGTCGGTGTAACCAACGAGTCGAGCGGCTTCGATACCTCCAAGTTCCAGTTCGTAACCTCTGGTTCCCTTGAGATATCTGACGACGTGTATCGCTGCTTTCCAGTGTGTTTCCCCATGCCCACTGTTGAATCGACTTAGCGTACTGACGGCGTGCATGATATCGGGTCGAGTGGAGATGGCGAGGTACATGAGGACTCCCACAAGCTGGCGGTATGGCTGCCCTGCGGCCTTCCGTCCCTCCTCCTCAGTTTGAGGGAGGTCTCGTTTGGTGAGTCTTGTGTTCGGCGGGAGTGGAGTCTTAACTGGATTGGAATCTTTACAGCCGTATTCCGTGAGCACCCGGTCAATAAGCGCCTTCTGTGATAGGTGGATAGTGCGCTTTTCGCGGTCGCGTCTTACCGCCCAGCCTACGATGAAGTTTGCGTCCGCACGCGTGATCTGCCATTCCGCACGAAGCTCCTCCTCAAATTGCTGCTCCTCCTGGACGCTGCTGGCCGCCACGGTGAAATCGTCAACGTGAACTGCTGCGAAGATGATCCCCGACTCGCGTTTGCGATAGTAGATGCAATGTTCAGCGCTAAGTTGGGTGAAGTCGAGCGCCTTCATGCGTGAGTCCATATGTCTGTTCCA
This sequence comes from Mycena belliarum, assembly GCA_029282135.1. NCBI lineage: Eukaryota > Fungi > Basidiomycota > Agaricomycetes > Agaricales > Mycenaceae > Mycena > Mycena belliarum. Next base: position 259,654 of record JARJCN010000058.1, read on the forward strand.
CAGCCGCCCTCCTTGTTTCATGCCATAGAGCCCTTTCTTCAGCTCCCATACCCAGTCCTCTTTGCCTGCGTCCTCGAAACCCTTGGGTTGCGTCATCCAGGTGGGTTCGTCAATAGCACCATATAGGTACGCTGTTTTGACATCGATTTGGGTGAGCTCAAAGTTGAGTGTTGCAGCTAGATGAAATAGGATTCACAGGGATTCAGCACGAGCCGTTGGCGAGGTTGTTTTTGTGTAGTCCTTGCCATACACCATCTGGTGACCGAGGAGGACGTACCGCGCTTTGTAGCGATCAACTATTCCCATGAAGTCACGTTTTGTCCTGAAGACGAACTTGCCCCTCATGACCTTACGGTCTTTTGGGACAGCGGAGCGGGGAACAAGGGTGTAAACATCCATCTCCTTGATTGATTTCAGCTCATCTCGCATCGCCATTAGCCACTCGTTGGCGAGCGGACCAGCGAGAGCTTCTTGGGAGGATTTTGGATCGTCCGGATGCTCGAGATTGAGCTGTGCGTCGTCCGCAAGGAGTGCATGCGACGCGATAGCATCAATGAGGACATGAGCATCGTTCTCGTTTGGTACGTGTTCTCGCCGTTTTGCTTCCCTGTTTGCTTTCACCCGTGCTCCTGCTTCTTTAGCATCTTCAACTGCACGCCTCAGCCGTTCTTCTGCGGTCTCCCCGGGGACTCGGCCACTACGACGAGGGACATGAGCGATGTGTTCCTCAGGCGCTGCTGGTTCGGCTTCTGGCTCCGGAGGTAGGTTTTCTTGTTCCTCATCATCTTCCTCGTCATTGACAATGAACGGAGGTTTCTCAGGAGTGTTCTGCTCTGCGTTAATGATCCTTCCGGGTTGTAGCGGCTTTGGAACGGTTTGGTGCGACTCGATGAATTTTACATGGTAGGAGGTGATGACACGACGAGAAGGTTTGTGGTAGCAGATATATGCCTTGGAGTTCGGGGAATAGCCAATGAGTCGACATTCAAGAGAGCGGTCGAAGATCTTGGGGTTGTGTCTGTTAAGGCTAAGCACGAAGGCTTGACATCCCACTTCGCGCAGGTGAGAGAGATCAGGTTTCTCATCGTACCAGGCTTCATATGGTGTTTTGTAGCGTTGATACGTTGTGGGACGTCTTTGTGCGATGTAGCCCGCTGTCTCAACGAAGTAATCCCACAGGTTTTCCGGTAACCCGCTAGCTGAGCGCATAGCTCGGGCAAGCTCAAACACGGTTCGATGGCGACGCTCCACCATGCCGATGTGGGCAGACGTGTAAGGTGCGGTCAACTGCAGCTTTGTGCCCGCGCGAAGTAACCAATCTCTCATTTGATCGCTATTCAGCTCTCCGCCGTCTACACGGTAGATGCCAACTTCCATCCCGCATTCTTGGCGCCTTTCGCTCTCCCAACGTTTGAGCTCCTGAAATGCTTGGTCCTTTGTTCGGATAGGTATGCACCAAGTCATGTCCGTGTATTCGTCGACCAATTCCATAGAATAATAGTTACGACGCTTCGATTCCACCGCCTCCGGCCCAGTCAGATCTGCATAAACCACTCCAAGTTTCCTCGTTGACCTCGCATGTGTACGTGTTTTAGGTACGGGTGTGCGTGTCTGTTTTCCGAGGATACAGTGTTTGCAAGTTGGAGGTAGCTCGGAGAGATCGACGGGCATACCTTTGGCCATGCTGTGCTCGGCCATTTTGCGAATGGTGGAAACACCAATGTGCCCGAGTCTGGCGTGCCAAGTCTCCAGGCTGGCGGGAGGCAGTTGCGTCGTGGCGGCGAGTGCCGTAGGAGCGGATCTGATCTTCCCGTTGAGTAAGTATAGCTTCTTTGCGTGGCGGGTCCCCGTCGCAACCACCACATTGGTCTTCGCATTCGTGATTGTGAAGCCGGTACTGGTAAACAGTGCGGTGTGGTCCTCGTCTGTGATGCGGCCGATAGAAAACAGACGCATGGAGGCTTTAGGAGCATATAGGGCGTCCCGGAGAATCAGCACCTGGCCCTCTTCACCATCTACGTGGATGTCTCCCTTCGCGATGGCTTCAATGTACGTACCACCAACGCCCCAGCTCTTCTGTGGAGTAATGGGATACAGGGTATAGAAGTCGGCCTTGTCGGGAGAGAGGTTGATAGTCGCGCCGGTGTCCGCTGCAAGTGGGGAGTGTTCGGTAGCGGCAAATGCGATTTGGTTAACGTTTGCGAACATGGAGTAGTCCGATGCATTGGAGTCTCGGCGACTATGGTAAGCCTCGTGAAGCTTCTCGAGTTCCGAATTTGGGGTCACGTCATCAACAGCGGTGATAGCGGCAGCGGCGGTGTCGGTGTCCGACTCGTCCACCATGGTGAAGTAAACGGTCTTGCCGTTCGTGTCTTTCATGGCGAATCGAGTCTTCCCAGCCGGTTTCGCAGTTGCAGATGCGGTGCTTGGCTTCGCGACTGTGGTGCTCGAAGGTTTATCCGGCTGCTTGGCTTCTTTCTCCTTGCGACGCGCCGCTCTTCGCTCAAGCACTTCGTCGCGTCGACCCTCCATGGCGCCGCCCTTTCCCCAGCATTCGTCGGTGCGATGAGGGCTGTTGCATGTTGCACAAAGGCCGCTCTTCGTTCCCTTAGAGCCCTGTGGTTTGGTCGATGCACGAGCTACATTTGCGCGCTCGTCCTTTGTCTCCTCCTCCCAACGAGCTTTTGCCTTCTCCAGCGCCTGAACGATGTCTCCGGGGGTAGACTTTTCATTGTCTTCGTGTTTGTCACGAATATAGGCAAGGTCCGGCGAGAGGGCATGGAGAAGTATAACACGTGCCAGCTTATCCTCGTCGAGCATGCTGACTTCGAAGATGTGTTTGCAGATCTCTCGAATCTGTGCTGCTCGGGTGACCATATCCCCGTCGCGTTCGATGCGGATCGAGAGAACATCGTCGAGGAGCGATGTCTGGGTGGAGTCCTTCTGGCGGTGCCGCTTCTTTAGCTCGGTCCAGATGTCGGATGCGGATTTTACAGTGCAACTGCGGAGGTGGTCCTTCTCGGCATCGGATATGTGCATGCGGATGCCCGCCTGGGCGAGGTTATCATTCTTTATCCATACGGGAAGGTCGGAGTCGCCGGCATTGGGTTTAGCAATGGCCCCGAGGACGTATTCCTGGGTCCCGGCATAGAGGAAGGCATCGAGGGCTTTCTCGGCCCAACGTACGTAGTTCTTCTTGTCCAAATCGAGCACGTCTAGACCAGTAATGGTTTTTGCTTTGATGGCTTCGAGCGGCATGGTGGTTATCTTGAGTGTAGACAAAGAAATTGCGAGGTTTTCTATGTCGGGGGTTGTTGTCATATGACGGGGTCGATTTTTGGAATGTGAATGGGTTCAGCGTTCAGCAGCAATAGCCCATAACCTGTTAGAAACTGAACAGTATGTTAATATATGTATTTCTCAGTACGTCGTAACGGTACTGGGGACAGACCTGAACAGTATGTTAATATATGTATTTCTATGTAAAGTGTCAGTCCGGGATCTGTCCATATGCAATACCACAGCTTACCTCAGTACGTCGTAACGGTACTGAGGAAAGCTTTGAGCCCGCGCGCTCTTTCATGAAGATCCGCGCGCGGCCCGATCATCCCGATGACAGCTGTCACCGAGATTGCTGTGCAGCTTCGACTCTGCACTCCAACAACTACGACTCGAACGAGTCGGGTGGTTGATGCAACGGTGAGTTGATTCTGTTTTACTACACACGATTTCCCTTCTACTACGTGACTATATATATACTTCCGCCCGCAACCGCGCTCGGCATTATCTATACGGATACAAGGAACAGGAGCAAGTGATACAACAGCGCTCCGCGGCTAGCGCCGATAAGTTATGTCCGACCACAGAGAGGGAACACCAAGATATGAGACGGAAGGAAGGATCGGGCTCGTTTGGTTTCAGTAGAATCGATGTACAAGGAGCGTTTATTATTGGTGCAGCAGCGAGCCGGGCGCGAAGACGCCGTTACGGTCGGGTGTGGCAAGGAGAGGCGCGACAGTGACGAGGGGTTGCTGCGCGGGGCGTTGGGGCGTGGAAGCGGTCGCTTTGCGTGTAGCAGAGCGCGAGAGTCCGCCTGCAGCGGCATTACCGCCGGCGACTTTCGGGTTGAAGAGAACATTGCGTTCTTGCTGTAGGACATATGACTGCTCATTCGCTTCAGCACGCGAAGGGAACAAGAAAAGAGATGGTAACATACGCGGGCAAGCAGGATCTTCTCGACCCACTTCTCGCCGTCCTGCTGATTGCACGCGAAGACATGCAGATAGTCTGCGGTGTTTTCAAAGAAGGAGAGGTTGTCGGTAGATTTGACAGCGAAGACGTATGGCTTTGGGGCCTTGTGCAGCCGCGTGACGGTGTACGCGTCAAAGTTAGACAGCGAGCAGAGGAACACCTCATCCTTGACCTGTAAACGGTTAGCCTCATCACACCGCGACGGGATGGATATCAACACATACACTCTCCCGTTTTGACAACCACAGGCTGTGTTCGCGCAGCCTCAGATAGCGCTTCGTCCACTTGCCACGCTTCATCTCCCACTCGACGAATCCAGAGTACGCAGGTGCGCTGGAGGGGATGTTCTGCGCGCTATCGGTCAGCTAATCTTCCAGACGAGGTGAAACACAACACGCACGGAGCGACTCAGGAGCGGGGCCAGCGGCGTCAGCTTGATTACAAACGTGTTGACCATCTTGTCCTTGTTCCACGACGCCTGCACGTCCGCAAGCAGCTCGAAGCTTCGAATCGGCCGCTCTGGAACACGGTCAGCGCTATGATCAAGACTCAAAAAAAACAGGCACGCACCCATCCCAAAGTCCTGGGCAATTTCCCATACCATCCACCCGCCAGTCCCGACCCAGCCCTTGAGCGAACCCTGCTCTTCCACCATCGCAATAACCTGCTTCGCGCTCGTCGCAGGGCCGATGTCGATCATGTTGAACCGCTGCATGTCGCCGATGAACACGCGCGTGAGCGTCCCCTGCGACTTGGATGTTGCGTGCCGGTGCGTGGGCGGCGAACTCGAGAACGCCTCGAGCGGTGCACGCGGACTGTCACCTGAGGGACGACCAGGCGGCGGCTTGGTAAGCTTGGCCGCAGGCAACGTGGGCGTCGGCGGCGGCACCTCCGACAGGAACGCCGGCATCGTCAACGCGCGCGCCTTGCCTTCCCCGCGCGGTTCGCTGCTGTGTGCACGCTGGTTGCGTGTATCGCGGTGCGTCGTCGTACTACGTCGTACGCGTTCCTCGGGAAGGTGGGCGTCCTCCGCAGGCCGGCGTGTCGTATCGCTGCGTCGCAGACGGTCCTCGGGGAGTGAAGTGTCCGCGTTCGCCGTGGAAGGCCGGCGGCTCGAGTCATCCGCAGGCCGGCGCGTTGTCTGGGAGCGCCGCACGCGCTCCTCAGGGAGAAGGGGCACATCCTCGCGCGGCGATGCGCCTGCTGTCGCTGGGCGGTGGAACGAGCGCATCGCGTGCAGCCCGCGCTCGGGAAGCACCGGTGGGCGGGGAGGGGGCGACGTGGACGGGGACTTTGGCGGGCGCGCCGAGCCCATCGCAGGCGACAGCAGCCGCCCGGCATCGGCACCGGGGCCCGCCGTGGCGGTATTGATGGTCAGCGTACGCGCCCGCTCCGCCTGCGAGTGCATGTTCTGCAACTTCTTCGTCAGGTCGTCCACCGCGGCGCTCTGCTGTGCGCCGGGCCCGCCCCCAGGGAGCGTCTGTGTCCTGGTCCGCGTCCGGGCGCGTGCAAGCGCCGCCTCCGCCGTCCGAGCAGCCTCGCGGGAGCTCGACGCGACCTCCATCGGGCCTGCGCCGGCGCCCACAGGCCGCAGCGTCGTCTGCCGGCTGCGCGCCCCCTCGCCCGTCGCCGCCCGCAATGCACGCCGCTGCTCCCTCTCCGACCGGCGCTGCTCACGCTCCTCGCGCACCTTGCGTCGGATTGTGCGCTGCGCGACGAGCGCGGACGGGATGCGCTGCGCAAGCGGGATGTCGTCATCGGAGTCCGCCGGCGCGCGTGTCTCAGGCGCTGGTACGGCGGATGGCTGGCCATAGTCGTCCGTCCCGTCGTCCGAGTCTGAGTCCGACTCCGACTCCGAGGATGACGAGGGCGTGGAGAAAGATGACTGACGGGCGCCGCGACGCTCGTCCCCGTCATCACCGCCGCCACTGCCGCCCGCCCATCCACCGCCGCCGGTGTAGCTCCCGTACCCATCGTCCCCGCCCCCTCGCCCGGTCGAGCGCGCGCGGCCGCCTCCTCCGCCCCCCCGCTCCCCACCGCTATACCCTCCGCTCCGACTCCTCCCGGCGCTCTCCCACCCGCTCCCATCCACGACCTCCTCCCCCTCCCCAAGCGCATCCCCCCAATACCCCTGCTCCCGGACCGCCGAGCGCCGCGGCTGCGCGCTGGCGCGGATCGTCCCCGCCGACGTCCCGGGCTCAAACTCCTCCTCCTCCAGCGCGCGCCGCCGCGAGGCCGGGAACACGAACCCCGGCGACAGCCCCCGCGCGCCGTGCTCCACCGCGTCCGCGAACGCGCCCGCGTACCCCGACCCCGACGCGAACCCCGGCGCGAGCAGCTCGTCGTCCGAGTACCCCGACCCGGGCGTCGGCGGCGGCGCAGACGGGCGCTCCTCCGACGCGGACGCGGAGGCCGAGCCGGACGCGGAGGCCGAGCCGGACGCGGAAAATAGCACGCTCTGCCGCCTGCGCTCACCCGGCAGCCACCCGAAGTCCCACCCCTGCTCCGCCTCCGCGGACGACGACTCCGCGGACGTCGCGTATGGCGTCGAGAATGGCGACGACGGTGGCGAGGACGGCGAGTAGAAGGTGCCGTGCAGGTGGGCGGTCGGCGGCGAGTAGTACTCGTCGTACTCGTCGTACGGGCCCGCGGGCGCGTACGCCGGGAACGCGATGTGTTCGAGCGGGAGCGGCTCGAGCGGCTCGTGCCCTGCGTCGTTGACCATCGAGAACGCGCTCGTGCGATGCGACTCGAAGTCGGCCTCGTCCTCGAACCCCTCGTCCTCCTGCGCAAAGCCGCCGTCCCCGCCCACGAACGCCTCCTCGCGCAGCCCGCGCCCGACCTCGGGCCGGAACTCGCCCTCGAGCGCCGCGAGCGCGCGCGCCGCGCCGTACCCGCCCTCCCCGCCGACGTCGACGTCGAACCCGCGCAGGCCCGCGAGCGCGTCGGGCGCGAAGCGCAGCACGTCCCCGCAGAGCGACGACTTGCGGAAGCGGTGCCGGCGCGAGAGCGACGACGAGCGCGACGACGCGGGCGACGTGAGCGTCGGCGACATGTACGAGAGGTCCGAGTCGAGCGTGTATGACGGCTCCGAGTCCGCGGCGTACGACAGGTCCGAGTCCGCCGCATACGAGAGGTCCGAGTCCACCGCGTACGCGAAGTCCGCGCCGGGCTCCTCGTACGTGTCCTCCTCCCTCGCATACGAAAGCTCTGTCTCCCCGTCCTGCCGGAAAAGCAGCGCCTCCTCCAGCGCGCCCTCGCTCTCGGCGCGCGGCTGCAGCACGGGCTCCGCGGGCAGCTCGAGCGCGGCGTACGCCGCGTATGCGCTGAACACGTCTGCGTCGAAGTCTGGGCTGCTTTTGCGGGCGTCGGCGCTGAGCCGGCGCGCTAGGGTGTCGGCGCTGCTTCGGCGCGCTAGGGCATCGGCGCTGCGTTGGCGCGCGGCCGCGAGGTCCGCGAGCGCCTGAAGTGACGCCGAGTCCTTCCGCGGTGGGGGCAGCAGCGTCAACGTGCGCTCCTTCTCCTTCTGCTCCTTCTCCTCCTCCTCCTTCTCCTCCTCCTCTCTCTCCTCCTCCTGCCTATCCTCCTCCCCGACGCGCTTCTCCTCCTCCCCGTCCAGCTCCTCCTTTTCGTTGACATTTTCGTGTTTAATCGCATTGTCGGCTTCGTCTTCGGTGGGCGCCAGGGCACGCGCGTCCTTTTCCTTTTCGATTTCGTTTTCAAGTTCAAGTTCAGGTCCGTCCTCGCGTTCGTGTCTGCCGTTCCTGCTTTCGTCCGCATTGCACCCCATCCCGTCGGCGTCCGCGTCCCCCGCCTCCGCCTCATCCGCCTCATCCGCCTCAGGAATCGGCGACCGCGCCGGCGCACGCACGAGCGGCAGCGGCTTCTCCTGCTGCAGCAGCTGCGGCTGCGCGCGGACCTGCACCTGCACCTGGAACTGCCCCTGCATCTGCATCTGCATCTGCACCGGGGACGGGGCTTGCACCAGCAGCGGCAGCGGCTTCTCCTGCATTAACGGCCCAGCGAGCGGCAGCGGCTTCTCTTGCGGGAGCGGGAGCGGCAGCGGCTTGTCCTGCACCAACGCCCTATCCTGCGCGAGCGGCGCGTCCTGCACAGCGAACGGCGGGCTCAGCGCAGTCGGCGACGCCGTGAAGCGCGCCGCGGGCGTGAACTGCGGGCTCTGCCCCATGCCCGGGGTGGGGGTTGCGGAGGGCACGGCGAACTCGCCGCGGATGCTGAGCGGCGCGAGCGCGAGGGTCGGGCGCGACTTGGGCGCGGTTTGGGGGGGCGCTGTTTGGGTCTGGATTTGGGGGGGCGCGGATTGGGTGTGGGGTGGAGGCGGGGGCTGGACGGCGGGTTGGGAGGCGGGCTGGGGGTGAGGCTAGGAGTGGCGTCAGCATGTGTTGGTATGTAGAGGGAGAGGTGGATGATAGGAGGGTGGGGCAAGGGGAACAGAGGACGCGTCCGCGGAGGCATCCCCGGGGGGGACGACGACGACGGAGGAAACCAGAGACGCGTCGACGCGACGCCCGTGCCCGTGCCCTTCACGTGCAGCCAGCTCCCCGGTACACGACCCGTAATACCGCAAAAACCGAAAAAAACAGGCAGGGAGGGAGCGCCGCGACGCAGTCAGGCACGGTACGGAGGACCGCTCCAGATCTGCACCCGTCCCGCCCGTCCTGCCGCGCCGCAGTCCACGTAAAACCCATCAAACCGTAAAACCAGAAACAGAAACAGAACCAGAACCAGAACGGAGAGCCGACACGGACAGCGTGCGGTGAGAAAGTCGGGGGCTCGGGGGCTCGTCGGAGATTTTTCTCCCGGCACCGGCGCGGTGTTTTTTTTTTTCTCCCGGCGCGGTACTGTACGGCAGGCACCGGCGTGGTGTACGGCAGGCACCGAAGGCGAACGCGGTGCCCGGAGCCGCTCTCGAAGCGTGCGTGGGACGGTCTCGAAGCGTGCGTGGGACGGTGTCGTAGCGTGCGTGAGACGGGTCCCGACTGCAATGGACGCGCGCCCCGCCCACCCCGCCCCAAAAAAGGCGCCGCCGAAAAAAAAAATGACGCGCCCAAAAATGACGCGCCGCCGAAAAAAAAGAAAACGCGCCAACGAAGAAAAAAAAAAAAGGCAAAAAAAAAGGAGACAAAGAAAAAGACGCACCCCGTGCAGCGCATCATCGGCATCGTGCCCATCGTCGTCGGCATCGGCATCGTCGTGCCCTTCCTGCTTCCCTTCCTGCTCCCCCTCCTCCTCCTGCTTCCCCTCCTCCTGCTTCCCCTCATCCTGCTCCTCCTCGCCTTCAGCATCCTCTCCAGACACCGACACCGACACCAGCCCCGGCCCCGCGACGGGCACAGGCACAGGCACCGGGTTCGCATTCGTCGGCGTAATCGACATCCCCCCCGCTGCCACCCCCGCCGCGCCCAATCCCGCGCCCGTGTTCGCCGGGATGGGTATAGGCACTGCAGCCACAGGCGGGACGGGCGGCATCGGCATCGCATTCACCGACGTCGCGGGCCCCGGCATCGCATTCACAGGCAGCGGCGCAAGGGCGGGCCCCGGCGTCCCCGGCGCCGAGCTCTCCGCGCTCGCGCCGCTCGCGCTGTCGTAGTCGTCGAGGTCCCACGGCTCGTAGGGGAGGCCGGCGCCGACGTGGCCGCGGCGGACCTAAGTAGGGGGGGGGGGGGGGGGGGGGGTTAGCTTAGGTTGAGAGTGGGAAGAGGAAGGGGGGAAGGGGGGGGGGGCGCGAAATCGTGAAGGCGACAATGGAAGGTGGAAGGCAGGAAGCTAGGGTGGGAGGGAGGGAGCCAGGCGAGCGGCTTCGGTGTGCTCGCGCGCAGAGCTACGGCGGCTGCCTGGGGGGAGGGGGGGATAGAGCGGCGGCGGGGATCGATCGTGGGATGCGCGAAAAGCAAGGGAGGAGAAAAGCGGCGGGGAGCGGGACTCAAGGGACGGACGAGGTGGAAGGAACCTAGCAGGAAGGCAAACGCACCTTATGCGGCACGACGAGGCTCATCTGCGCGAGCGCGTGCAGCGACGGCAGGCTCGGGCGCGCGCGGAACGCGGGCTTCTGGTGCGCGGGCGTCGCGGAGAGCGTGCGCGCCACCGCCGGCGGGGGGTGCGGGTGCGGGGTATGGGCGTGGGGCGGCTGCGCGTGCGCGTGGGGGTGCGGGTGGGGGGCAAGGGCGACATCGGGGAGCGGGGGCGGGGGCGCGGCGGAGAGCGGGGACGTCGGGGCAGGCGCGTCGACGGGGGCGGGGGTATGGGCGTGGGCGTGGGCGTGGGCGTTATTGGGGCGCGGGGCGCGGGAGAGGTCGGCGAAGGGGTCGTCGTCGAGGAGGAAGCTCGCGTCGGGGTCGGGCGCGGGCGGCAGCAGGGGCGGGGCGTCGTAGAGCGCGGGGGCGAGGGACCTGCGCGCTGGGTCGGTGGCGAAGAAGGAGCGCGGGAGGGTCTGGTAGCTGCGGCGAGCGGGGTCCGGTTCGGGGGGTGCAAGTGCAGGCGCGGAGACGGCGGCGGGGTCCTTTGCGAAGATGGTCTGGAACGAGAGGCGGCGCTTCTTCATCGTGCGGCGGCGGCGGCGGCGGCGGCGGGCGGGGGGGCGGGGGAGGGTGCAGGAGGGAGGACGGAGGGGACTTTGGGTTTGGTGGATGGTCGCGATATGCATATTCACGGCAGCAAACACTCTCGTTGCCAAATCAATCCACCGGCATCCCCCGATCGCCCATCCACCGTCACGCGTCACAAACGGCGCCACACCCGACCCACGAGGCTCCGCTAAACAAGTTGTCCCGAACTCCCACCCCGTCTCGGAAAATCTCCCCGACTCCCCGAACATCTCCCCGAACGTCCCCCGAGCGCGCCCAACGTCCTGCCCAACGCTTGCTTGCCCGTTGTTGAAACACGAGTCCTCGATCGTCTACTACATATACTGGCTTCCCTGTGCAAATTCCCTGCATGAAACTGTGTACCAACACACGTCCCGTCCCACGGTCAACCTCTCTCAAACTCCGTCCCGCTCCGCAAGCAATTCAGAACCAACGGACTGGCTGCGCCTTCCTTAAGCTTCAGCTTCCTCCTCCGCATCCAAGTACCAACCTTTCTCGCTGGGCGCAACTGCTCGGTTGTATGTTGTACTTGTATGTTGCAGCGTGTACTACTATCAAACCCGGGGCCCGATGGCCAGATGGATGAACGCATGGGCGCACAAGGCACACCACACCAGGATAAACGAATTTGAAAGGTATGAAATGGGATTCGCGCACTCGGCGTTGTCATGATGACGCGTCTCGTTACTCAGCTCAACTTCAACTGTGAGAAAGTCTCCCTCCAACGAGATCCCCGCCCGCCGTCTTCGCACCGCCACACGAATATCCGTATCATGATCACGCTGCGGCGAACACCCCCATGCTGCGCCCCCAATAACAACACAACCACAACTTTCACTTACACCACAACCCAAGTCCCCGCGGTCCAAGCGCCCCATATCAACATACCAACACCTCCACCACCACACGCGGCGGACCCAACGCACTCCTGATTCGACGCGGAGCCTGATTAGTCTGACCCATAGGGCCCCACTGGCACGACCACGAGCTCCATCATGAATGCATGACCGTCGACCGTCGAGAGTAGCACGCAGCCGACCACGCGAGCGACTTGGAGCGCCCGGCCAAAGCGCGGGATCGCTAAATCGCTGGATCATCGGTTGATCAGGGGTTGCCGGTTGCCGGTTAACGTTATCACTCACTACTACTTACCTGCTACTTACTAGTAGCCGTCAAAATAGGTTGCCGCGCTCGCCTCGCCCTCTTTCCTCGCTCCTCCCTTCCCGAGAGCATCGCAAGATCGTACGAGCGGGAGCAGGACCCGCCCCGGGCGCGAGTAACACGAGCGAACACGCGTCGAGCACGCCTCGGAGCGCCTACTAACCGGCACGCGACCGGCCAAAGCGCACAATAGCGATAGCCTCGGGCCTCGGGAGTGCTGCCAGCGCTGATCCTCGGTATAATGTGTGAGATATCGGGCGGGGCGGGCATCTGCAGGGCGAGGCGGGCGAGGCGGGCGAGGCGGGGCGGGGCACTGGGCACGCCCGTCCCGCGCCCGGATTCAATATTCAATATTCAGATCTTCAGAATTTACTTCAGACCCGGACCGGTCTGGGGTGGCGCAGTGGCGTCGGGGCTCGGCCGCCGGTGGATCCAGCATCGCGACTCGCCACTCGGACAGGGCGGGGGTTAAAATATTAAAAGGGCGGGAATTAATTATTAAATCAGGGCGGGGATTAGATGTTAGGTGGGTTGCCACGTTGGATATTATGTGTGTGCGTTCCGCTGGCAGGACTAAGTAGTGAGTACGGAGGCCTGAGGGCTGCAGGGCTGCAGCTTGGGAGTCGAGCCGCCGGGGCCCAGGCACAGACTCGGGAAGCCTTCGAGCCCGGACTCGGACTCGGTACAGGAGGAGTCGGTGCGGGCACAGGCGCGACTCGGCTCTCGAGTACGTTGAGGGCCGGGATCTCCAAGCTGCCAGTGGGCCGAGTCCTCCACCAAAGTCTTTCAAGTACTTTCCTGAACGACCTCCAAATATCGTGGCCTTCAAATATACCTCCTCAAAGGAATGTACGGGTGACGAGGCTGAGCGCGAGTTTTGTAGCCGGCCGGGCCAATAACTGGTGTTCAACTTGTGGCGGTAGGTTTCGGTGATATCCGGGTCAATTCCCACGGTTGCGTTTCCGCTCTACATAAATGATAGCTTGATAAAAGCCCGTACGATACGATATACACAGGCACAGTCCGGGGAGCTAAAAAAGTGGAATCATTGAATGCTCGAATGGCTTTGGCGGTAGCTCGTTTATGTTATCGTATCATCTCGCGCCCACAACTTCAAAGGCTTAGCATCATCTGCTGAGCCTGAATCTTTCTTCAAGTTGACACCTCCCTCGCTCGCCAGGCGCCGCCGAGTTGGTTAAAAGAGCACGGCAGGGCCATCGACACGTACATATATGTGCCATGCCACGCCATGCCAGCACCACCTCGCATTCCGAAGCCCCCGCCATTCAAGCTCCGCGCACTTGCAATTGTGAAACTTGGATAAATGAAAGCACGCGAAAATTGGGTGTTCCATTATGATATACAGCTCAAGTACGAGCTGAGCGGGTGCCAGAGACTCAGAGTACGACGAGTGCCCGGGCGATCGAGCTTTGGTGCTGTGCCCCAACTTGAACGAGTCGTGAGTAACACGAGCGAACGCGCGTCGGGCGCCCGCACACGACACGACCGGGGCCGGCCAAACTTGAAGCGCACACTGATATAGATAGCTGGGGGATCTCTGAAAAGGGCTGGTCCTCAGTACAGCGTGGGAGATATCGGCCGAGTTTGGCATCTGCAGGCGAGGCGGGCCAGGGGAAGCCCGTTCCGCGCAGCCCGGATTCAGCCCCGGACCGGTCTGGGAGTGTCGTGGTACGACCGCCAGTGGATCCAGCATCGGGACAGGACGGGAATCAAAACGGTTCAACCACCCTAAATATTATGTATATACGTCCGCTGCCGCTGTTCCTGTAGCTGGCCAGTAATCTCCCGCGAGTTGCGTGGGGTTGAACTTGTGGCGGTGGGAGTCGAGGGTTCGGTGATATCCGGGATCGATTCCCACGGTTACATGAAATTCCGCTTCAAGCCGGCTCTGATCCCATTTGTGATTAGTACGATACGATATAAGTACACAGGCTAGTAGGAGTTTGAGAAAGGCTTGGAGTGGCTTTGGTGGTAGCTCGTTTATGTTACTATTTCATGCTGCTATCGGCCACCTGCGCTCAGACTGCTCTAGTTTTACTGGACACTTGCGAGCGACTGAGAGGCTCCGAGTCGCTCGCTCCTCGTTTTGGAACGCTTGTAGGCACCGCAAGGCCAGTGCATTGACTCGAAGAAATGCGGTGGCTTTAGTATTAGTCGACTCGATCCTATCACTTTAGTGCAGCCCCAATATTCATAAGTTTACACCGTACGTGCCACGAAACTGACACGCAAGATGCATGCATGCATGCCAAATGGTCTGATCTACTCTTTATAAAGCAAAGAGGTTGGAGGCCGAAAGGTTGAAGACGTTTGAGCACCGACTGAGTACCGCCAAGTCTAAGTCCTCCAGCGCCGAAGCCCACGGTCCATGTATATGCGACATATCAATTCGAAGTCCCCACCATTTACACTTGGGCGAAGTGCCGCGGCGCTCGCTTGTAAAACTTGAATATATACTTAGATAAATGCAAACCAGACAAAAGATTGGCTTGTTTCAGTCGGATATACGCAGCGTGGTACGAGCTGATTCAGAGCGGATGCCAGAGAGTCAGTACGACGAGCGGGCGATCAAGCTTCGGTGTTGTGCCCCCAGTGTGCGCCGCGCCGAGGAAGATAAGGATAGCAGAGCCCCTAGATAAACGAATCGCTGTGTTGGGCAGAATCTTGTGGGAGTATACAGGCGGTTCTCTTGAATAATTGAAGGACCAAGGATTATACTCGAGGCAGCCATTGGGGATCAGACTGCCAGAGAATGGGCCAAAGTGCCGCTATCAGGCTCTGGGGCTCCGCAGACTACGTGTGAGTTGCACAACATCCGCTGGTTGATTCAACCCATCGTCTCTGCATCACGTTTGCGTGAATACTCTCTTTTTCCCCTCCGCCCCGGACGAGGAGGTGGCTCCAGCCCCGGCACCTACAGCAGATAGGGATTCAGAAGCGGTCCGGGTGCGGCAGATGATCTCTCTGTTCTATCAGTAACTGTTGCCTTGCTGCTGGGCCTGTCGAGTGTTTGTCAGGATTTGGGAAGCATCACTACAGATTGATATATCGTTCAGAGCGGCAACATCAAGACAACATCCCGAGATGATGAACGATGCTGAGTTCTGGGATGCGCGATTGATTTCAGTTGTGTTCAGAGAATAAGCTGATACGGGCAGGTGCGACACACCTCAGGCCTAGGATACGACGACCAGCTGCTGCTGGATGAGAGACAAAATGCGACGGATATTGGCAGTGAAGGGATATCTTCCAGTGTGGTCGCAGGGCATTGACGCGTAAAAATCCGTCGAGCACGGCTGCGAGGTCCGAAGTCCTGTTTAGTCAAACGCCGACGAGCCTGGAAGTAGCGAGCTCTCTGGAATGGTAGATTCCCAAGACCATTGCGTGCTTTGTAGTACTAGCCAAAGAGTTTTAGCACCTGTGGACTTGCTGTGGACCGCGATGTAGGATATCATGAAGTACGGCGTCGCCTGACCGTCAGCTTCGATGAGAGTCGGAAATCTTGCGGAAATCGCGCAATTCGCGATGTTCGTCTAGAGCTTGCAACAGTGCATCAGATTTATCCCCACGGGAAAACTTGCAGCTGGCCTAGGCCTGTGCTAGCACTAAAAATGGCGAAATATTCCAAGAATAATCAGTCCCGCGATCTGGAATCGCACCGCGCGGCATTTGAACGACTGAACAGATGCCCCGCGCCAGCCTGAGTGGGCATAGGAGTGGCGAGCCGCAAAGGTACACGAGAGTCGAACGAGCAGTATGGCGAGGTCTGGGTTATTGAGGTTGGCATAGAGAGGCGGCCAGGCCGTGAAGTTGCCGATCACGGAGGTGCCGAATATCGCCTACTGCGGAACGAAAGAGCCCTGTCCTGACCCCTGCCTTGCTCTTACGGTATACCCTTCCCAGCTTCCTCCTCTCCCTCCGCTCTCCTCTTCCCCCCTCTCCCCTCTCTCCTGCCATGGACGCCCGCAGGCTCTCCACAGAAAGCTCGTCTGGGGAGTCGTCGCCTATTCTCTCGAACTTCAATTCCGCGACGTCCCTCATCCTTGTGCACGACGATGAGGAACCTTTATCCCCCTTCGACTTTCCCAACGACGACGAGGACGTCCCAGAAAGCCCAGAATTCGAAATACGCCGGCCATACAGCCCTCCAATGGCCCCATCCCTCGTCTTTCTTTACCTGCTTTCACCCTACCTCAAACTCGGCGCGCTGCTCTTGCCGAACACTCAGTTGCCGCTCAAGTACGGTATACCGCCACTCATCATATTCGCGGTCCTTTCCGCCTTCTCAAGGCAGATATGGTACATGCTGGCGCGTTATATGCGCAAGGCCGACCTGGAGGACATCATCCTGGATGCCTTTGCGCATGGCCGCGGAAAGGAGCGACGGCGTGGCTGGCTTCGGACCATTGTGCGCGGTGGAACTGGATCCCTTCGAGTTCTCTTATCCGTGATTTACCTTCGCGGTAAGTCAGTCTTTCTTTGCCAAACGCGTATTCATACGGGGTATCAAAAGAATCTGTCCACATCATCCTCCCTCTCCTGCCGGAGGACCTCACCCTCCCGCCACAACCGGTCCTGACCCTTGTGTGCGCATGCATACTACTTCCGTTGGTCACAGCCCAATCCCTGGCCTCTAAACGCGTCAAATACGTGACGTGGACGTCCATCGTTACCTACATAATCTGGTTCTGCTGCGTCGCCGTCTCCCACGCAAACGGGACACTGGAAATCAATCCTGGCTGGCTTAGAATGGGAGCCTTCTGGCAAGGCATAAGTGATTATCGTGCCATAATCCTGGAATCTATCAATTGATATGGTCTTCTCAGCCACGACCGCGTTTGCTTTTACGTCCTCGTCCACACTCCCTCTCTATGCCTCCCTGAAAGCCGGATCTCCTTCTGCCGCGCTCTCGAAGAGCCCAGCGTCCCGCTCCTTCAGAACCCTCTCCAGCTTGTCTGTGGCTGTCGCCGTGGGCTTCACCTTACCTCTTGTCTTTTTTACGGCCCGCATAAACGGCGCTATTGTACGTCGATGACCTCTGTTGTTTCCATGACTTATCTCGATTCGCAGCTGCAGGACCCCGCGCCTCTACGCCTTCAGCCGGCCGTGGCGGTGCTTAATTCCCTGACCCTACTGCTTGCCATTCCGTCGGTGCTCGTCACCGCCCCGCCTCTCCC
Organism: Mycena belliarum; assembly: GCA_029282135.1. Lineage (NCBI taxonomy): Eukaryota > Fungi > Basidiomycota > Agaricomycetes > Agaricales > Mycenaceae > Mycena > Mycena belliarum. The sequence continues at coordinate 276,869 of JARJCN010000058.1, forward strand.
CATCCCCGAGCGCATCCGCCGCGCAACTACTATCCCCTTATCGAAGTACCTCACCTTCGCCCTCGTTCTCGCCCTTTCGCTTGTGCCCACGCGCATCGCGCGTATCTTGAGCGACGTCCTCCTCGCGTGCGCCTGCGCGAGTACGTTCTTCCTGCCCGCCCTCATCCACATCACGACGCACTTCTTCAAGCGGCCGCTGGCGATCATCATGCCGCAGATGCCCGCGACGCCCAATCCATACGCGCAGGAGCCCGAGCCCACCGCCGCCGACGAGCTGCTGCAGCGCAAGGAGCGCGCGCTGCAGCGGCGCCAGTGGCGGAAGCGCGTCGTGTGGGACGTGGGCGTGTGGACGCTGCTGCTGCCTGTCGGCGGGGGTGGATTCGTGTGGGGCGCCGGGCGGCTTGCGGGGAAGTGGTAGAGCGCGGATCTCTCGCTGGCATACAGCGTAAGGCTCTACCGTCGCGGGATGGATCTTCGATGCGCATTGCGAGCTACCTCGCCGGACTGATTTGGACCTATAATCTCTAAAAATGTATCTTGCCTGTAGCACCCTACGAGGCGCACCGCTCTTTCCACCATACATACGTGCTATGTATGATGTACGATATCATAATGGTTGGAAAGTGAACACAAAGTGAACGATCGCCTTGAACCTTGGCAGTTTGGTCATGATGCGCAATAGTTCAACGTTCAACGTTCAACGTTCAACAGTTGGGGGTGCTGTGGAATACACAGAGACCGAGCCAGGTCTCGACCTCGACCATCACAGAATGAAATTTCATGGATACATACATATTTTCCATACAAACTGCTTTCCCTCGAACCTTTTCCTTCTTGGGTCCTTCCTCCATTCCTTGAGATCTATAGGATCTATTCATCTTCCAGAACTCTTCACGTTATTCCCAGTATCGGCAGGCTTGGAGCTCTGGCCGTATTGCGTCTTGCCACGGCCATCATCGAGAACCTCGTACTCTTGCGGCTCATTGCCTGACGGCGTCTGTGTCTCAGACGCATTCGCGGGTCTGTCCCACGCCTTCAGCATTCTGTGTGCGTCCGATGTGGTGCAAACGCACCGACTGGCCTGCTCGTCTGGTTGAGACGGTTTGGCGTCTTCTGTCTCTGACATCTCGGAAGTTGTCTTGTAGAGAGTGATTAGTTCGCCAGGGCAGAGATGAGGGACGATTACAATTGCTGGAGGCTGCGTTTACTGGGGATTCAAAGGAGAGCGCCGCCGTTCAGTAGCGCTCTGTGCAACGGTCAGTCCGGCCAAGTCGCGTTCTTACCAAGTTCTTATGTACAGCATCCACAGCATCCAAGTTTAGGCGTTTAGGCCTTAGGTCCAGCCTAAGGACACGAGGCCTTCAAGTTTAAATCCAACTTCAACAGCTTCGAGCAAGCTTCGAGACGACCGCTCTCAGTACTGCACTTCCATGCCCAGATCTTCCGCAGTTCAGGATGTGCTCGGTTCAATACGCTGGCTGCGCTCTCTGTTGACCCGGAGTCAAATGTGGAAATGGCTTCGAAGCCTTCCTTTCGCCGTTATTTGGCGTTTATGGATTGGTGTCCGGGGATTCCTAGCGCCTGTCTTGCGCCTGCGCGACTGCGACGGGGGCATGAACGATCCTACCAACAACTTGAAGTCGATGCGTCACGATGACATGGACGGGATGACGGATCAAGCTCAAGATGTACAGTGCAGTCAATCCGGTCTCGGCGGTGTCGCAAAACCAGTTGCAGAACCAGACATAGGCTACGAATCAGACCCGCTCAGCGATTCCACATGTACTTCACAACCAGCCCCGGATCCGGTGCTCGTTTCGCCAGTCTCAGAAACCTCTGGCTCCGAAACTTATATGGACGACTCAGCGAATTCCAAGCCTGCGCATATGCAAATACAGACGAGCACACATCCCGCGAACTGCACACAAGACATATCGGAACTATGCGCCATCCTCCCTGAAAATTTTGCGAGATATAAAAGGGAGGTCATGTCAGTGGTGGTTTTTTTCTGTGTCAACCGCGGTTGAAAGAACCCTCCCAGAGCTCGAAAGCCAGTTCGCCATATTGTACCGGCGCACCATTTGAGCTTTGCACGGTGAGCTGATATCTAGAAATATCTGTTAGTCCTGAATATATGTCTGCAGGGAAGACATCCTCCCCGATGGGTGGCTCACGCTCCTCCATCCGGAAGGCGCTCGTTATTTCTCCCATCCTGCACGGGTGATTTTTACTTCTTCTTCATATTCAGGCGTTGACCGTTATCGGCAGCGAATATACACCGACGTAAATCTATGCGAGGCGCAAAATGTTGCCAACGTGGATCGGGTATTGCAGCTCATTATCGACGATATCCGCGTCTCTGGCAACGACACAAATCCTTGTTACGCGGCGCTACTTGGAGGCGCGGGGTGCCCTTCAAATACTGGCCTGCTTGTTGATCTTGTCATCGATCTGGCTTCCTGGGCATCACACCCGTCGACTGGATTCTACTATCTTGTCAACCATTCCCAGCGATGTCCCTTTTGGGTGAAATCTCTTTCGCTTGCGGATGAGCTCGCGGCATGGCAGGATATCGAAGGCCCTATTCAAGGCGAGCAACTCGGCAAGCCATGTCTTTCTGACTTGCAGAACTCAATTGATGATTGATGTAGCGCATGCAATGGAATCCCAATACTGGTAGAGACAAATCACCTAGTGCTGCTGAACGTTGCTGATACCCATGTTAGGCAACACTGTGCCATGTTCCCCGACAGCATTTCCGTGACGCAGTCATTAATCACCGAATTGAAAGACTGCATCGTGTACAGTATTGGCGGTAAGTAGCGCATTCTTTTCTCCGCACATATAGTCGTGCTCATCTGCCATTCTGTATCAGATATAACAACATCACTGACGTCGACTGTATCCCGTTCAGTGGAAGAGCTGAGATGTTGGCTTTCTGTCGTCGGACACCTCAAAAGTAGGCATGCTTGAGCCGAAAACTGCTTACGCTTTCTGATGCATAACTCCTGAAGGCGAAGGCTTAGGCTCTGCCGTTACCCTCGGTAAGACCTTGCCTGGACCATGCCCCCGCCATTGCTAACGAACGCGGCAGCGAGACTAATGGACCAGTTCGGTGTGTCAAGTCTGCTGTGCTTCGTAGTGTTTTTTTTAGCTGACTTGTTCGCGCAGCTCAGGAGCGCTTCTACAATTTCCACGGTCTACCGTGTGCCCGGCTCAACCAGGACCAATCCGTGTACGACCCACTGGATCTGGAGCCTCGCCGCTCATATTGGATGGTCATCCTCTCTCCACTGCTCTTCTTCGCTCCTGAGGTCTATCTCCAGTCGTTGGAAGTACGCCATGCATATTTTCATCTGCTGAAGCTCTAAAAATACCGAGTCAGAAATCTTATGTGGACAGAACGGTACTTCTTCGCGTATGGAAGCCGCTCATACACAAGCTCAATGAGGAATGGATGGATTTTATCCTCTTCGTTTGTCGCCGTTTTTTTTTGTATCTCCATCGATCTGACCAGTACCCAGGCCACCGTCCTTCTGAACGCGAACGTTGCGTTCTTGGCAATCAATAGCGTCGACATGCTCACTGATGGCGGGCACCACTCCACCGTCCAGATAGCGAGTTATCTTTCTACCTTCGCGAGTATAGGCTCGATCATCCTCGGGCAGCTCCTTGTCCGCCAGAATCGCACGAAGTTTCATGAATCAGCGCGCGATATCGTGCGTCCCCTCTTCCGATCCTCGACCGATCCTCTGACGGTTCCAGTCCGCGTCCGTGAGCCGCAGGAGCAGTAAACGTTTCGGCCTCGAGCTGCTCGCCCTCCTCTTCGCGCTCCCCTATGCGCTCTTGATGTGGGCGATGGTATTCTTCTTCGTGTCCTTCACGACGGCGTGTCTGCGCCTGCAAGACACCACAACACAGCCGATTATCGGTATTGTCGCCGTTATCCTTGCAATCCTGGTTCTCTGGTGCATCTGGGATGCATGGGACATGCAAGAGGCGGCTGACCACCCGCCACTGCTGCTCATCTGGAGCCGTGCCATTCGGTCAAACCTAGCTCCCTTTTTCTGTCCGCCAGTTTCGACCAAGAGAACGTCGAGAGCTTCAAGGCTATTCTCAAGACGTCTGCTAGAAAAGAATACCAGTATCACCGGGACTTCGGTCTAAGGCATCGCGGATGGTGCCCGAAACGTCATGATGTGCAAATCCGGGATGGTACAACAAGATTGACCGACCCACAAACATAGGAAGAGGAATAGATACTAACGAAGCGCGAAACCAACTACAGCCCCACCACGTCGACCATATCACCATCGTCGAGATCCATGTCGCCAATTGGGATATCGTGCGCCATTTTATCGCCGTCGATCGACAGTTGCGGATCCTTCTCGGGCTCGGGCGGGGCCCCGCGCTTCCCCTTCCCCTTCCCTTTCTTGCCACCGATACTTTGTCTGGGGCCCTTGCCGTATTTTTCGGCAAGCCCCGCCTTTTTCAAGAACGCCTGCACGATCGCACCGCACGTCGTTGTTGGCCGCACGGTCACCGTGATGTCCTTCGTCGTGAGTGCGGAGCGGAGGACGAGCTTGAACGTCTCGCCGCCGGCGTCTGATTCGGCATCGGACTCTTGCGTGTTCGAATAGACAGGGGATGGTGCGTCCGTGTCGGAGTCGTCGACGTCAACGACTGGAGTGGCGGCGATGGCGGCTGTTGGATTGGCACGCAGGTAATCCCAGGTTACTCTATCACATGCAACTATACATACGCGGATTGTATCATGCACTGCAGAAGAGTGACAATTGACAAACCTAGTTCTCCCTCATCCCATATCTTGAGTGTAGCCGGTGTTACGGACGGAAACAAGCGTGCGCCGTTGTAGCTCATTACAAGGTTCTCCACGAGGATGGACGCGTCTTCCGCTGTTGCCTCAAATAATTCGCGGAAATTGTCCGTCTAGACTGGTTATGAGACATGTCTTTGCCAGCAGGGGTGTGACTCGTACACGGTTCAGCTTGAATACGACTTTCCACTCCTTCCCGGACTCGTTGGAGGGGTGCGGTTGCCACTTTACAGTGATTTCTACCGTGTCTGTCGACTGAGATTCGGCAGCGGGCTCCGAAAATGAGCGGTTAGCTTGAGCGGCGCGTGCGAGTTTCTCAAGCTCAGGATCGAAGATGATTGTGTCAGTGGACTCGTCCGCTTCATAGGGTACCGGGGAGGGGGATCGCGACTGAGCATGCCCGAGTGCTTGCCTGGAACCCGTTGAGTGTGGCGTCGGATCACCATCACTTAGATGCGCACCTAACAACCTCGCGCGCTTGCTGTAGCTGATAACGGGGCAAGGCCGGCGGTGGCGTAATGGACCGCGAGCGGCTACGCCGCTTGCGCTTCGTTTTTGCAGGCGTGTCGAACGTGTCCGTGATCTCCAACTCGTCGGAGTCGGACTCGTCCGACAGTTCCTGTGATAACAAGCTGATTGGGGTAAGAATTAAACGCGTCAAGGCAAGAGCGCCACACGCACCGCGCAATCTTTGCGTGCGGGTCGCCCGCAGTCTTCGACTTTGATTGTTTCCGTGGCCGTGGCGAGTCGCTGTCGCCCTCACTGTCCGAGCGCGCCTTGGCCTTAGCCTTGGTTTTCGATGCTGCATTGTTTGTGAGATCGCGCGCCGTAGACAAAGCCAGGACGGACCGTCGTTCAGTTTGTCGAGCTTCTTCCACGCCAAAGAGCTGCGCCCCTGGTTGCGCATAAACATTGTATCGTCGTCCACAACAGAAGGGGGTGCTTTAGAGGCTCCATTTGAGCTCGCCTTGGAGGACGACGCCTCTGCTGGGGCAGCTTTGGCGCGTGGAACTGGACGAGGCCGTGGCCGTGCAGTGGAAGCCATGATGCGATCACGTGCAGATGCAAATGCCGCAAGCCGAGCGGACGCGCCATGCCGGGATCACCTGGCTGCGTAGCCGGACGGCGGAGACATTAGTCCTGACTCCTGAGGCCGAGAGCATTCATCACCCTCGCCGTAGGACCATAAAATGAGACCGCGCATGGCTCCATTTCCCCAACCTCTCCGAACAGCTCACTCCAATCCCCCTCGATTATCAGTTTACCATGTCTTTCCTCTACTTCGTCCTCGGTACTGGCGTCGGTGCCTGGTGGGCAACCCACCCCAGGAGCAACCAATGGCAATTCCAGCGCACTATTGCCCCCACACCTTCTGAATCATCCCCCCACTCCAACACCTCGGCAGAGATGTATGAGCGGCAAATGACAAGCTCTCGCGACTGGGAACAGGAGCGAGAGCGCATCCGCCAATTCAAATCTACTGCTGGCGATACCGTAAGTCTTGCCTATATTGCACTGCGCACAAAAGATCCTGACGGTTGCGCCATTGATATTAGGTTGCTGAAATGACGGAAGTAAGTCTGGACATCATTCTGCAGGCGACTGAGACTCTGAAAGCGGTATGAAATTGAGCTTCTCTGTTCTGATCACAACTGAACATGATAATCTACAGAAAATGGCGGAGCATCGGGCGCGACGGGAGGGAGAAAGGCAGGTTCACGAGGAAGAAAGGCGAAGAAGCCCACCTCGTCTGGTGTAATTCCGGGAAATTTGAGCGGTGCGGCATGATGATGCGATGAGTAGCTTGTTTCCGGCGACTCATTTTCGCTGCAGGAGTCCCAGAGCGTGGTTCAACTTTGAATGAACGGAGTGCTGATTTGCCGATATTGTAGTTTTGGTGCCCTGTGATCATAATGGCATTATTTATGTAGAACGATTTCACATTGACCCACCGCATTTCTCTGCACTCTTGGGTATGCACCTTGATCATGAGCGTGAGACTGTGAGAGCGAGGCCACCCAGACCTACGTCTGTCAAGCTGATAACTTACCGGACCCCGCCGATACTGTGTGACTCATTGACATTACCCGGCAAATAGCGTCCATATTGATTTGCTCCAGTTCGCTGTTTTGCCACCGCCGGTACAGCACTGCTGCTGCAGTGCTGCACAGTGTACAACTCGGATTCAACCGCGCTTCAACCAAGCAGAACCAAGCTTCAACGTCAGAGTTTAGGGGAAGAGTATTGAATAATTGCCGCCATCAGCTGTCTGGTGCTCCGTGGACTGGTGGAAAGCTGTAGGGTTGAGGTTGGGTTGAGGGCCGAGGCAATGTTGTGAGGTTCGGACCACCGTGAATTGACCGTGAACCGTAATCACCGTGAATAGTGCTTGCCACTGCTAGCAGCTAGTGCTAGTGAACACTGAAGCCTGTCACGGTCCAAACAGTGTCACATAAATATTATTATGTATCCGCCGAAGCGCGGGGTGCTCGCGTAGCACCGCCACGCTCTAGACTCGGCCTACAGCACTCCTTTTGTAAAGGAAAAGTTCGCGCAAACCCGATAAACCATGACCACCATTCGAACCAGTGAGAAAATGCCCTTCCGATGAAGCAACACCTGGTACAATAGCTTCGAAATTGAATGATTTTGAGGGCATTCTTTGCACGAAGGGCTGTCAGCCACCTAGCTCGGACGATGTACTTGTTTGCTGCATATCCCAGCCCTCTGCCGGTCACGTGTTAGGGTAGAAATGCTCGCTACGCTTTGGCTACGCTCGCAATAAGTCACATAGATCATGATGTTCCGACACTTCCGACTCGGACCCAACTCGGACCGGTCAGTGGCAGTCACCGCACTCTTCACGACTGTCGGACTCTGCTCAGTGCTGATGGACGCGCAATACCGTTATGACGGCTCGAGCTCCTGCGGTCGAGAAGTCCTCGTCATCGACCATCGAGTATCCCCGCCTGCAGTGGCGTTGCTCTTGCGCTCGATGTTTTAGTGTCCAGTTACGATTCCGGGTCTTCCCCAAATACTCAAATACTCGAACTTCCACCCCCCGGACTGGCATGGCACCATCTCGATTCCTCTAGCTCGTCTCTGGTGCCGGTGTCGTCGACCAGCCCGAAGGTCAAAGTCGATTGCCGCACTCTTACACTGCCCTCCATGTCTGCGGGCGTCTCCGCAGACCAAACCCTCCGAACCACCCTGACAGAGACGCGAACTTAACAAACGACAAATCGCTCTAGCATCGACTCGAAGCAGGAGCGAGAGCGCGGTCAATCAATTCAGTGAGACTACAGGTGACACCGACGGCTCCTTTGGCTCTCAAATCTGAATCTCATTGCTTTGGACTCAGACCGCAGAATTGTTCCGAAGCAATTCTGAGCACCATTTTCCGGGTTACTGAGGCTTTGAATGCAGTGCGCGTTTGATCGTTTTCGATGCTGACTGTTTCTATCGAAAATGGCGGAGCACCGTGTGTTGAAAGACGAAGGAAGGTGCATGCTAGAGGAAGAACGGCGAAGCAACCCACCTTATCTCGTTCCACCCAACCCACATCCGCCGGGTATGCCTTCGTGTTTCCCTTGTTGCGATGCCCGATGTTTATCTTGCTTGCTTTAGGAAACAGCAAGGCAGCGCAAGGAAGAGACTGAGGATACAGCAAGCCATGTTCCATCTCATGTTGCGATATAATGAGCGGCCCAGGAGTGGAGACCGGATGCCTCATCCTCGGGTGAAGCCCCCGGCAGGGGAAAGGTGGTACCCAGGTGTTCTTTAAGTACTTTTGCAGATTTCGAGGTTTCATCCTGCCCTTCCCTTGCTCCCGCCTCTCTTGTCTGTGCTTCATCTTTTTGCCTGCAAAAAATAACTCTCTATCGCATGTGCAGAAGTTCGGAAAATAACCCGAGAAATGTTCAATGGCAATGAGCTTTGTGCAATTCCATTCCGTTAGAGACTGCTCGTTCGTGCTAGTATCAGACTGGCCCGAGCCGAACGGACTGGCTGCATCGCAACGTCTTAGTGAACGTGGCAGAACTGCTCGGCAAAGTCTGCCGATCTGCCAACAGAACGGCAATTACCATTTTTGGAAAAAAGCCGAACGCCAACGATTCACTGCCTTTCTTTCGACAACGACATACCTACCGAATGGGAAGCTGCACCCCTCATGGCTAACCATCAGGACTTGAACCAATCTCTATTAAACGGTGCGCACGTGTTGTGCAGTCAAGAAGAATGGCTATGGGATGGATTCGACAACAACCGACTTATATTTTTCGCGGACGGCACCGGCGAGGTAAGCTAGGATGCTGTCTGGACACATAATTGATGTCCAGAGAATTTCCAGATGATAAGCCGTGCTGAAGTCATTGTTAAGATCGTGGCAGGGATACAGTGGAAACTGCTCCCAAGTGCAAAGAGAGTGCCGAAACCTCCACGGGAAACTACTGTCGTCCCCCCTGCGCATTGGAGGGAGATATGGTTTCAACGGATGACTGAGGACTTGAAAGAACCCACAACAGTATTTGCGGGGATCATGGAACTCACCATCACCAAACGCAGGCCGTTACTATATGGGACCGTGGTGCACAACCAAATTAACGAGGAGGTGCTCCTCGACGGCGCATTTGAGACCCGGCGGATCGATATCGTCATTGAGACCGGGGAGTTTGGCCTCGCTTGCCATTACGGACCCCTGCGCAACGGCAGCATCGGGCCAATATATGGATTTCGCTTGACGTTTAGCACTACACCTTATCCCCCGATGGAAATGTGGAAGCCAGAGGAGCATAATGTAGCGGAGATGCTAAAACATCCCCACATGAAACAGTTTTGTGCGCGGAAGTTGGCCGATGAGGCGCGGTCGAGTACATGTAGCATCATGTAAACCCTTGTAACAAGCCTGCTTGAGTCACTGCCACTACTAATCGCATGATGATGGGACACAACCTGGCAGAAGACACCCCGTGATAGTCCAAGGGTGCTGGTGTGGTGTCTGCAATATCTGTATATCATCAGTTTGTTGTCAATCGTCGTGGCTCAGACTCCCGCCACGCCGACGACTGCCATGGTCGATGGAAAATGGCACAGATCTGCTGAATGATCGGGGTTCGGTGGCGGCAACTGTGAAGTTGCGCCACGTTACTAGAGTCAGATGCAAGGTTAGATGTGTATATGTATAGCTTTGATTCCCACCGATTCTCTGCCTTTCATCCGACAACGACATGCCTACCGACTCTGAAGTTGCACCCAGTGTGGCTGACCACCAGGACTTGAGCCAATTGCTTTTGAACGGGGCTCACGTGTTGGGCAGTCAGGAAGAATGGTTACGGGATTGGTTTGATGACAACCGACTTATATTTTTCGCGGACGGCACCGGCGAGGTGAGCGATAAATGCTTTCTGGATGAATATTGATAGTTGATATCCAGATGATATCCCGTGCTGAAGCCATTGTCAAGATCGTGGCAGGAATCCAGTGGAAACTGCTCCCCAGTGCAGATAGAGTGCCGATACCTCCTCTGTTAACAACTGTCATCCCCCCCGAGCATTGGAGGGACGTATGGTCTCTTGAACGGAGAACTCTGGAATTGAAAGAACCTACAACAGTATTTGCGGGGATCATGGAACTGACCATCACTAAACGCAGGCCCTTACTGTACGGGTCCGTGGTACACAACCAAATCAACGAGGAGGTGCTCCTCGACGGCGCATTTGAGACCCGGCGGATCGACATCGTCATTGAGACCGGGGAGTTTGGCCTCGCACGCCGTTATGGGAGCCATTATGGCGCACGCGGCGGCGGCATCGGGCCAATATATGGATTCCGCCTGACTTTCAGCACTTCGCCTTATCCCCCGATGGAAATGTGGAAGCCAGAGGAGCGCATTACAGCGGAGATGCTGGGACATCCCCACATGAACCAGTTCTGTGCGCGGAAGTTGGCAGATGAGGCGCGGTCAAGTCCATGTAGCCTTATGTAAACCCTTCAACAAACCCGCTTGAGTCACTGCCACTGATTGACCACTCTCATGTCCGACTCGACCGCGCCGGTGTTCTTCAAACGCAAGGTCAAGCCCGCCAAAGCTCGCCAGTCATCCCCGGAGCCAGAGAGCAACGACACCGCGAACGACTCTCCCAGCACCTTGGCCACAAAACTGAAGGCCAAGGCCAAACGCGCCAAACCAAAGTCCCGACTCAGCTTCGGTGCCGACGACGACGAGGTTTGCGTTCTAAATGCCCGCAAGGACTGCATGCTAATTGTGGGGGGATGAGAATGAGGGCGGCGGCGAGGTGTTCAAGGTAAAAAAGTCGAACCTCAGCCAGAGGCTGTCGCTGGGGACGCATCCCTCGTGTGTCGTCAAATTTGTTTCGGCGCTGGAACCGCGTTCAAAGCGCGTCTTCTTGCAGGAACAGCGTCCCTACCAACTTGGACCAGGCGTCGATATCGCCGCACCACGGCCCGAGATACGATCGCGCGCATCTGAACGAGCTCAAGGCCAGCACGCCCTCGTCGCGCGCGCCGCTCCCGAGCGGCGACCCCTACGATGCGGACATGTCTATGGATATTGGGGACATGTCCGTGGACGTGTCGATGCACGATATAGAGACTACAGATGTATCCGGTATGTATCGCGTCCCACCGCGACGCGTGCTCAATGGCGCGTCGCCCAGATCCTGCAACGTACATCCCATCCGAGTCATCTATAAAAGTGGCGAAGGAGCGCCGGGAACGTATCCGGAAGACCGGCGTCTCTGGCGAAGACGACTTTATCTCGTTGTCTGTTGTGAAGCGATCGGAAGAGTCGCACGGCCCGCATCCGGAGAGTCGGTTGATGAGAGAAGAGGACGAGCTCGGCGAAGGCGAAGATGGTGAGCTGCACTGTCTCTGTCCTCCTCCTTGGCTACATTCTGATTTTGTCAGAGTTCGCGGAATACACAAGCGCACAGGAGCGAATCGCGCTCGGGAAGAAGTCGCGCAAAGTCGAGGCGAGCAAGCGCAGAGACGCGATGAAGGAGCTGATTGCTGACGCGTATGCTCTGCACGCAGTTGCTCACGGGTGTCTGACATTTACGCAGTGAGGAAGTCGACGAAGAAACCGACGAGTGGGAGCACGAGCAAATTCGGCGCGGGGCACAGGCGCCCAGGGATGCATCTCTTGCCCCGAAAGTGAAAGAAATCTATAAGCCGGCGTCGAGTACGTTTTTGTTTTTCGGGCAGCACCTCATCCAACTTGTGCTAACGTCTACGCAGTACCTTTGGCAACGCCATTACCTTCTCTTGGGCCTGCGCTCAGTCGGTTATTCCAGCAAATGGCGCAATTAACGACGTCCCATGCCTCCAATACCACCGCCCTCAATACCATTGCGCAGGAGCGCGCTGAAATCGAAGAGCGGGAGAAGGAGATGCGAGATATGGTCGAACGTGCTGAGACCAAGCGGGCATGGTTTGGACAGTTCAGAGAGTGGGTCGAAGGCGTTGCCGGCTTCCTCGATGAAAAGGTGGGAATTTACCTTTTCCAAAAAGCGCAGACTATTCATGATCTGCGGCATTTAGTATCCGCTGCTCGAGAAACTGGAGGAAGAGCACGCCTCTCTTCTCCAGGAGCGCTTCGACATGATCAAAGACCGCCGGATAGCAGAGGACGAAGACGACATGTGCACCTTCATGGGCGTAACACGGCCCCAAGAAGAAGAGGAAGTCGACGACCTTGGCCGCGTTGTTCCTAAGCCGACCCCCGCGCTCCGTCGTGCAGCCCGCCTCGCGCGCCGTCAGCGGCGGCATCAAGGCCAACCGACGCAGAAACAGCTGGACGAAGAAGAAGGCTACTCGACCGACGCGACACTCCCTCCGGCTGATCTTTCCTCCTACCAGAGCGCGATAGCATCCCTCGCGGCGCGCACGGAAGAGGTGCTCTCCGACGTGCGCGCGGCGGAATTCCGCGATCCCGGTAAAGGGCGCTGGAGCGCGTGGCGCGCGCAGTATGCTGACAGCTACGTGGGGGCTTGGGGCGGCCTCGGGGTCGTCAGCGTCTGGGAGTTCTGGGTGCGTTTGGAGATAGTCGGGTGGGATCTCATCACGGTCTGTCTGCCTCTTTGTTATTGCGTCGCCAGAGCAGACTAGCTGAAGCTTGTCAGGCACCCCGGAGCCTGGATAGTTTCAAATGGTACCAGGGGCTGTACGCATACTCGCGCCCCGCTGGGGGGGACGCGCTGGGGCCCGACGGGGACCTCGTGGCGTCGATGATTTCGACTGCCGTCATTCCGAGGATATGCAAGCTCGTCGAAGGCGGCGCGTTCGATCCGTACTCTGATGCAGACGTCCGGCGGGTTGTGGACCTGTCAGAAGAAGTGGAAGCCAGCGTCGAGCCAGGGAACGCCAAATTTCTGGTGCGTTGGTGCCTCACGTCGTTGATGTTCAGCGCTCAGAAGTTTCTTCAGGTCCTTCTGAAGTCGGTGCTGACGGTATTCCGCGCTGCAATGACTGTGCACGAAACGCTAGTGGAAAAATACAGATTGGCGTCGGCCAAGGCGGCGGCCTTCGACCCCGCCTCTATCCCGGCGCGTACGCGGTTCCTGAATCGCAGGACCAAGCTACTGCGAAACCTCGTAAAATGGAGAAGATACACTGGCGAGCGATTTGGAATTGGGGAAAGTATCAGCAGACTGGCGGATGACATTTGCGATATTGCCCGCGACGGATGGGACGGCGGTCAGATGGTCATTGAGCAGGTTCGTCAGCGCTATATTTCTTGACGTGTTTGCGCTGATGTGATTTAGACGCGGACGATTGTTGCGCCTGTGCCTCCGGGTAAGCTGAACCGGTAGCCGGACCAAGGCACTGCTTGTCTTTTGGCGCGGCTCAAGCGTACGCAGTGTGTTGAAACACTCGAGGTTGTGTACACAAAGTCGAAAGGACACTGTGCCTGTATCGTGTTGCCTGGATGCATTTTAAATTCTTAATGAACGCATTTCCTATTTAGGGCCGCCGCGCCACCATCAACGCGCAAAGACGGAGATCGGGCCTTCGGGCCGGTACTCCGACCGATCATCTGATCTGCGCTTACCCCGCGCTCGATTTGGACTTTAGTCAGCGCTCTTCCACGCGACACAATTTTCAAGACATTTAGGAGGCCGGCCTCCAGTCCTTTCGAATGTCTCCGTATTTCTGGCTTGCATTCGTGGTTGGACTCGGTTGACGGTGGGTTGTGCATCGTGCCCCGGTTCCTCGCTTGGACACGCGACTGCATGCTTCTCATCTCGCTACTTCCAGAGGAAAATCTGGCCGCCGTTCGATCAATGATTCACCCTACTATCATGTGGCCCATGTCTCGCCCCTTCCAAGGCGGTCGACCCGCGACACTCCCAAAACGAGAATAGATCCGGGCCCGCTCCCCAAGGAATGCTGGAAGCGGGAATGCTATGCTCCGCTTCCAGCTTGGCCAGCACGGGATATAAATGGCCCGCGCTCCCAAAAGTCCTCCCGCTCCTCGTCAACAATGTCCATGTCCAAAGCGTCTACCCATCACGATTCCAAGGAAGAGCACCATGAGAACATTGAGGACATCGACGAGTACGAGGGCCACGACATGATCACGACACACCCCAATGCGTGGTCCAAGTATCGGTACGCTCCACAATCTCTCCGTCTATCATATCTCGTCTTCAATGTTCTTGTTAGGTTGATGTACAGGGAATACGTCGCGGAGTTTTTGGGCGTCTGCGTTCTGATAGTGTTCGGGACGGGCGTCGACTGCCAAGTTGTGCTTTCGTCCGTCACCGGTGTCGCGTCCAGCCAAAAAGGAGTGAGTAGATAACGTTTTAACAGTGTCGCGCTGTACTGAGGCCCGCCTCCAGGACTACCTCTCCATCAACTTCGGATGGGCTATCGGGTTGGTGATGCCGTTCTATCGGGCTTCGATTTCTAAGTGCCTCTTCCAGAACTGCAATGGGTGTCTGGGTCTCGGGCGGCATTTCAGGTAAGCTTTTTTTTTTCGCCCGTACGCTGCTGGAGTATCCAATATCCTGACCTGACGTCCTCAGGTGGTCATATCAACCCTGCTGTACGTTTCCAGCGCGTATCGCATGATATCATTCCCTAGATGACGCCTCCAGGTAACGGTTATGCTTGCAACATATCGAGGATTCCCATGGAAGAAAGTGCCGGTGAGCTGCTCGACGTCATCCCGGCCTCTCCTGCCTCTTATCTTAGATTTCAGGGGTATATCGCTGCCCAGACACTTGGTGGACTTGTCGGAGCGGCCTTGGTATATGCCAACTACTACCACGCCATCGTCCGTTCGGTTACTTCCTCCTCGCGAACTTGGGCTAATTTAGATGATATAGAACATCTTTGAGGGCGGCTCTGAAGTACGGACTCTCGCCACCGCGGGCTTGTTCTCCACCTACGCTGTCCGTATCTTCTTCAACCCCACCTCCGCAAACTGATTTATTCTCCCTTGCAGCTGGACTACATGACCTCCGTTTCCTGCTTCTTCTCCGAATTCCTTGCCACGGCCGTGCTCGTCGTCGTCGTGCTCGCCATGGGTGACAAGAAAAACAGCCCGCCCCCCGCGGGCCTCGCGCCGCTCGTCCTCTTCATCCTCATCCTCGGCATCGGCGCCTGCCTCGGCATGCAGACCGGCTACGCCATCAACCCCGCGCGCGACCTGGGCCCCCGCCTCTTCACCGCCATGGCCGGCTACGGGAAGCAGGTGTTCACGTTCCGGAGGTACGTCCCCTCGTCCCCGTCCCGCCACCGTGACCTGAGCTGACCCACGATCCAGCCACTACTGGCTCTGGTGTCCCGTCATCGCGCCCTTCCTCGGCGCACAGGCCGGCGCCATCTTCTACGACGCGTTCCTCTACCTCGGCGACGAGACGCCCTTCAACCGACCGTGAGTACCCTTTCACCTCGCCACGTCCCATCGCTGACTGTATCATTAAAACCAGCAATGCGACGGCGCGGCAACGACACGAACGCGCCATGCACGCCGCGCGCAGAAACCTGCCCGCCGGCCCCGGAGCTGAGGACAAGGTCTGAGCTCCGAGTTCATCGACAAACAAATCTATGCGGCCGTTTCCTATGAATATGCATACACTCGGCTAATGGGACGGTTGGCGCTGCTGCCACTTGTGACTTCGCGGCTCGGAATGGAATTGGAATACAGTGTTGTACGATAGATATGTAGTGTACTACAAGACTAAAATCATGCTCCTATCTTCTCTTTTGGGTCCTTTTTTTTTCCGGCAACTGAGGTTTTTTTTCGTACCTGATAGATATGTACACGTGATGGTGAACGACTCAGAAAATCTCGACGCGCCAAGCACAAGCCTAAAACTAGCCTAAATCACGGCAATCATCCGTCCTCGAATTCATTTAGGCGACAATCCATCTGCGTTTCGCTTTGCCCACCACATGGGACAGAGGGCGCACCCTGGCGCACCTGCTGTTGGAAAGATCTGGAAAGATTCGCGTCTCAACAGGTTTCAACTCTGTTCGCAACAGTTCGCTACGCAAGCTACGGACGGAACATGGTGCCGATGCGAACCCTTGCAGACCCTTGCGTACGCTTGCGGACCGTGAGCCTTGAGGCCTTGACTGGCCTTGAGGTCGCTTATTCAATTATCGAGCTACGACTCTCAAGACGCGGACTTACGTAGCGGCGGCGACAGCTCACTCAGGCTCACAGTCACTCACCCAACTCCAAGTTTTGCCTCCGTGGGGTGCCCGGTAATCAGTGAATGTCAAACACATGTTTTTACAGAGGCGATTCGCTCGTCCAAGAGCTTGAGGACCGTGTCCATCCCCAGCAGAACACCCTCGTCGGGGCCCTGCCCAGGGACGAAGCGTGTGTGTGCAAAGTCGATCAAGCGCACGTCGCATGGCGGGCTCGGCTTGCGGGGCTTGCTGTCGTCGTCCTCGTCATCCTCGTCATCGTCATCCTCGTCGGCGTCGGCGTCTTTGAGCATCCACTCCAAGCCCTCCTGGGCACGGGTAACGTCGCCCTCGTAGACGAAGAGCAGGCTCCCGCCGACCATGCGCATCTCGAGCGCCGCGAAGGCGTCGCGGATGTCCTGCACGTCCTCCCGCAGCAGCTCGAGGATCTGGAGCAGGAGCGGTGCGGGCAGACCCTGTGCGGGTGCGTCCGTGCTCGCGACGGGGAAGAAGCGGGCGATCCCCTCGGGCAGTTGAGCCGCCGTAATAGATTTGCCGTAGGCCTTGGGTGTGTTCACCGGCTCGCCCGTGATGTTGTCGTATACCTTGGCCTCGTGAGCACCTTTATCGCGCTTGTATCAAGCAGGCAGCAGACCTGGAACCCTGTCAACCGGACGCCCGTCTTCAGCGACGTCGTGGCTTCCGCGGCTTTGAGCATGCGCTCGACCTTCTCTGGCGACGCAGACTCGTCGTACAGCACTGTGCCGAGCTTGATGTCGAGGACGTTGGGCTTCAGGAAGGGGTGCGAGAGATTCTCGAGCACAAGGGACTGTGCGCGACCGATAAGCACGGCTGGCGGGAGCCCGAACGCACGACTCATCTTTCCGTGGGCCCTCGAAGGGCTTCACGTTGATGCTCGTTTCGCTCGTAGGCTTGTCCGCATCGACCTCGCCCTCGAGCGCCAATGTGCCCAGAAACTTGGGGAGAAATGGGCGCAGCGCGTCGAGCGCAGGATCCGCCGCTGCCGCCACAGTCTGGTAGAATTTCAGCTCCAAAGGGAGGGCCTGTTTGATGAGGAGGGTGTCGTCCTCTGTCGTGAGGACGCCGTTCGCATGGCCGCCGACCTGGGAGGTGAGGGCGTGCGTCGCTGGGCTTGCCTCGGACATTGTGGTGGAGTGACGATAGATTCAGACGCCGCCAAGCATTACTAGTTGCAACTCACGCTGCACCGCGATGGCACTGAACCTCAACTATGCCGCAAACACCTACCTCGCCGTGACCCTCCCCGCCGCCTCGTCGTATATGCAGGCCCCGGCCTCCCTCGGGCTCATCCATCCTGCGGTGGCGCACGTCGGCCAGGTTGGCGCGATGGCGGACGTGCAGCTCGTCAGCGTTCCTAAACAACAGTGGGAGATCTCGGAGAGCGCGCGCGCAGAGATCTTGGCGGCCTTCAAGGCTATCGGCAGGGTGGATGTACAGGTGCCTAAGCAGCGCGCAAAACGCGGAGGTGATGAACTATGAATGGTACGTTGGCATGCTTCGCGTTTGATACCATGATTCTGAGTGACTTCAGTCCGTGCATAGAACGCTCGCGCTGTTGCTGTCGAGGTTTTTCCTTTTCTAACCTGATCGTGTAAGTTACAGAGAATTGGTGTTTTGTACATATGCTGGGAAATAGTCAAAGAAACAGCCCGTTTGCCTTTCTCCCTGAAGCCTTTTCTCCGTAGGGCGAGGAACAACTGGTAACTGCGGGGGAGAGTTCGTTCGTATACGCCGTGAACGCCCCAACACCCAGGCTTCTGGTGAGCACGGAATTTGCTGTGTGCGGAAGAAATGCGTTTTATTCGATGCATAATACAAGTCCGAAATTCAGGGAGGACTCTAGTTCTTACTTCATCTGCGACCCACCGACCAACATGCGACATGCGGAGGAAGCAATTTCGCTTGGTACTACTAGATTCAAGAATGGGACTATGCGAGCTGCAACGTTTACAGGCCACAAAAAGAACAGGACAAAAATAAATCCGCGAATGCAGTCGGTATCAGGGATTGCCGTTCCCACCAAGGTTCCCACTCAAGCCTGGAGTCATGATCCTTCAACAACTCCCAGCATCGTGGCATATTCACCCTTTCACTCAAAGCTGCACACGATCTTTCCTTCTTCAAGACTCTGGTACCAGGGCTGAATGCGTATCAGCGCAGGCTAATCCAAGGCTTCAGGTTGAGAATGAATTTGAATGCCAGCAATAGGTGCCCTCAAATTCGTGTCTCCGAATAGCAAGTCCTCGAGAAAATGCGACTAATCTAGGCAAGCCTTCGACTCCGGAAGTTCGAAAGAACTGTGACCACCAGCGTCTTGGCGGGCCGCCGGTCATATTACCTTGAATCCTGCCCTTTTCGCGACCGTGTTTTCCCATCCGTTCTCTGGCAACCACAAGCCGCTTTTCCGCCCGATTGTCGGCTCAGCGACATATAAATGGCGTCCAGTCTCAGACTTTTTTTTCGATCTGCCTCACCTTTCACAAAGTCAAATCCTCGCCGATGCAACTTTTGGTGCTCCTCTCCGTGCTGGCTGCTACCCAGGCGGCCATTGTACCCCTGGTCGACACCTCGGGGCACTTCCACACCTCGGCGCCAGCCGATGCAGTTCCACAGGGCAAGAACGTCACCATCAATGGCGTGTTGACCTACGTTTCCTTGCCCAAGAACAAGAAATTCGATCCCACCGCTGCCGTGTTGTTGCTTACAGGTGAGCTGCCCTGGAACGGGGTTATGCTTTCTATATATTCAACCCACACAGACGTATTCGGTTTGCCCTCCCCGGATAACCTCGTGTGTAATGATTCTCAGCTTCTCTGACTCGTTTTGACGAACTTTCATCAAGTTGCTTGTGGGCCGAATTCCTGGATAATTTGATCAGATACTTACACCGTGGGTCTAGGCGGACCAGTGGGCTGAAGCAGGCTTTGCGGCAAGTTTGAATCAGATATCGGTTCGCCGCTCAAAAAACTTGACCTGATAATTAGACATATGCCCCTGACTATCTCAATGGCAACGCCCTGGCGATGGGCGGCGATATAACGGCATGGGCGGTCAACCATACAGAAGTGCAGACCACTCCCCCGCTCCTCGCGGTTATCGGTGCACTCAAGTCGCATGGTATCACCAAGCTCGCGGCAACCGGGTACTGCTTCGGCGGTGAGTTTCAGCACTCTAACTGCCTTCCGTTGCGCAAATCAGCTGTGATCAAACGCAGGCCTCTACACAACCCGCCTCGTTCAAAACAACACAGTCAGAGTCGGGACAATGGCGCATCCGTCGTCGCTCAATGTTCCGACGGACTTTGAACTCGTCAAGGCGCAGTCACACGCCGCGATCGAGATTAACAACGCGGAGCTGGACACGGGGTTCACGCCTGCTGTCGCGCTCCAGACGGACGCAGTGCTCGGGAATGGGCATTATGCCCCTGGCTATTTCAGACGCCAGTTCGACGGGGTCGCACATGGCTTTGCGGTCAGTCGTGCGAGCAATGTGCTTTATTCTCGGAGACTGATCGCAATGAGAACAGGTTCGTGCTAACGCGGTACGTCGTAAATACAGTGCTGGCAACCTAAATCTGTACTGACCATGGCCATGTTCAAAGTCCGATCCAGTTCAGGTTGCGGCGAAACAGGGGGCATTCGATACATCGCTTGCGTGGATCAAGGCGCATCTGGAATAAAGTCTGGGGCAAGAAATATATTATGTGTATCAGCAAGGTCAAGATTTGAGGACGGTGTCGTTTGAGCGAAGACCGATAAGCCCGAGTTAAGTCCTTTGTCGCACGTCTAGTGTGGGACACGGAGGCCACGGCAAGGACATGGGATGCACGGGATACTGGGGTGACGCGAGTCCAAAGCCCTCCAATGTCGAAGATTCTATGTCGTCAAGAGCGGGGAGCCTCTTATAAGTTCTTCGTGTCCATCATCCTTTGTAAGCTTCCCAGGAGCTGAATTTCAAGGTCTGAGTGACGTTGGCGAGCATCACGGCGATGGGCAGGTCATACACATGGCACAGAGATGAAGGAGCGAGGGTATGAGCTCTCCGTTCGAGAAGTGGACCCGTGGGTCGCGTACGAAGCAGACGTCGAGGTCGTGGGGACGCAGATCCGGGAGCTGCCGTCGGGCGAAGTTACGACGACGTACCTGGAGTTTGCCCTCGAATGCAGCCCTTTTCGTGACTTCCCGCGGCGCCCGCGTGCGGTTACACGGACCAAGCACGGCGGCGGGGAGGGACATTGGCAAGGGCGGGCTTGTCGAGCGCCGCCCGCGGCACTTCGACGCCGAGCTTCCTCCTTTCTTTTCGCTGGTGGCTCTTACGGATGTCCTATGGGAGTAGGAATCCTAAACGTTCCATCTAGAGATAAATACTAGATTGTACATTACAATGCACTTTCATGCGAGTGGACGGGAAGGTCAATACGATAACATGGACACGGCGAGCTATCTCCGGGTCTGTACCTTGGGGGAATTTCTGACAATGCCTGAACTGCGCGCTTCGTCGACTGTCGGTGGAAGAGGCGGGTGGACACCCTCCATCATCTCATCTTCGACCTCGTTGAGGTTAGTCGCGGGCCGGTGGGTCCGCCAACACTTTCTACTTCATCCGCCTCGCTGGGATTGTAAGTGCGTGGCCTCTTGCTTGACCCTGGGTCATAATCCTCTCTGACCGTCATCCGCCGTTTCGCTTGTTTGACGTACGGAAGATCTAGCCATTCCGAAGCGTCAAGATCCACCTCGTCTTCTGCGGGATGGAGCATCTTGACTCTGCGTGCCATGTACTCGATGTCGAGCTCCACGACTGGGTGGCGCTCGGGGTCTGTGTAATACTTGAGTGGCTTTTCCTTCCGCCTCCTATTCGGTCTTTTTCGGGGTGTCGCTTCGGCTTTCACTTTGTTCCCTCGTTCGTGTAAATTGATCCCTGATTTCCAGCCGGCCACGACACGGAGGACACTGTAGACACCGGCTCCCTCGTCTGGGTGTCCGGGCACATCTTCTAGCCGTCGGGGAAGGTCTTTGAAAAGCTGTAGTATTTGCTCGGACGCCTCCTTGGTTGTCTCTGAATCTTCGTCGTTTCTTGTGGTTTTCGGTTTCGCCTCCTCCACAGCGGGCTTGTTCTAATAACAGAGCATGATGAGTATCTTTCCCTTTTGGGTACTGAGATGTACTCCGATTTACCTTTCCCAGACAAAACCGGCTTGGCGTGATCGAGCGCAGCGCCCCTTCTAGCGTTGATTTGTTCAGCAAGTTGTGGCTGGAGTACTTCGATTGCACGGCGACCCAAATTCTGGACTTTGCCTCATCGCCAAGCTCCAAAACAAAAAGTATGTCCGGTCCGAGCTGGGTGTCGGGAAACAAGAACGGTGTTTCGATCTCGTGCTTGAGCCAGGTCGTCACATTATCGCGCTCCCCGCCAGTTCCGAGTGCTATCGAAGGGCGGGACCCTCGAAGAACGCGTCCGCTCTCTATTTCACCCCCGCTGTTCTCGCGGGAGCCTCTCTGCCTGTACAAAGAAACCAATTTGGCAGGCTTCGTTGCCCACTCGGGGACCGTGTGGAACTTGAAGATCTGACTGAGTGGCGTGCTGTCATCGAACACGGTGCTCAGGTAGAAAGCAAAGTATTCTCTCAACCCGTTTGCGCCCGTGGCTTCCTCGACTCCTAAGCGAGCTCGTAACGTGAGCCCTTCATGGATGGCTACATCCTTCTCTCGAAGCCATTGCTGGAGCGCCAAAAGCACCAATGGCTCGTCGACGACGACGCTTGCTCCCGTATAGCATCGACCCTGAGCAGGGACAAGACGAGCAAAGCCGTATTCAGCCGCGTCGTACTCTTTATTATTGAGTTCCAGAACGTGCGGAATGTCGTTCCGCATATAACACTTGGAGACGACTGCTTTGATTTGTTCAAGGAGTATAGGATCTGATCGTTCCTCGGCGTCAGTCGGGGAGAGAGAGAGAAAAAACGCGGTGGCGTACCGTTCCTGAGGCGTTCAAAGTTGAAATCCCTTGATCCCCTCGCAACATATTCGACATCTTCGGTGGCCGATTCATCGAGCAGTCCACCGGTCGGCACAAAACCGGGCTCCCTAAGGGATCCATCCGGACCGACGGGAGGGGCGGTGTAAGCGCTCACAAAACCTTGGAAGATCTGCTCTGGATTCTTGAACCCCTTCAACATGAGCTCCCGCATAAAAGCAGCTGTTATGCGAAACCTGGAGAAGTGTTAACGTAGTCAACGCTCCATGGAGTCAAACACACCGGCCACGCAACCAATAGGTTGCCAGATCGAACACCCGTTGCATCTCGGCCGTGCTCGCTGTTGTCCTAGGCATTAAACTCTTCATATAGTCCAGCTGTTGTTTGACATCGGAAAATCCTCCTACATCGTACAGGGTCTCATGAGTCTTTGGCTTCATAACCGAGGACGCCCTGAAAAAATCGTCGAATTCGGACACCGCACTCCCGTTAAATCCGGTGCCGAGCAGAATAGTCCAGAATTGTCGGTTGCGAAGTAAGACACTGATGATTTCCCGCAGAACTGGGCGCCACTCGTCCTGCTCCCAGACATTCCGCGGTTTGAAAGCCCGCGTACATCTTCCAGCAGCACTGTGGGCCTCGTCGATTACACAGAAAATTGATTTATCCCGCCTAATCGCATCGGTGGGGATAATTCCGCGGATATTGGAGGCCAAATCCGTATTGAGAGAATCCAGATGGTTACGTTCAGCGCCTTTGATCCTCTGGTATAGATCTGTGAAGAGGTCCGTGGTGTGATCACTCAACGACGAGGGCTTCAGCTGAAGTAGAGCCCAATATTTCTTGTGTTTGTCGAGCAGCACGCCAGAGTTCAGCTCCTTTGCCAAGAGGCAAAACCTCTGCATAATGACGAGTCGAGCATATAAGAGCTCTGTGAGACGGTTGCTAGCGATACGGCAGTTGGTCGAGTGCGCCTTTTCAAATGCTGTCGAAGGGAGGTGCTGAGTGAACTTTGGATCATTTTCGATGTCACTAAGTGCGGTTTGGAGGTCAGTGGAGCCGTGTTCCTGAACGTCGACCTGGCAGGTAAGATATAGCCCCCAAACATCACAGAGGCCCTCCACCGAAAGTCGTGTTTTCCCAGATCCCGGCGTGTTCATAACGATTCTAAAGTGGATACAATCAGCATTTCGTTCGCAGTGCGGAATGCAGACGAACATATGCTTATATCCCGGAAATAGCTTCCTCATTCGCGCCGCATAGGTAGGCGTGGACCGTATGTTTCCTAGCCCTTGAAGAAGCATGTCAGGTCCGCCATCCAATAGTGGGATATTGAGTGAGCTGAGGAACTCGTGATGTTCCGTTTCGCTATCGGGAGACCAGGATTCGAGCTGTGCCTGCCCCTTGATATACGTCCTGAGAAGCGGGTCGAGCTCAGCCAGATATTGGTCAACTATTTTCTGCAGCTCCTGGCGGCCAATAACACGCTCGCCCCAGTCTGTGATCAAGTCAACGGGAGTCAGACGCGGGGGGACTCGAAGCCTCACATCGATCAAAAATCCGCTGGTAGTTACGTCCTGCATGGCAGTCGACAAGAAGACTCCAAAAAGCCTGGGAGTCATATGTAGAGGGATGCTGAAGTTTTCGTGTGCCGTCAAGTTCCACTTTTGCACAGGCGTCCATCCCCCCTAGAACAACGGAGACCTGCAAAGAGGTGGGCGTATGATCTGGGTCTTTCCAGTTAGCTGGCATGACATGGCTTTCCAGCACGGCGGAGATAGCGGCGTCTCTTGTCCTCGTATGGGTGTCCGGAAGTACTTCGAGTGCTATCGTAACGGCGGCGGGCGTCACATCTAGGATGAATTCTTTGCTCTGGTCGTCTGCCATGCTGCGATTTGAAGGTGATATACTTCTGCTTTCTGCTGGCTATTTGAATGCCACTAGCCTTGTCTTTGTGGCCACTGGCCAAACAAGGATAGCCCACCCCCTAGCCCACCCCCCGCTATCTCAGTGTGGCCCACCCCACAATAAATGGAAGCAGCCGAGGTGTTTCGAGAGCGGTTGGCGAGGATACAATGACATCTTTGTTCTCAGACTACAATAGCAGCACAGAGCAGCACCAAGGCGAGTTGAAGCAGCGCGAGAGCGGCACAAGCGTCATCAGCAAAAACCCTGGGAAATCGTGATCGATTGTGGGTATGGCAATCATACCGGCAAGTCGCAAGCGGCGCAATCGGCCACAACCCATCCGCAAGCTCTTGGCCATCCGGATACAAGTCGACGCAATCGTATATGGTCAGTTGTGTAGTATTCCACCCCGACAGTGTCGCTGGCAGGCGTCAAATCGAGCCTAGGGCTCCCCAATTAGGGTGTTTCACAATAGACTTTTTTGCCCCAACTTGTGCCTCGACTTATGCCCCAACTTGACCCCAACCCCAGGCAAGTTGAGGCTCAAGTTGGAGACTCAGTTGTGAAACACCAGAGGCATGTTTTCTGCCCCAACTTCGGAGTTGGGGCAGAGTACTATAGGGCAGAGTTGAGGCACACCTGATCTCGCCAATCATCAGAAATCCCCGCGAGAATCCGAGGTTGGGGCACCAAGTTGGGGCACAAGTTGGGGCACAAATTGGATGTCGAGTCAAGGGTCTATGGCCGATCTGACATCCAACTCGGTGCCCCGAACGATTTTGTGCCCCAACTTGATGTCAAGTTGGGGTCGAAGTTGAAGGGCGAGTTGGGGCTGAAAAAGGCTATCGTGAAACACCCTATATTAACCGTATACGGTATACAGTTTCTATGTGTCAATGTACTACCAGTTTCTGCTCTCGATCTGCTCAACTCTTCCAGTCATCGGCATACTTGTGATGTAACTACTAAGTAGTATGAGTCGATAAATATTTATCTGCCCAAGTCAGTTGAAACTCCGATCCATCAATCTATCGCCAGTTATCGCTACATACTGGTCGCCCGCTGGTAAAAGGCAATCGTAAGCTCAAGGTGGTCGAGGTCCTCATGGCTTTAGTATGGCCAGAGACACAAGTTTGCAGCACATTCAGAAACCTCCGAGAATCTTCATACCAGCCGAAAATTATGTACTATAATGTAGGGAACTAAGATAGTGTGTACTAGTATCTGTACAATTAAGCAAGCAGTGTCCGAGCGAGCAACCCACACCTCATCGATCATCGCTCCCCCTCTCCTCCTGCGAAGTTCTCTGTTCCGAGACCACCCCCGAATTCTCCACCCTGTCGCGCGCCCCATCCGCCTCATCATCCTCCTCGCCCCCCTCGCTAGCGTCGTAGCCGTCCGCCTCGTCGGAGTCCTCGTCTACCCACGCCACGCGCCCCGTGTCCACGAGCCGGTCGAGCACCGCGTCGCGCCCACATCGGCGCGCGCTCCAGCGCACAGTGAACCGCGGCATCGCCACCCGCCCCGCCCCGCTCTCAACGCCACCACCCCGACAGTCCGGCGCGATGACCTGCCTCGGTGCTGGCGCTACAGCTGGCGCTACAGCACACTCCGTGGCGCCTGACGGGGAGGGGGAAGGGGATGAACACGCCGACACCGACGAAGGCGGGGACTCCGAGCCAGCGCACTGGCACCCCTCCGCGAAACGCGCGCGGAACGCCAAGAGCTTCCACAGTCGCTCACCCCGAAGGCCGAACAGACGCGCCTCCTCAAGCCGCGGCAGGACGGGCGCGGCACACGCACACGCTTCCCCCCCGTCATGCGTCAGCCTCAGCGGCGTGCTTTCGAACAGCACGTCGCACACCGCGTCCGGGTCGCGCACGCGCGCAAAGTCGAGCTCGAGCACGCGCAGCGCCGCGAGCGCGCGCAGGAGCGCGCCGGGCGCGCATTCGAGGGCCGTGATGCGCAGGGTGTGGAGCGCCGCAATGGGGAGCGGCGGCGCGGGGGCGGGGGCGGGGGCGGACGGGAGCGCGGCGCGGCCCGCGATGAGCTCGACGACGCCCGTGAAGTCCTGGTCGGGGAGGTCGTCCTGCTGCGGCAGGTCGAGCGCGAGCGTCGTGAGCCGCGGGAGCTCGAGCGTGCGGAGGAGGCGCGTGAGGTGGTCTTGATCGAGGTCTGTGAGCGAGAGCTCCTCCAGCGTGGGGACGCAGATCCGGGAGCCGGCGTCGTCGTCGACGGCCTCGCGGGGGCCGGAGTAGTGCAGGCGCAGCTGTCTCAGATGCGTCGAGCGGCGCAGCATCGCGCCCCATGCCTCGTACGGGGGCCGGATGCTGTCCGTGTGTAGGGCGAGCTCTAGCGCGTAGAGTTGCTGGAGGTACGGCGCGTGTGCCCAGGGGAGGTTCACGCCGATCAGGGACACGTTCTTCAGGGCGGGGAGGACGTTGTCGAAAATGATGACCGGCGCACGGTAGGTGGCGAGGTACAGATTCTGGGCGGTGCGGTAGTCTTCCAAGTGGTAGAGCTGCAAAGTCTCGAGGCGCGGAGCGGGTCCGCAGGTGGACAAAGCCTGGCGGGCAATGAGCTTGCATTCATTGGCGCAAACCTGTCAAGAATAATTAGCATTTTATGCCATCGCTCCCACGTCTTCTCCGAAAATTTACGTGGGCGGCGGACAATGAGAGACTCCAAGGAACGCACCTTCAGATAGAAAGCTCGCCATCGAGCGACCTGTGGCAGGATAAGCACGAATATGGTCCGCATCTCGTCGCGGCAAAGGGTGACTCTGGAATACATAGAAAAGTTGGCAAGCGAGAAAAAAACACAAGTAGATACACTACCGACCCCGGGATATGGTCATCGAGCGACACCGTGTCGACCAGGATATCGAGCGGGTGGCTGGCAGAAACATCACGGACCGTGGTCTCCTCCACGAAAGACGAGCTCACTGAGGCGATGCGCGGGCCAGGAACGTTTCCGCGCGCGCGATGTGGGCTGGTTCGCGGAAGTGCAGCGATGTCCAGAGACAGGAGACGCGCAGCGCCACCGCGCGCCAGTGGCGGCACACGCAGGAGACAAGCAGCTGGAAGTCCGACGAGGCCGCCGGGCAGTGGTCCTCGTCCGGGCGCAGGAGAAACGGGGAGTCGGGGTCAGAGTCGGCGGCGGCGCCGAGGACAAACACGCGCGAGAGCAGCTCGACGGGGAGGGTGTAGACGCCAGCGAGAGACATGGGGGATTTGGGCTGGTCTTCTAGTTACTTAAGGTCCAAGGACTCCCCTGTTCGATCGTGTCCCAATTTGGCCAATTTGTGGCTGTTTGTGGTGCTCTGCCGCCTACGGTTGCCAACAAGTCCACGCTTTGTTCTGTTTGGCGCGACTTTCTACTTTTCGATTTCCGATTGCTGTACGCCTTATTCCTAACGGTCTTTTTGTGTGTTGCCCCTTCTTGTCGTGGATATAGGCTGGTATGCTTGATGACCGTGTCCGAAGACTCGACCTCTAGCGTGATGGTCTTGCCCTTCACGGTCTCGACAAAGATGCCGCCACGGAGACGCAGCACGACGTGGGGGCGGACTCCTTCTGGATGTTGTAGTCCGAAAGCGTCCGTCCTCGAGCTGCTTGCCTGAGGCACTGCTGGTCTGGAGGGATGCCCTCCTTGTCCTGAATTTTTGCCTTGACATCGTCGATCGTGTCCGAAGACTCGACCTCGAGCGTGATGGTCTTGCCCCTCAAGGTCTCAACAAGGATTTGCATGCCGTGGTATGCTTGGTTTACTTTCTCTATGTGCGCGCTGACTTGGACCAACTGGCAGCTCTGCAGAAAGCCCGCACACGGTTCTGAGCTTGTACTATGGCCCAGCTTCTTTCCTGTGTGTCCAGGTGTGTCTTCTAGCTCAGCGGCATGACCCACAGGAAGAGTTTCGAGCTAGGCCCGTAATGCTGTAGAATGAGGGAGCCTGCGTTGGCGCAACGAAACTGCACTCTGCGACACCATATTCATACATGCGTACCGCGCCTACCAAATCTCGACCAGCAGCCCCCCACCCCACATGCGTGGGCGCCTCGGCGGCACGGCTTGGACGTGTGCCGCGTGGAACAGTGGAGCCGCACGTGTCTCGAGCCCGAGGAGCAATGAGCTCCTCGTCCGCGTCCGTCGGTGGCCGTGACCTTGTGTGCAGGGATCGTACTGCTGCTCAAGGCAATAGCGGTACATCATGCATGCTCGTACATGGACGTGCCTGTGTGGCTTGTGTGCGCGTGCGACCAGCGCTTCGCTGAGCGTGTTCCGCGTGCACATCTTGAAGAACAGCAGCACGCGTGCCCGTCCGCGTCCTGTGCGGCCGTCGCTGGCTGACACACACCCAGTTGTCGATGTCCCCGGAGAACCCCTCCAGGACCGTGTAGATTTCCGACATAAAGGCAATATCTGCGAAGCATGGCATGCGGATGAGCCAATGCAGGTGGGCGAGCCTCGAAATGGCAAAGACCGACGCCCGAAGTGCTTTACTGCACATCCAGCGCGCTGACGGGGCCAGACGGCGGAGCTCAATGGAGTTGTTCTTGGGCACACGCACGGTACGTATGTGCTTCGCCCTCTCTTTGCCCCCACTGATCTCGTATCCTCAAGTGGCCCGCGCGCGGGAATCGGTGCTAGTCGCACTTGCGGCACGTCTGCACAAATCCGACGTTGCAACGGGGCCATTGATGGCGCAGTCTAGCGCGCTCGTCTGCATCCCGCGGTGAGTCGGTTCTCGTCCCATCGACAAGTCCGAGTCTCAAGCAGCGAGCGCGCAGCTCGGAGTCCAGGCTGGACTTGACTTGCTGCGCCCCACCAACACACACGACTCGTCGACCTCATCAAGTTTCGCCGGTGCTTGATGACTGCAACAATGATGACTGCTCCACTACTCATTAGAATAGGGTTTTGTGCGCGTTTCTGCAGCTCCAATTTCATATGAATCGAGCTAGTTCTCTGGTGCCTCAGGTTCTGCCAGCGTGGGCAAGTTTTGACGCATTTAAAGCAGTGAACACTTTTGCTGGGACCAGACTCTGTTCCTTCTTCATCTTAAAAAAATCGATCCTGTGGGGCTCACTCGTACGTTTCAGCAAGCTGGTGTCAGACCCGTACGGTTGCCAACAAGGTCCACGCTATGATTTGTTTGGCGCGACTTTCTAATTCTCAATTTTCAAGGTGCAAGGGATGCACTGGGAACTCGATTGATGACCCTGGGGGTCTACAGAGCATCCAGATACCAGAAAATAGTGTTGGGAATGGTCAGAAAAGTCAAGTAGAGTATTGACGCGCAGGAACTGCGCGTCCGCATCCGCCGCCTTCAAGTCTCAGTACTTATCACAACTACGTCGCAAGTAGTAATACTACGTAGCACAGAAGCAGGTCCGTGCAAGCCATGCCCAGCCCGGTACATAACTAGCAGGGACCTAAAGGCTGGAAAGTGCACACCATCTGTTGTGATTGCACTGACGTCGGGACGCTGCGGCTCAGTCGGTGTTACACCAACACGTGGGCCACCACAGAGAAACCCCATACAGGGCGCGGGGACAGCCCATACAAGGCGGCCAATGACAGCCATAGCGCGCCGGGCACTACCACGAAAAAGCCGGGAGCAGCGGGTCGTAAGTGTCGGGATGTGAGGGCGCGTTGTGCGGGCCACGTCACAACACGCCCTCACCTCGTGCAGCGCGGATGGGATAAGTCCTGTACTGCGTGGACCAAGAGGTGAGCGAAACCTTATCGGCGCACACACATCAACTTGCGTGGCAAAGCTGTGCCATTCCCTTTTTTGGCCACATTCCCGACGGTCGACCGCCGTTTCTCATAGATTTCAGCATCTAGAGTGACAATGGTACAGTAAACCAAGTATCATTTGTAGTAAGTACAAAATCCAACTATCCGCCTTTGCCTTGGGGGCGGAGGTCTTCAATTTGGTCAATTACAGAAATTGACAGCTTGGAGTCATTCACGCCGTGACGTGGCAAGCAAATTCCGCACCGAGGCAGAGGGGAGGGTCGCAGGTGACACTAGAGCGCCTAGCAGACATAAGCGGTGCTCAACGAGCTCTTGAGAGCAGCCGCAGGTGAGGAGGAGGAGGAGGAGAGGCTGGGTGGAGCTGTCCCGATTTGGGGGGGGGGCTCGTCACGTGTGTTGATCTGTGTGCGCCGATAAGGTTTCGCTCACCTCTTGGCGCGGACTTCAGCGAGTGTATAGACACCGAGTAGATATCTGCAGGGCATATTGTAGATCATGGACACCTCAAGGGTAGTTCAAAAGACGAAAACACACCAGAATGCCGCCCAGCCAATGTGCTATACTCCCGGCATTGCTCAATTGCTCTTGTGTTTGTGTGAGAGCCATCCAACATATCACATCTGACGAGTGGCTTGAAGGCGGGCGGTGCGTCACATGCGTTTTTCTTTCCCGAATTCAGTTCAAATCGAGCGAGATGGGGCCAGGGAGAGGGTAGAAGGGGTCTGGAGGTGTCAGAGTACGGTTCTAGGCAGCAGGGGCACTTGGAGCCACCAAGTACAAATGTGAGAATCGAAAATAAGGAAGTCGCACCAAACAAATCAAAGTGTGGACTTGTTGGCAACCGTAGCTGTGAGAGCATTTTTCGATATGTATTCTCAGTCTGATTGCATAGTCCTTAGAATTTGCTTAGTCCCAAAGTCATAGTGCACAAATTCCAGCAAGTGCTAAGTCCCAGGATCAAGTCTGATGGTCAGCCGTAAATCATAGTCTCTGTCAGGGGAGCCCCCGCTCCGGCCCCCGTTCCGGTTCCGGTTCCGGTTCCGGCTCCGGTCTCCGCTCCGGCCCCCGACCCCGCCTCCGCTCCGACCTCCGCCCCAGTCCCCGTCCCCTCCGCCGCTCCCCCCGTCGCTCGCTCCGCCCCCGCTCGCCCGCTCCCGCGACCCCGCCGGAACTCCGGTTCCGGATACCACGTGGCCTGTGACCGCGCACAGGACCTATGCGCGTCACTCCGGTTGCTCCGATCACCCCGCGCACGCTCTAAAGGTTGCACCTATAATGCAATGTACCCACCCACGGTAGGGGGGTACATTGGAATAAGGGTACTGCCTGGCTGGCCAACGGAGAGTACCTTATTGCAATGTACCTCTCGGTGATGGCCGTATAGCCTTTATATCAATACTGTGCCAGGACTGTGACTATTATACCTGTCTGTCACCAACAGCAGGTTACCCGAGTGGTAAATCACTAGTATACGCAAATCAATCCGGTATATTTGCATATATTTACAAAACGTCCCAAAATGGATGCGAGCGTTGCGAGCGTTTCGCTCGCGCGCCCCGTACCTGGCCACTG
Source organism: Mycena belliarum (assembly GCA_029282135.1). Classification (NCBI taxonomy): domain Eukaryota; kingdom Fungi; phylum Basidiomycota; class Agaricomycetes; order Agaricales; family Mycenaceae; genus Mycena; species Mycena belliarum. The sequence continues at coordinate 308,624 of JARJCN010000058.1, forward strand.
CACGCCCCATACTCTCCACCACGCGCCTGCAAGCACCACGCCCCGGTGACTGCCGTTCTGACATTGCAGGCAGGCTGCTGGTGCATGTGTAGCTTGTGGGGACGCTCCGGAACGTGCCCCGCGCTGGCAGCCCGCTTCTCCTATTCGTGCTCCTCGCCCTCCAGTGCTGCCTCCTCCTCCTCTGCGTCCAGCTCGTCCGCCATGGACAGCTCGACTGTTACGAGCTCCTCTGACTCCATTCTTGTCACTCCCTCCAAAAACTCGTCTGCCTTCTTCAGTATTCCGGCCCACTTTTGCCTCAGAAAGTTGCAGGTGCGGCGTTCGGTATCCGCATGTTCTGCGGCGTAAGCCTGGCGCCCCTCGGTAAGCTCCGGCGCTGCGTCGGGTAAGGTCTCTGCCGCCAGAGCCAGCCATTGCTCCTCCTCCGTGTACCCGAACTCAATCGTTCGGCGCATCTCCTCGCGCAGGTGGTAAACCTCCTCGGTGAGCCGTGCTGTGCGAGCATACGCCTTACACCACTCAACGCGGAGAGCTGTTGTGAACGTCGTCAGCAAGCGCACACTGTACCAGTTGTATCTGCTTACCATCCTGAAGCCTTGGATCACTCTCGTCGTCGCTCTGCACGCCGACGGTGTACCAGATCCAGGAGAGCGTGTGGGATCCCTCCCCCCTCGCTACTCCTGCGGCCCGCGCGACCCCACCCTCAATCACGGCTCCCCCAATCTCTGCCCAATGCTCATTTTGAGCCTTCTCTTCTGCCGTCAGGGCCCGCTCATTCAGCGCGTGGACGTCCTCGTCCGTGAGCACTTTCAGGCGTTCCTCCCATGCACCATGCCCCCGCAGCGCCAACAGCGCCGCGCGCGCGTACCGGTAACGGACCTTGGCAATGTGGATTTTGATGTTGACCTGGCGCAGGATCCCCTGCCCCTTTGTCATCATCCCCTGGCCCGTGTAGTGGCGCAGCCGGTAGCGGTTCGTCATGGTCCTTGTCCGGAGGCCATGCCGAACCCCTTCCAGCGCTTCCTCGGCCTCTCCTTCCCGCAGGCGAGCCTCAATTTCTGCCAATCCAATCGCGCAGGCCCGCCGCCGCGTCAGCTCATTCGCGATCTCTGATGGCATAAACAACCGTGTCGCCTCTGGCAGCTGCTCGCCATTCCCATCGTAGACCTGCCGCTGCGCGTCTGATAGCAGTGCGCGCAGTGTCGGCATGTACACGCGCTGCACCTGACGGAATTTGAAGATGCGCTTGAGTAGCGCCGTCCGGCGCTTGACGAACGCAAGCTTCTGCGTTGTCGACGGGTCTTTGAGCGCACGCACGTCGACCTCGAGTCGGCGCCTTTGTTGTGCAGTTAGCATAACATCAAATTCCCAATGTCATACGACTTACTGGGTCTCCTCGAGCTCGAGCCCCATTGTGATAAAAGTACCCGGGGAATGCTTGCGCTCTACTTCAACGCCGTCATCCGTACACAAAAACTCTTCGCTGGCGATCTTGAGCTGGATGTCACGCAGGGTGGAAACTATGCGCAAGATCACGATCATCTTGACTCAGCACAAATCTAGACATACCTTCCTCCAAAAGCTCAAACGGTGAGTCGACCTTCGACGGTGCCTCTGTGGTGTGCTGCTTGGCCTCCCACACCTTCACCTGCGCCCGCCACTCCGCCACCTCCGCAGGCCGCGATTCTTCGAGCCCAGCGCTGAAGGCTTCGAAGGCTGCTCGGTGCTTCAATCCTTCTTTGATGTTCTCAGCTAGACGCTTTGGTAGAATTCGATCTGCATCACAAGTCAGCTGCACGGTCACTAATCAGTCCGGGTATAAAGGCACGTACACATCGCGAGTGACCGGTCGTAGTTGTGGAAGCCGAATATGTCTTCCAGTGTAGCTTGACGGGATCCGGGTCCCATCAGGCGCGTTGACGCTGCCGCTCCGTTTGAGAAGGACCAATTTTGCTCAACCCCTTCCCCGTGCGTCATTCCCGCGCCCCACATGTAGTGGAAGGAGAATGGGGAGTGGCATGGGCGCTTGTGGGGGGGCAGGTGGAAGTTCGGGACCTTCCACCATACGTTCTCTGGCGCGACCTTCAGCCTCATCGACTCGGGAAATTCCTCCATCCGCGTCCAGAAGTGAATCGCGTACTGGCACGCAATGTCGTAGGAGATGATGATCCATGCCATAGTGAAGGTGAGGAGGGCGGACAAGAGCAGGAAGTCCATATTACAGTATCTATCAAATTTCGGATTAGTGTGGCGCTCGAGCATTGTAAGATGACTTGCCGCTCGCCCATCTGCAGGTCACCAATCCCGTTGGGACGCCACATGTTATGGCGGGAGCAGGTTACCCCACCGATCCCTGTTGTCCGCAAGCCCTTGATGCGTTTCGTATTTGCCTGGAACATAGCTTGAAATCCGGAACAGTTCGATATTTCCTGCTCGTTCACGTGCTTGGCAATGTGTGTCTTGTACCCGTCCGCGCCCTCTCGCTTGCAGAAGTAGCCATGGCCGTCTCCCATGATGGGATCAGCACTTTCCGAAGACACTTGCCGGTTCGACAATCGAAAGTTCGCGTCCTGCGCGAGAAAAAGGAAGTATAGGAAACTGTCAAGGGTGGTGAGTACCGCAGTTACGACAAGATAGCAGTCAAAGTACGCACCGGAATAAAGGATCAATACTTTCCCAATCCTCCGGTAAGTTCCACCCCGGCTGCGGGCACTGGCGACACTTTTGTGTCAGTTCTCCTCGCTGCGTAGCTCGACTTCCTCCAGCGAGGTTTCCGCGTTTTGCGCGCTTCTGGCGCTTCACCTCCCGGAACTCTCTCATGATATGCATGAAAGGTTTGCGTCGGTCCTGACGGTGTCAGTTTCAGCTTGAAAAATAAAACACACAACTCACCGGAGGTTTATCCAGGCCATCATGATTGGTCGTCATTTCCAGCCCACGAAGAAAGTCGTAAGCCGTTAACTTCCCGAGACAATTGACAATCTGGAAAAAACGGCAAAGCGCAAATGTGGCACAAGTATTGGGTGCTCGGACTGTTGCAGGCCACCAGCACGCTCTGAGCAGTTGTATGCGGTGGGGCTCTAGCGGGTGACATCCACAAAAGTCGACATTTATCTCGTGCACGCCGGAAAGGTCGTATAAGACGAAGTCTTTTGGCGCCGCCTGCTTGAAAGGACAGACAACTCCGGGCGGATGCCCGAGCTGTATCCGCAGGCCGAGCTCTTGAAGGCCGCGGCGTCGTCGCACCCAACGCTTGCCATTCCACCGCTGCTGAGGTGTCAGCCATTGGACCATTTGTTCAGCGGCAAAACCGACCTCTATAAAATGCGTAGGGAGCTGCGCGTGGGCATGGACAATACACCGTGCGCAATGCATGACTTCTCCGAAGCATGCCTCATCTACGCAGCGATATTCCGGCTTGTCTCTACAACGGCGATTGGGGCAAATTCTGCCCTTGTCGCAATCACAGTTGTCGTCATCGCAAGAGTAGTCCGTGTTGCCCGTGTGACTCGGACAGCGTTGGCTAAGGTCGCGGCATCGACTTCCCGCACAGCGAGCGTAGACCTGCTGGGACCCACGCCCCTCGCGTCGCATTTGTTCTTGGAGGAACTCCTCTGCATACTCGGGGTACCACGTTTGCAGGGGCCGATCCTAGGGCAGGCATGGTAAGTGCCTTTGCACAATATCTTGATTGTAAAGCACACACCGAGTTAGAATATCTTGGTGCCACGACCACTGTTATGCCATCCAAAGGCTCTTCGTCCACCTGGGACTCCAGTGACTCGTCGCCTAGCTGGTAGGTGAACGTGTCCGCCAGCCGCGCCGCGCTCGTTGCCAAATCTTCCTGCCAGTGGTGATTGGGTGCAGCGGAAGCACCAGCGCCGACCCCCACAACCCCGACACGATTGCGCTGTCTCCGGTCATCCACCGTGCGAGAGGAGACGGAAGACGCGGTTCCGGCCTCCACAAGGGCTGGAGCCCGAACCTTGCGCTTGTGGGCCATGACCAGGGGGCAGCTGCGAGCTTCGAGCCTACGGAGATTGCAAGAACACCAAAAACTTGAAACGGAAAGCAGTGGCTGTGCGGCGCTTAATGCGGTCAAGTATTTTCTTGACAAGCGCCCAGCGGCAAAAGCTAACACAGCGGGACAGAAGACATGATTCCATTCACACGGTACACATTGTAACATAAGTAAAGCATGATTTACGGCGAGTCCGGGTCCTCGATGACCGCAAGGCGTGTCGGGAACGTGAGGCCGAGCCAGTCGTAGCTGACTTGGCTCTTGTCAACCCAGCCCCGCTCAAGGTAGTCCGCCGCTATGCTATGCTCCTCGCCATAGCACCGCGAGGGTACCCTGATCATGGTCTTCCAGCACTCGGGGCACGACCAGCTCTTCTCCAGCCAAACACGGACGCAGACGTAGCACTGTGAGTGACCGCACTCATATCTTTCCAGGCATTGTCAGAAAGGCGTGGGAGCAAAGTAACACAAAACGTACACAACTGGGTGGCACTTGACGCCAAAGCAGATTGCGCACATGTGGTGCTCCTTGAAGTCCGCAAGTGAGGGCGGGCGTACCTCGCTCAGATAGAGGTCTTCCTCGCGGAGCGGTTGGTCGCGATCAGCACGAACACCAGTCAGTGCAATAGACGGTGCTCGCTCGACGCGCACGCGCACACGTGTGCGTGCCGCCGAGGTTGTAACGCTGTTGCTGGCGCGGGTGTTTGCCGCATTTCTCGGCCTGTGGACTCTTGCCCTGACACGGGGACCGGGGGCGCTGGTGGTTGCTTCGGGGATAAACATTTGTCTTGCCAGAGGAGAGGAGGCGCGCCTGGCGTCTCGGATTGAAGGCACACTACGTGAAGGACCAGCAAGGGCGCGAACTGGAGCATGTTGCCGGATAGTCGATGGTGGGCCGCGGAAGATGATCAGCGGGCGGGAGGCGGGATCTACGTCCTCCTTCAGCTACAACTCCTTGTCCAGGGACCAGACTCTCCACGTACCGGCTTTTTTTTCCCCGGGGTTTGACTGCTGTTGGGGTTGCGCTCGAGCTCGTCCATTGGAATCTGGTGTCGGGTCAGAACAGGCTGTAAGCTGGGCTTATCTCGTACCAGCCAAGACCAGAGTTCCACGTGCGTTGAGAACCCAGGGCCGCGCAAGAGACGAGCCATCGAGAGGACTCATCGGAGACACAGCGACAAGTGTCACGTGTCTCCTCCGTATCTCTAAGTCTCCCTCAGTCGTATCTCTTCGCTTCTTCTCTCTTGGTCTTCACTCGCTATTAGCCGGCCACCACTTCTCTGGACCAGTGGACTGGAAGACGTAGCAAGATACTGTCTGCGGTGAGTGTAAATATCTGGACTGAGTGGATTTCCGCTCACAAATCCGCCTATGGTTTGTCTCCCACAGAATAAGTTTTGTCTGTCACTCTGCAGCAGCAGCAGGTCAGCCAGATAATACCTCGTCCCGGCTTTATTGTCAAGGCCAGTGCAGACTAGACCTCCAGCAACAGATCTTTCAATGGAATTTCGATGTGCTCCCACTCTCTCTTGAAGCCCTTGTGCAACTCGCACACGCAGCGCAGGCCCAGACAACCGTCTGCAGACTTTGAGGGGCGCATTTCAGAAATAGTAGCATGCAGGACGCCGGCATCCCGCGCTGCTCATTTTTGGCGCTCAAATGGAATGTACGATCAAAGCCGTGTGGCGCTCAAGCTCGTGAACAACAAATACAGTGCCGCCGACCCCATGGTAGTGTCTCTGCAACCTCAGATGGACGTCGATCACCACGACCTCGGTTACTGGTGCGTTGCAAGGCATTCAACAGCTCATTTGTTACGACTGACCGTACGTCCCCAGAGCGAATTTCCGGGTGCTGTACTTCGTGCTATCGGTATGCGTGGCTGAATGAGTCGTGGCTGAAGGAGTGCGGCGGGCCGTCGCTGGGGGCTACGTGGAGCACTAGACAGAAGATATTGGGCTGTCTACAAAGGCTCATTTATTCACATATGTACGCTATTCTAGCTTCAATTACTTGTCCTGCAGGCTGCAGTGACCACAAGAACAACCTGGCTGTGTATTGCTACAATCCCGCTGATACGACTGGTAGCGGACCAGCCGTGTAATCACGCTTTTTAGCGACTTCTAGCATACGGCTAGAGGACTCCCGTCCGGTGATATACAATTAGAACCAGAGCTGAGCTCCGCGCTGCTGGTTGCGTATTAATGATGCTAGAGGATTCCTATTCTGAGGATCTGTACTTTGACTCGGTTCGCTACCAAATGGGAGCCAGACAAAGACAGTCCTAGAAGAGTAGCGAGCTCCGACAGATAGAGTCAGATCCTAGTGATAGGACGTGGCTTGCCCTGCAGGCTAGATACCATACCCCGGAGATATATACCCAAAAGCTCAGACACCCTTTGTGTGGATCATGCATTACCAGGAGACATAGCAGATAGCGAGGTAGCGAAGTCATGTTCGAAGTAGCGAAGTGACCTAGTACCACAATGACGGACATTGGACCAGTTCGCTACACGAAGTACTGTGTTAGCGAACCCTCTGTACCCAGTAGACCAAGTGTCCGGCCTCACCCGGACCATCATGGGATCATGTCGATGTACCGAGAAGTGCGCAAGCACTTTCGCGGGATCTGCACAGTCCAAAAGGGGAATTGATTGTCGATCGCGATTTTCAATATCCTTTCTGGGACTGTGCCGGGCGAACATGTGGGTTCGAAACCAAGCCGGAGGGAGACGTAGAGCTCTGACAGAGCTGTGGGACGTAATCCTAGCGGATTACCGACCAAGCCGGCCTAGTGCGTAGGCCCGGCAGGAGGAAGACGTGTTCGCGAACCCGCGGCATGTCCGCGATATATCCAATATGGCTCGGCTGGTCATTCGCGCTGACTGGCAAGATGCCGAGCCTCACCAAGGACACTATACAGAGGACGCGTGGCCGTTATATTCCGTTCCGAATCCGTTTCATTACTCATTTTCCTTTGTCCTGTTTACTCATATCAGTCTGTCATGTATTTAGCGAAAACCTATAAAATAGCACGTAGAGCACGCATTGCAGTAGTTCATCCTCGCCCCAGGAAATAGCCCATCAGCTAGTTCTGTCCTAAAGGCTTTGGTGTCCTCTGTATCTGCGGAGATTTGTGTACCAAAAACATATCTTTGTCTTGATTCATTAACAATTTCGCGAACTTGAGATTTATCAGTTATAGCTAACTGCTGATTCCTGAGCTTGCAAGGCTTCTGGTGGTACACGCTATTGTCTCGTGGAGGGTCACGGCAGCAGTTCCAGATAAGCACACCTCGTCTCGTGGAGGGTCACGGCGAGAATTCGATAAAGTCCTCAGTTAAGTTGCTAGAGGCAGGCGGCCGTTACTATTGGAACCTGTGCGCGTTTAGCAGCCTGGTCATATTTCGGTTAGTTGGGCTATTGGAACCTGTACGCGTTTAGCAGTCTGGTCGTAGTCGTTGTTCCCTTGCCTGGCCTGGTCAAGCGCCCGTCAGGAAGCCGTTCACGTCCGTGTTAAAGTCGTTGAGACTTGAGCCGGGGAGACTTTCACAACAAAACATCCTTACACCCGAAACCCCTTGTCTGTGTTTTCGTGTGTTCGCGATTGTTCTTCGGTTGGTAGCTACCTGAAGCTATTGTAATCTCGAACTTAGTTCTACCAAAACTTGTCGAGTCGATACTTGTCCCACTTCAATAAAAGAGAGAATTCATCTTATCTGTATACTTCAGAAGGATCCGAACTCAATCTTAGCACTTTGTACTGGTTGTAGTGAGTTGTGTGTGTGTGTGTGGGTTTTGTGTTAGAGTCCGCTCTTCGCGAAGTCACCATTCTGCAGCCCTTACTCAGGTGCACCGTTTCATCTGGAGCCCACCGCGAGGGTCCAATTTGAATTTTCACTTGTGGAAAAGCCTCGACCTTGATAGGTTGAAATAGTTCTTCGGAACAGACCGATATCTAAAAAGTAGTTTCCTTTTGGAAAACACTTCGTGGGCACTTTTATAAAAATCATAAAAACCCATATTTCCGTTATCACACTGGCTTGGAGGATTCCTTCAAGTACATCAGGAGATAGCAAGGGGAAAAAGCGTCAGCAGTCAGTCAAATCGACCGCAAGCGCCTCTTCTCAGACCACAAAGCGGACTACCAATAATTCCGCAGTTGCTGGATATAGCGACTGGGATCCTGCTGGAAATCCAGAATTAGCGACTGTTACGCAACGCGGTAGAGATAAAGCACGCTCTCAGACCGAGAACCGTATAAACGCGAATTTGGAAATCCAAACTCGTAGAGAATTGTCCGTGCCGCGATCCGCTAGTAGACCTTCGAGTCCACCTGCAGAACCGGTTCAATCTCGA